>CM066984.1:132511250-133023750 GCA_033977485.1 Hydrangea macrophylla | reverse complement strand
AAGAAAGGTGAGGGGGAGATCTGATGCGACACCAAAAGTCAGGGAAGAACCCTTATTTTATAGGAAAATGCTACATGAGTGGTGTTCCCATGTAGGTGAGTCACAAGTCAATCGGTGCAACCTCGATCTTGATCGTTGATCTTTCTGAACTTTGATTGTCAATAATTTTCAAGTCGGCTATCCAATTTGCTTGATTCAAAAAGATCCGAGCTCTTATCAACGTCCTCTTCAAATCCGTATGGTTGGATCGGGAATTACTGACTCCAGGAAATGACCGTATTGCCCCTGTCTTTGCCTATCGAGCTTTGAAACTTCGGTTGGCCACCGTTTCTTCTGTGGTTGTCCGATTGGATTGATTTAAGTTGCAGGGTTCCTATTTTTCCTTGTATATCCAATCAATCATGTCTAATTGGACTTTCGGTGCTTTTAGATTTACGATCGTGCCTTTATCCTTCAATTTCGGTGCGTTGAAGCTTTCGATCAAAGCCGGATTCCTCGCCAGTTATCAGAATTTGATGATTCAAAGTGTTGTGGGCCCGTGTTGATGCCTTATACAATTGAATTTGATTTTCAGTCGTCCTGAACTTGATTCCAGTCTTGAATTTTGTGCATGTAGACACTCCAATTTTGACCAAACGTCGAATTAAGGGGAGCATTACCTCCAAGTCCGATTATGACAATGTCCGACTAATCTAAGGCTTCCAAAGGTGATTCAAGCTCTTCGAAAGACTCCTTAACTCGAAACAAAAGAAAAAGGAAGAAAGAAAAAGAAAGGAAAAGGGAAATAGAAAATACGGCATAAGGCAGCATCTGCGGTGGTTACAAGTTGCTGGTGCGACACTTGCTGATTGCCGGACAGGCAGTCAGTAAGAGCCGCAACGGCAGTCACTGAATGTCGTTAAAGCGCACCAAATGGCGCGAAAATTAGATTTCCAAAAAAGACGGCAGTCCCTGTAGTTGCCCGCGGCATTCAGTGAGTGCCACACCGGTATTCAGAGAATGCCGCGACGGCATTCATTGAGTGCCATTCCGGCATTCACTGAGTGCCACATTTTCCAGCAGACAGCTATAACACAGCACGTTTTGTACCCTCAAAAGGACGTCCAAAATTAGGGTTTTGCCCCTGAAAATACTGAAATACCCTTTAAAAATTTGCCTATATAAGGAAGAGTATCTTCATTGAAAAAAGGGGGAGAATAGGAAGAATCTTGGGAGACTACTACTACACATTTTTGGAGAGGGGAATTTCAAGGAGAAAACAAAAAGAATTTTGGGAAAAGAGAGTTTTTGAGAGTTTGAAGAAGAGCTTGGAAGATCTTAAAACTATCGAAGTTTGAGGATAGTTGGAGGTGATACTCTAATCTTGTTAGTTTTCTTTTATTTCTTCTTAGTTTGGGTCAATAGCATTTATGATCTTAAAGTAAACAAGTTTTCTTCCAAGAGGTTCTTTGATGGATTTAGAGCACTTGCTCTCTTAGTTTTCTTTATTTCATTTCTTCTTGTTGTTTATACTTTTCTCTTGAGATTCTTGGAGATCTTCAATATCTCTCTCGAAAACTCTTGAGTTTGATCTCTTGATCCCATGTAAGCCTATGCTTCATATGGGAGTCAAAGTTTGATCACCATCTCATTTATAAGCAAGTAGGTGAATCCAAGTCCATACTCATGACTTGGGTCCTCTAAGCTTAGAGTTTCATGGAATCTTTTCTATATTCCTTTGGAACTCATGAGTTTTAGTCATGTCTTGATCTCCAATGACCCTCAAAGGAAAGGAAAGTTAGGTTTGAGACAAGCCAATATCCATGGCTTGGTTGATAGAACAAGAAGGATGATAAGTCTAAAAATGGTACAGTGAATTCATGAACCAGTTTTGATCAAAGATTTTTAGTTAAACATCGAACCGTTGGAATTGAATGAAACCAACAGGAAAGTGTATATAACTCAAAGTTCTACCACTGTAATTTTTGTTTTAGTAGGATCTCATGGATAACATGGTTTGGTCATAGGTTTTGTGAGACAACCATATTCTGTTCAGAGTTTCAGAACAGAAAATCAGTTTCAAAATGAGTAAATCATAACCTTAATCAAGCATTCTTGGCTCCAAATGATTTTTTATATGACGTTTAATGTATTAATAAGATCTCCTAAAAAGATTAGAGTCTTTATGATTTTTTTTACTATTTTTAAAAAATCGTACAAAATCTCTGGACAGAGATTTGTAAATCTCTGAGTGACGTCTGTTTTTGTCCGTTTCCTAGAGATCTAACCATTGAAACTTCGATTTTCTTTTTGGGATGGAAACTAGACACACAGAGGCATCTTATATCCAAAATTCACCAACATCAAACCATAGGAAGCATGCTTTTTCTTTCTTTTAATTTCTGGTCTGCTCTCCGTAATTTTCAGAATTTTATGACAGATTTGACCAACTTTGTAAATAATTGTCCAAATGACTTTTCTATGACCTAGGGCTCAAACCATGTTTTAATAATGATTAGTTAAGCTTGAATTCAAAGTTTAAGTGATCTAAATCACTAAGTATTTCATAATTTATTCTTGTTCATGTACATATTCATCCATGTGGCTTGATGCTTGTAATTAGGGCTTATTTGCTTTAGATTTAATTATATTTGATAGATTTAAGCTAGAAGTCTAGGATTGTTATTTAAGATCCAACTTTATATCTTGTATATCATGTGGACTAACCCTTTGTTTTGTAGCGCTATTAAGGTATGATTTCTTGAACTCCTCTTTAGTTTATTTTAATTTCTTGATTTTATCGATTTTTCAACTTAATGCGCGACACCTTAGAATTAGGTTTTGCCTTATGTGTATATGTGATTAGAGACCTTTTCTTAGGATTTTTCTATTCGTATGGATTGCACGTTTAATATTCGCAGCATGGATCCTAGGTAAGTTCTATAGTTCCCTATTTGCATATCATATTGCTTGCTACTTGAATTATGTGGTTTTTGAATGATATTTTATCACTTGCAATCTTACACCCTTTAGACATGCTTTTGTAATGTATATTTATACATATGTATTAGTTGAGGACATACTTAAATTATTAATTCGATTAAAAGGATGTTAAGTAGAGGCCTATCGCGAGATAGGATGAGAGGGGGTGTTTTAGTCCGACGGGCTCCTTCCCCTCTCATTCCATAATCCCCGGACCTAGAAAATCTCTGGTTTCTTAAAAGATCAGTTTGCTTTAAAATGGTTTCTTAATTTTCCTTTTAAAAATTAAGTGGCGACTCTTTGTCTTGGTATGAAATTTGGAAAATGTTTTAAAATTAAAAAGCTGTGGGCCCAAATGCCGGTATCCACAGGGCCGAACTTCGATTCTGGTTAAAACATTGCCGATTATAGGAATCGGATGACCCCAGGTTCTGTGACTTGCGGTCGATGAGCTGTGGACTCTAAAACGACTTTGATTTGACGTCCGGCCATCCCGGACTCCGATACGTTGACTTTTGACTTGAATCAGCGATGATTATTGACTTCCAGGAGATCCGAAATGTTGTGTATTCGCATCGCTCCTGTGATTTGCCCTTTAGGGCTTCTGATTGGGTTTTAGCTCTCTTTCCCTAGATCCCTAGACGACTAAGAAAGGTAAATTTTTTCCAAGTGTTGAAACATGACAAAATCGATAATGTAGACACCCCATTTTGCCCCTCCAGAAAAGAAATAACTGTCACAAGGGGCCCGCCGGGCACGCGTGTTTGAGGTTGGTTTGTTTATTAAACGAGCCAAGCTCTTGTATGCTTGAGTTTGGCTTGTTTATTAAACGAGCCCAAAATTCAAGCTTGATCACAAGTTTTTTCACGAGCCATCTGAAACTACAAGTATATTCACGCCCTTTTATCAAAGCTATTCACAAGGTTTTTCACGAGCCTACCAAAAATACATAATTATTTCATAGATTTACATATATAGGCCATCATACAAGCCAGTTCACGAGCTTTTTCACAAGCTTACTAATGAGATTATTCAAATGCGTTCACAAGCTCTATTGAGTCGAGTTCATGAATGTTTGAGCTTGACTTGTTTTTAAACGAGCCTAAAATCTAGGCTTGGGCTTAGCCTTGTTTTTAAAACAAGTCGAGTCAAGCTGAGCCGAGCTAAGCAAAGCCTTTTATCAAAGATGTTCGTGTGGACTTGTTGAGCAATCCTAGTCATCAGCTTCGCCCCCAGTGGATGAAATTCCTGGGCCGCTTAAAAGCAGAGCATAGGGCCTTACTGGCATCTTTCACCGGACAATTGAACATAATCCGAAATTTTTATCCATCTTCGTTGATTTTATTGAAGTACACCAGAGTTATGATAATCACTTTTTACAAAAAAAAAATTAACATCCGTTTGCACCAGTAAGTTTTTTCGCTAATAAAAACATACAATGAATGTACATACATACACAAATTAAAGTACGTGAAGTCAGACAAAAGAAATGTAGAAAAAAAGAATAAACATATAAAATGGATACATTGGTAACAAGCCAAGGGAACATGCATGGACAATATTGGGAGTATAAATTTCTTCACACCATCATGAATGTCGGGACAATAACTTTCCTCTAGAACAACCAGTGTTTCTTCCTTGGCTTGTGCTGCATCGGAGCATCTGCACAACAGAAACCATACTCATTATCAGATTTGACTAATCTTTAACCCACATTAATTTCTTTTGGGCTTCACACTCATAAAATCAGGTTCCACAGTCAAATGAACCTTGAATTTCGTACAACGAGTTGTAATGCACCTCAGACCAGAAACTTAACCACAGTTCTGCACCATGAAAACAAAACTTTCAACTGTAAGGATACCAAGTGCTCAAGGACTACACAAGTAAACCATAAGAATAAATAAATAAACATATGAATACATTTCCTGAAGCATTCTAAACTAGAATAACTTGTTAAGATGAGGAAGTCCCATGATTTACAAATCCCTCGTCTCTTATTTTCCTTCCCCGTACGCACACAACACCCCTCCCCCCACCACTTTGTTCAAAGTGGATATTGACTTGAAACCGCACACAGTAGTATGTTTACTATGTTTCATCTCAACCACATCATACGCTCTTGAATTTAAAAACAATCGAGCATTGGAAGGTTTAAGTAGCTCACCGTGTTGTAGCAAAACAAAACAACCAAAAAAAAAAACCAAGCGCACCATGTCGAAGCAGAGCATTTATTACCCAAGAAATACACTGGTTACAGGAAAGAAAAGGTCTATTAGGATATTCTGTCCAATTCACTTCATGCTTCAATACTTGCAGAGAATTAAACACACATATCATTTTAGGCTAAACATGCAAATTAAACAGATAAAAACAATACAAAGTATTTGGCCGTCTAGACGAGCACATTAGCATAGAAGTCGCAATATATTGCTGTCTAGAAGAGCTAATTTGTTTGTCCGAAACTTTATACATGATACAAGACTGTGGACCAGGTAAGACACAAGACTTAATAGGTGGCCACCCCAAGAGTCGAACACTAGACCTCTGAGGAGTACTCCCAAAGATCTACCCCTCGAGGAATTGGTTTGTAAGAGGACATTGTTCTTCTCCTTGCTCTTTTTGGTTTCTTGACTGATATATCTTGGGTAAATACAAATGATTTGCACACACCAAAATCACTTCAATCTCTGAAACAAATATGTAACGGCTAACTATAAATTGTTACGTTACTAGTTGCTCCAAAAGCTTAAGCTGTTAGAGAATGGGGCTAACAATGTATATCAAGCTTCCAACACCCAAAAAAGCACCAACACGAATACGAAAACACAACACAAAATGGTGACACGGCAAAATCACCCAAAAAAAAAAGCGACACGATACGACGGTGACACGGAAAATACTAACTATATATATGTATATATGTAACCATGTAATATAAAAATAACGATATTCTTAAAATAACTAAGAATTAAGATGTCGAGTAGATTACCTCCAAACAGCAATACAACATGAAAATACCATAACAATACTACCACGACTTATTACAAGTCCCTCAACTTTCTAGTATTCCTTCGATTAACCATAAAATGTTTGAAGTTTTCAAAATAAACCCCTCTTTGTAACCTTATTTTACATATTAGGGCTTTCACCTCAAAATTCAAGACTTCTCTTAAAGAAATATATATATATATAAACTGTATTTGGGAAATTGTCAGTGCCGTGTCAGATTCCAAAAATAAATTAAAAAATTCCTCACACATTTTTGGTGTACCCAACACTTGTCGGTGTCAGAGATCTCCATTTGAAGTGTCGGTGCTTCCTAGTCAACACCCACCATCACCTGTCTCGCACGTGGAGAACCAACAAACTAAACTCCATCATCACCAATGCGGGGATGGAGAGTGGAACTCAAGACTCTGATACCATGTTTAGTTAACAAGTGCTCCACAAGCTTAAGCTGTTAGAGAATGGGCCCAACAATGTATATCAAGCTTCAACAATAATTATAATGTACACTACCAGTTTACAGAATAATTTTTATTATTTTCAATAATACAATACTTGTATTTGAAATACCATCACAAATACAATTGGCCCTTGTGAGCAGACTGAACACCTTAATTAATGTAAGAGAGCGAGACAGACAGATTTGCTTTGCAATTCCTAACAATTCACTCATTATGGTCAAAAGTAAGGGATTTTACTGTCTACCTCGTTTTGGCGCCTGATATTGTGGAATAATTTCAATAAAACAAGTATCTCTGAATGAAGTCAGAAGACATATCTTCGCAGCAAACTGCATTCACGCAAGGCAGCAGAATATATCCTCTGAGGTAATAAATTAATAAAGAAAAACAGGCATTCAAATATGTCAAAATGAAGTCAAAAAGTATATCATGTAGCAAAAAGCACAGACAATCAGCATTCAAAATATTTGTTGACAAGTGGAACAAAAGCAATGACGAGCTTCTTTCTTCTTGTTACTCATAGAAACTAGAGGAACTTGTGAACAAAGAAACCAAGGAGGCAAGGACAACTACAAAGAATAAGACAAGCAAACCAAACACATGTTACAAGACCATCCCAAACAAACAACCAGTGGGAAGTGCAAGTCACTATGGTTTATCCTGCAAACCTAACCAATCCACAATGTGAATTGGGTTGGTTCTGGTTCTCCAGTATGTTGGTCCTGGATGATTCCGACTTTATTGCTCGTTCCAGAACCGTCGAGTAGATTCAAATCCACAACTTAGACACCCCAGCAGATAAGTTCAGATTTGGGTTAGAAGGATTAGTTTACTTGAGCCAGCCCAAAAACTGACCCCTTAACCATGTAGTTTCCGTAGCATATAAACTAACTATTCTCGGGAAGTATTTTTTACAGCACAAGCCATTACACATCAAATGGAAATACAGATATAAAATCACTTTGTGATCCTGTGAGTATTACTCTATTTCACAAAATTAGACAAATTAGCTACAGAAAATTCTCCTTAAACCAGAATTATATGGAGTAGTAACTGTGAAGGATAATTTCCCTACATTAGTCATTCTTCATCATTATGCCTCAGCCAAAAGACAAAAAAAATATGTCCACTCCTTCCCTACCTCTCTGAATCAACGATCCAGTTCAGTTCTTTTCCTTGTCAAATATTTCTAGCTTATTGTTTTAATTTCGTTTTTTCGAAACCGTTGAATTTAAATACAAATAACTTGAAATGGTAATCGTTTTTTTTTTTTTTTTTTGCCCTTTTAATTAAAGCTCATTCAACATTTGAGAAGAAAATATGATAGGCTTCCGTAAACCTTGGTGGCACTGCATAGTAGAATAGATGTCTCTCGAAAAAAGATGAAATCATATTCTACTGTTTAAGATTTCAATGTGAGCGTCACTTACAAATCACTAGCGAAAGGGTTTAAAAAAATTGCAGCCCAAATATAAACTTATGGACTAGTAGATTGTAAGAACTCTTTTATGCATTTTTTTAATACGTAATTGTATCGTGTTGAAAAGACACCAAAGGGGGTCCACCCATAAGAACTCTTAAATGCATGGAATACAATAAATTATCAAAGCACATCAAATACAACATTATTATTTCAAAGAAGAGAAATTTGAAATTTTGGTGTTAGCAACATAAAAAACGCAATTATAGACGAAGAATGTTAGACCTTATCAGCTGCTGCTTGTAATGTAACATGGTCCCCCCATTCACCAGATCTGCATTATGCGGGAAGGAGAGACTGAATTAAAACTCCTTTGGCAGCATGTATCTATGGATTACTATTTATACATTATTAAAAAGCATCCACAGACACAAAGACTTTAAGCATCCAATGGTTGAAAACATGAATCTTAAAGAAATAACCTACTTAGCCATCTTCTTGTAATAGTGTTTGTACTTCATAGGGACATAGCCTTCGTATAAAGCGCGGTAGTCTTTGAGCTGGAATAGAAGATGTTACACAACATGAGAAAACAAATTTATCCTATTAGTTATATTCAATCTAAAGATGCAAGGTACCCTCCACCTATGTCTGACATTCTTAGTGCTTATGAAACAATGACCTGAAAAAAATAAAAAAAAAATAAAGTAGTTCTGTCTATCCCACTTACTCTGCATGATTTAACGAGGACAATCAGAAAGTATGTATAGGTAAAAAAAGAAAAGCAAAAAAAGAATGGGTAAATAATATCTACCTCCCTTGAGGTAAGGCCTAATGGCACCCACCTCCCCTCGCGTTTCAGAAATAACATTGACCTCCCTTGTCAGTGTTTGTCTGTCAACGGAGTTATTAAGGAAATATTAATTTACTTCTTTACCCTTATTTTGTGTATAGTTTTAAATCAAAAAGCCACAAAAAGGGATTGAGAATCGATAGGATTAATATAAGATCTACAGAATTAACGTAGAGGGGGAGAGATTGAGAGGGATGACATAGTAGTGTTGGAGGCTTAGGTGCGATGGTCTGGCGCATGTGGTGGGTCTTATCGGTGAAGCCGTAGGCAGCGGTGGTCTCATTGGAGGTAGCGCTGGTCATGAGGGCCAATAGTTATGGGTGGTGGCCATTTTTTATCCCGGTAGTTTGAGAGTAGAGAGAGGTAGAGGAAGAGAGAGAAAGGCCGAAAAGTTCAAAACAAGAAAATGTTTGTAATTCATATTTATTTTGACATTTGCTCAAAACTTATACAGGGCTTTTGGCAAATCCTAAAAATGCAGCACGGGTACGGCTAGGATTCGGCGAATGTAAAATTAATTATACAATACTAATAATAAATAACATTACATAGTCACATAATAAGATTGTTTTACCATTAAAGATCAACATTATAATTCCATTCATAGCAAGATTGTTTTACCATTACAATCACAAGGACCATAAGTATAACAAGACTATTATATAAAGAAACATCATTAAATCATCACTATCGCCACCAAATCATAAAAACCACAAGTCCAAAACAAGAAAAGAAAAGATTTATCCTAAAAAAGGGCACAAAACCACAAAATAAATTCTGATCATCCATCATTGGACCCAACTTCAACAGCCTCATCATCTCTCCTTATTTTTCGGAAATTTTAGTTTATTAGAGTACTTATACAAAATTTTCAAATCATTTACAAAATAGCCAGCATGCCACAGACATCCCATGTCCGCGCGTGTCTGTGCCAAACCCACTGCTAGAAAATTGATTTAAATAATTGAACACGATTTTAGGAGTGTCGGGTACGTTCCCTGACACGTCCAACGCGTACTCAGTACAGGTACGGGAGCCTAAATGACCTACCCATGCTTCATAGCTCATAAGGGTAGTTTGGGTTCCTAGAGTTTATTTCAGTGACATCAGCAAGAAACGGGTGGTTGAATTATCGGTACTTTAACAAGGGGAATATGGTACCGACAATCTATGTCAAGGGAGGTTAGTGTTATTTTTGAAATATGAGGGAAGGCGAGTGTTATTAGGGCTTACCTCAAGGGAAGTAGATGTAATTTGCCCAAAACGAAAAGAAAGAAAACCAATTGGAGAACATGTTAGAATCATGCACAATGATCTTTCCATAATCTTATGAAACAAGCACATGCCACCACTATTCATCATCTAATCATCTTGATGACATAGCGGATTCGTTGAAAAAGGCTTGCTATCGTGTAAGGGGCGAATTCTCACAAAGGAGAAGAAAACCTTGAAAACACAAGACAAAGAACAAGAGAAAATCTCTATTTTGTATTGATAATAATAAAGTTGAATTGGTTCAATGCCTTGGAAGGCTTACAATTATTTATATCTAAGAAACCTAATCCTATTAGGAAATAAAAACAAATTCGTTTTTTTTTATTTTTGACTACCAAATTTGACACCCTGTATAACTTGGAAACCAAGTTATAACTTATAACATTCTAAAAAGACTTCCAACCAATATGGTAACTTATTAGGACCTAAAATTACCATCTAGACTCCTAAAAATGGTGTAAAACATGGAAAAAAAACCCTATAAAACTACAAAAACAAAAATTACAGCTTAAGAAATAATATGTCAATTTATAAAAATAAAATAATAGATGTGCTCCTACTGATCAGACGATTCAGACCCCATTCTTCAAAAGAACTCGTCCTCGAGTTCATGCCTTGAATTTGAAATCTTCATTTCCAAATGAATAAGTACTTTGAAAATATTTCCTTCTTCAGTGCCTTGATCACCTTCCAAATCCGATATTTGCTTTCTGTCAACTTCAATTGATTGATAATACTTTCTAAACAAGGATTGACAATGAAATTGAAATCTTCAACTACGAGAAATCATAATGCTTCACAATAACCAAGTCATGATAATCCATTTGGAAAGGACAATCACGACTTGTCAGGTTGCTTCGCTCTTCCACAATGATGATACCCAATGAATCCATATCATTCAATTCTTCAGAATTCTTTTCCACTCCATTAATAATTACGTGATCCTTTGGGTCTTCTGTCTTGGAACTCCATGTCTCGTTAACAAATACATTAGTAAGAGACATCTCTTGGCCGCTTGTGAGTGATTGGGTAAGGCATGTCAGCAATCTCCATATCACTTAATTCACATGTTTGATCAATTCCCATTGGAAGAAGATCACCATTACAAACAATTACATCATCTTGTACTATGATAACCTTATCCTTGGTTTCAACAGAACTTTCCACAATTTTAGTCACAACAAAATTATTAATTGGTTCCAAAATTGCAATCTCGATCGCGCAAACCGGAGTCTTGCTTCAGCGAATGGGCACCTCGCTCGAGCGAGTTGGGTGTTCAATAATAATCAAGTCCACCTTTTTTTAATAGTCAATTTTTCCAGGAAGCTAGTCCAAGAGACTACAAAAAATTTCGATATAATTACCCAAACTATAGTTTGGGTAATTAGATGGAAAAATTTGCTTCCTCTTCTTCCACCTCTCCGATAAGAATCATTTTTCCAGTACGCTCATCTAGCTCTTCTTCCACCCCTACAGTAAGTATTTGTTCTTTTTCTACAACCTTTCTAGCAACATGTATCGTCAGAACAACACCATCCTCACCTTCACGATTTTGTGACATAATGTCCTCATTATTTCCTCAACTCACTTTTGTGCAACTTCAGCAGCGTAATTACAAAAACTCAAGTGGTTTGAATTACAAATTATTACATTTGTTTGCATAGAACTCTCTTCCTCGTTGCTTCTCTCTTGTGGGACTTGAGGTGAAAAGGTATTTGATCTCAGGGTGCTCTTCAATTTAATTGGTTGTTGGAGTTGCTACGTTTTAATTTTGAAGGTTGAACTTCTTACCTCGAGACCATGAGACGCAGTGGATTCGCTGAAAAGGGCTTGCTATCCAGAGACGGGTTTCTTTGGCGCACAAAGAAGAAAGAAAAAAATCTCTTAAAATTGTGTTGATAATATGAATGTTGAATAAAATTGAATTGGTTGAATGCTTTGAAAGGCTTACACTTAATTTATAGTTAATAAACTTAAACCCAGTAGGTAATAAAAATAAATTCGTTTTTACCTTTGGCTACCTAATTACACACCTTGTATAACTTGGAAACCAAGTTATAACATTTTAAAAGCATTCCCAACTAATATGGTAACTTATTAGGACCTAAAATTACCATCTAGACACGTAGAATCACTCAAAAATATGCAAATAAAATCCTATAAACATAAATAAAATGAAAACTAGAAAATAAAGAATGATACATCAAAATAGTAAAGATGTCTTCCTACATCAGGCACCCCTTCTAAAGAAGAACTCATCCTCGAGTTCACATCTTGAACTTGAAGTCTTCCTTTCCAAATGAATAAATATCTTGAATAAACTTTGCGCTTTGTCCCCTTGATCACTCTCCAAATCTGGCATCTTCTTTTGCAGATTGTAATTGATTAACAATTTTAATCAAATAAGGATTGGAAAATATTTAAAAATTGTCAACTCCAATAAAATCAATATTTTCCACAGTATTGACGACATGGAAATTCACTTGAGGCAGGAAATCATGACACGTATCCTTGCTTTGATTTCGAACAACAATGACATCCATTGAACCCAAATTATCAACTTTATCCTCCGAGATGGCTTGAGCTTCGATAATGATTTCGAATTGCATGATTGACTAACTTCCACCGTAGGAAAAACACTACCACAATCAATTACTCTATCTGGCGATAAGGTAACCTCAAGTTTTGAATCATCATTTTTTCACCTAGCTCGTCAACCTCTTCTTCCACCCTTATGGTAAGAATTTGTTCCTTTTCTAAATCTTTTCTAACAACAGGTTCCATCGGAACAATACTATCCCCACCCTCACGGGTTTGTAAGGTAATGTCCTCATTAATCTCTTCAACTCGATTTTGTGCGATGTCAGCAACATCGTTACAAGAAAAACTGTTTGAATTACAAGTAATTAACAATGCTTGTGTGCCACTCTCCTCCTTACTCTTCTTTTGTGGCACTTGACATGAAAAGATATTTAATCTCATGGTGCTTACTGCTTATTAAGATCATAGGTTGAAAGGGTTGTGGCATTTCCGTTTTGAAGGTTGATTCTTCCTTATAATAGTTATATTGTTGGTAATCGTACCATAATCTCGAGGTAAAAATCTCTCTTTCAATGACCGTTGCATTCTCGGCCAAGATCATATAGGATGTTTTCCTCCCCGTCTGCGATCGTCTTGTATTACCTCCCACCAATATGACGCATCTCCTTTAAGTTTGTAGGGGACAAACTTGACATTCTTTTCTTCCGGGATGTCACTATAGTAAAAGAAAGTCTCGACCTCATCCAACCAGTCAAGTATGTGTTCACTTCTGAATCGTCCATCAAAGGATGGAAGATTACGGTAATCATCATGATTAACGTAATAACCAAGATTTGCTGCTCTTGAAACATGACCACGTAGTTTCACAGGAGCTCGGGGCTTTTAGACGAGCACAAGTACATGGTTAGCACGAAGTGGTAGACGCTCTAACACCGTTAATAACCTTTATTCCATCTCTCTCATGCCCTGCTTTACTACCCCAACTGTCTCTTTGATGTTGGTAATGACACAAACTAAGGCTCCCTGGGCAAGCCCTCGAGGTTTTCCAAGTTGTGTTTGTCTCGCATGACCTGAAAACAAGGGCAGAACTCGCTCTGATACCACTTGATGATGCAGTGGATTCGCTGAAAAGGGCTTGCTATCGTGCAAGAGACGGGGTTTCTTTGATGCACAAAGAAGAAAGAGAAAAATCTCGTAACATTGTATTGATAGTATGAATGTTGAATAAAACTGAATTGGTTGAATGCCTTGAAAGGCTTACGCTTAATTTATAGCTAATAAACCTAAACCTAAACCTATTAGGAAATAAAAATAAATTCATTTTTACTTTTGGCTACCTAATTAGACACCTTGTATAACTTGGAAACCAAGTTATAACATTCCTAACTAATATGGAAACTTATTAGGACCTAAAATTACCACCTAAACACCTAGAATCACTCAAAAATATGCAAATACAATCCTATAAACCTAAATAAAAAGAAAACTAGAAAATAAAGAATGATACATCAAAGTAGTAAAATAAAAATACTGATGTCTTCCTACATCACATCTAGTCCCACCATTATGTGCTCCCATTAAGTGATTAGCTAAAAATGGATTTTATTCCTTAAGAGTATATACTCTTACAACAACCTGTTTCACAACTTGTTTCCGCACATGCTTGTGATGCTCGGGTGACTTATACATCTGGTCTGAGAGTGCACGAAACTGCATAAAGAAAAGAACATAAGCACATGGTACCAAAGATAATATTTCCATGTTTGAATCTGCACTGACCTGACAATTGCCATCCCCCGAGACCTTCATTTCAAACAAACCGTAAACTTTTAGCCTGGAAAAAAGAGAGAGGAGAGAATCACTCCTTAGCTCATCCAAGACAAACACCAAAGAGAAAAAATAGTGCTCCCTTCGTCCCAAATTAAGTGTCCTAGATTCCATTTTTTGATGTCCCATTTTAAGAGTCCTCTTTGAAAAGTCAATGTACTTTAACATACAGTTTTCAAGTTTGCCCTTTATCATATAAAACTCTCCCTTTTGGAAAGTTGGAAAATGTCACCACAATCAAGAATGTTCCCTTAAATAGTTGGAATTTCCAAAAGGGACTCTTAACATGGGACAAAGGGAGTAATAATAATACGAACATGGGCCAGAGCATGGCCTCTACATGAACTCCAAGTTGTATAGCATAAGCCACATATATTCTCTATACGGGTAAGACAAAGCGATTTGAGGCAGTGGCATTCAGGAAAAAAGAAAAAACATGTTTTTTCTTGCATACAGTTCTGGAAATAACATATGACATCGACAAGTGTTTTTATAAGCATAATCAATACGTGTATTTCCATATGTAAAAGTATTTACGCGTTGGGTTTGCATGTAATTTTATGGAGAGGAGGAGGGAGGGACCAGATATCACACAGTTTAGTAGAAGTAATGGCTTAATAAGGGTGGACAATTGGTGAATTGGGTTGTTTCTATACTGTCGCCAATACATTCAGTGATGGATGTTTCTACTTCCTACACATTGCAAATTACTACTCCCTTCGTCCCATTGTATATGTCCATCTTGAGGAATCCAACTATTTAAGGGGACAAAAAGAATCTACACCTACTTTCCACAATTGCCCATAATCATTGCACTTTCTTTTTTTGTTTTGTTTTGGTGTGGATTGCAAGGAATGGTAGTTTGGGAAACTAAGTAAAATTTGCATACTAATTTAGAAAAGTGGACAACAATTTTGGAACATCCCAAAAAGGAAAGATGGACACATAAAATGGGACGGAGGGAGTATGAATTTTAGTCGGCTTTTCCAAACTGTTGGCATACTTCCCCTAAATTGCAGTGGGTCTATTTTAAGGCTCAAAACAATGAAATAGTCCCAAGCACGTCAGATTTAGTGAAAACAAAAAGAGTCTCATAATCCAAATTTCTAAGGAATTGATTGAAAGATCTTTACATTCTAAAAAAGTTTCATTTCTCCACATATACAAAGCCCAAAGAATGAGTAAAAATATAATGTATTTTTCAAAAAAATTCCTTCACCAACAAAAGATGAAGGGATTATGATTGACAATTATGGTACATACCTCTGCAGCAGCCGTTGGTGATCTAAACTTGCATCACTCAAGTTGGGGATGTACGTGTTTATTCGCGGGATATGCTGAAATTTAAAAAAGATCGTGCTCAAATATAAAGCAAACTAAAGTAAGGAATATTCAAATAACTCATCACAAGCAATGCTCAAAATTTTGTTTCACAAAGCGGCAAAAACAGCACAAAAATTTGGAGACAAGACAAAATGAATCATAAAAGTATGTTCTACACTACAATTAGCAACTTGGGCTACAATATTATCAAGCAAGTATTGCAAAAAGATATTCTCCTACAAAATAATAATGATAATAATAATTATTATTATTATTTAATAATAATAATAAGCTCTTCTCCTGCATTGTCTATTACTCTAGTTCTACTTTTCCTTATACACTACTTTCTCAGTTGGGGTGGTTATTGCCCCAATGGCCTGGCCCTGTCCAACCCCGTGGCTGGGTTACGTATCATTTTGAGGCCTGGCCAGGTTTGGTAATGCTTGTCAGGATCAGGCCCAGCCTGCCCCAACTATGTATACACAAAACATTTGTTAGATTTTATTCTTAATATTCAAAGTACTATAAACTTATAAAACAGAGAGTTGCACTTTGTATTAGCCCAATTTACCTTTCCAATTTTGACTTTCATATGTTCGTAATTTTGACTCAATGTTGAACAACAAAAATTACAATTAAAGACATCAAACACTTGTGGTTACGATTATGCCCTTTCAAAAAAAAATATGGTTATACCCTTTCAAATATATTTTGACTTGCCAAATTATGGTTGTCCTTTCAACAATACTAAAAAAACTATTCTATAGATTAAGATACCTTCTAAAGAGGGAGTTTCACATAAAAGGTTCATTCTCACCAACATATACAGTTTGCCATTTCGCATATTAAACTTAGCCAGAATGATGCTACAGAGTATCAAAGTAAACCTATAAAATGCTTCAAATAGAAGTAATGAAACCATGTATTCACTGTGTGGTTCCAACAAACAGCTTGAAACAAATATACAATATTTTAATTTCTATTACTTTGGGAGCACAGGGCCATTAGTTGGTGCAGTGGTCAAAGCTATTTACAAGTGAAAATTTGCAAGTTCAAGTAAAGGAGCAGTCACCTTCTGAAAATATACCAAAAAATAAGGTTTGTGTGCAGTCTACTTGGTAAGACATCCCACATAAGCAGAACCACCACTAATAATGGTCCTTTTGTAAGCTCAGGAAACAACAATCTACTTTCAATAATTATTTGTCCAAATATGATTCTGAAGTTGGTGCAGTGGTCAAAGACTCAAAGCTCGTTCACAAGCACGGAATTGCAAGTTCAAGTACAGGATCAGTCACGTTCTGGAAATATACCAAAAAGTAAGGTTTGTGTCCACTCTACTCAGTAACACCCCATATAAGTAGAACCACCACTAATCATGGCCCTTTTTATAAGACCAAGAAACACCAATCTATTTTCAATAATTATTTATCCAAATAGGATTCTGAATGCATCTCTTACTCTTAGTACTAAAAGTTATCATAGTACTTCCTTTCTTTGACAAGTTTTATTGATATAAGCGTAGATACAATTTTTAAACAGCCCTCCGCAATCCACAGCCATAGTTTTTAAGCATGTGAACCCCATCCTAACCTCTTACTCTAGATTGAAACTTATGGTATATGGTCACTTCTTAGAACCCGTTCGAGATCGCTCTTTCGGGCCAACTATCACTTACTTGAGATTACTCTCAATTATTGTGAAAATTTCAGTTTGGCAACCAACCTTTATAGCTTTTTCAAAAATCAACTCCACCTTAAAAAGCTGAGAAAAGAGATGATGAATGCAAATGCAATTGAAGGCTCAAATTCATGAGAAATTGATAAGAATTCAAGAACTAGGGTTTTTGGGTTAGAATCAAAACAGGAGCGCTCAAGGCTCGTTCGGTTTACAAACCAAATGTACTACGAAATCATCAAAAACTGAGAACAAAAAACCTAATGGCAACTATTTATACCCTATCTCACCCACGCTACAGTCAAAGGGTCATGTCCATTCACCAAACACCAAAGACAACTAAAACAAAATAACATAAAATACTACTACTAAAGCTTAAAGTACTGCAACATATAAGTATCACTTTAACATATAAAGTACTACATCTAACTACATTAAGAGATTACTTAAAAGCAGCAAATTGCTGCTGCTTTTTTTTTAAAAAAAGCCGAACCTTCAAAAAAATTTCCAATGAATTGCCATTTTCCTAGACAGTCTCTATTAACTTTTTAAAAGACAAGAAGTTATTTTGGTTTAAACTTCATCGCTCTTTTTATTACAGTTGCATTAAACAATAATTGAAGGTTGTACCGTCTTTTTGGTCATTTTTAATATCGAAAAATCACTTTTTCAGTCCAGAAATATCCCATATTCCCACATGAACACCAAATGCTTAACAACTTTTTAGAACATCTTTATAGAAGGAAAAAAAAAATATCATTTTAGGAAAATCTGGTAATAAAAAGTCTCTTAATCCCAGAGTAATCATTAACGGGCTCTTAGAACTTTTATTTACCAATTTTATTTATTTTTGGTGAGTAGACTCTTCAATGTACAAGATCCTATGTCTACACAGACACACGGATATGACATGTCTAGTTGGACATCCTTCCTCAAAGCATGATTGAGAACTCAGGATTAACATTAACACAAGTCTCTCGTTATGTTCCTTTTCTAACATGATTGGTTCATGTTTGAGTGTTAGGATTTAATAAAGGGTATTATAGTAATTGTCTTGTACTCTTATATATATATATATATATATGCATACATTAGTGAGTGGAGTAACAAGTTAATACAATTTCATTATCTTTCTAATATTTCTCTTTCCATCTCATCTTCTTTTCTCTCTCAATTTCTAACCCTAATCTTCACATATACGATTCAACTTGGTGTCAGAGCAGATCGATTTAGGCCAAAGAATTCTCAAATAAATAATAAAAGTTAAAACAAAAAACAAAATAAAGGGTTGAAGAGAACACATCGCCGAAGCAACTAACGTCAACTTCTGGCAGCTGACGTCATGATGATGACGTCATCGATTTTTACTGGAAAACAAATGGGTTGATTCATCCGGTGATGAGGAATATTATGGTGAGGTTTGTTGTGCGATTCAAAGGCATCTAGATTGCTTTTTATTTTTCGAATATTTTCGGAATTTCGGCACTATTTTTTTCGATCTGCTTTTCTGGTGCACTTTGGAGAGTTGTGATGCTTCGAAACTCCGTTATGGGTCTCGATCTAGCCTTTTCGAGTGTGTATTGAGTGCCTCGTGTTGTTTTTTGTCGACTTCTTCCATTTTTTTCTTCGGTGCAGTTATTTTTTGGGGGGTTTTCTAAACCCACTTGGTGGCCCGAAGGTACTTTTGGCCCCTCTTGTTGGTGATTTTATAAGTGCTTATCTTGATTTGGTTGTTTTTGCCTTAGAAGCATGAAGCGGGGGCGGGGGCGGGAGCGGGGGCGGGGAAGCGACGATACATAGAAGAGTCTGATGTTTGGGGCGGCTAGGAAGCTTGTATGTTATTATATATTAATTAATTTTATTATTATAATAGGGAAAAATAATGGTGTCATATTTTGATATTTATTGTTTTCTTTGTGGCTATTTAAGAATTATAATACAGTTTGGGTTAAATTAGAAAATATGTTAGAAAATAATGGTGTTAGATTGTTTAGGGTTACAATCTTAATTTATAAATATAAGAACTTAAGGGGTTCTATTCATAATAAATAAACATAATAGTTAAAGGGTTTTAAATACACACGTACACATTTTAGGGTTTTCATATTCTCTTTACCCATTTCAGCCACAGCAAGAGAGAGAGAGAGAGAGAGAGCAGAGAGAGAGAGCAGAGGCTGCGAAGAAGAAGAAGAAGAAGAAAGAAGAAAGAAGAACTGTGAAGAAGAAGAACTGCGAAGAAGAAGAAGAATAACTGCGAAGAAGAAGAAAAACTGCGAAGAAGAAAAAGAAGAACTACGAAGAAGAAGAAAGAAGAACTGTGAAGAAGAAGAAGAACCTGCGTTTGACGAGGAGGGGTCTGCTGGACAAAGACCAGGTTCTGCTTTTTTCTCTCTTTTTCTTTTCTTCCCATCTGTTTTCTTGTTCTTTCGAATCTTCCTTGAGAGACTCGCGAATCAGTGATGTAAGAATCGCGATTCCCAAACGATTCTATATGAGAAGCGCAAAATCGCGGTTCTTGGTGAGATTCATAGGGCAAAGTGACGATTCCTGCTTTTAAGGTTTTTGCCCTCCTTGGTTGCTATTATGGCTGAGAGCAAACCACCAAAAGATGATGATGTTCCGCGACCTATTACTTCGAAAAAGTTGAATGGCTTAAACTCTCTAGCGTGAGCACATGTTTAAGGTGTTCTTACGAGGAAAACACAAGTTAAAATATGTGTCCGATGACCCTCCTGCTCCAATAGATGCAAAATATGATGAGTGGCTATGTGAGGATTCCATTGTTATGGGTTGGCTCTGGCATAGTATGGAACCACATGTTGCTACAACCGTGGAATTTTGTGACTCTTCTAAGAAGATTTGGGAGTCTATTGCTAAGTCATTTTCGCAACAGAGTAATGTCTCTCGTGTTTTTGAGTTATATGAGCAGATTTTTTCATCCAAGCAGTCTGGAAAACCGTTACCTTAGTACTATAGTAATCTGAAAATTTTGTGGGACCAATTATTACAGTATCGTCCATTTACTTCCGATTTGGAGCAATAAAAACGTCATTGGGAGGATTTTATGATTGCTTCTTTGTTATCTGGTCTTGACTCAGATTTATGAGGATTCACGGATCAAATTCTTGCCAGTGAGACTCTTCCTACTACTGCTAATGCATATTCTCGGTTGCTTCGTACCACTTTGGGGCAAAACTCCACTATACATGTTGCCCCAGCCTCCTCATTAGAGTCTTTTGCTTTGGTTTCAAGCAATAATGGCCGTGGGTTTGGCCCTCGTGCTGCCCATAGTGGTCATGGCTTCCGTGGCGGGAGTCGTACTAGTGAACGTGGCGATCGGAAGCGTGATCATTGTGGCGGAACTAACCATATAGAACCTTATTGAGTTCGGTCAGGAGGGACAAAAGAGAGATGCTTTCTATCAGTCAAAAGCAGATACCGGCCCCCCATGCTCCCACGGTCCGCTTACCGAGGAATAGAAAGGAAGGACCAGGGGCCAGAGTTAAAAAGGCCTTGCTCCGCCCTTCCAGTAGCTCGCCTTGGCTTCCGCACCTCTTTCTTAAGCTAGATGTTAGGCGAAAACAAGTTGTAGGAGACGACAAATAGTAGTGTCGGTTCAGTGAAGTCAAGTCTTTACGTCTATAGGGGCTCCCTGACGATCCCGAACCTTCAAAAAGTTAGAGGTATGTGTTCTTTCTTGGCACTATCTTTCTTTATTATGCCAACCTAAAAAGAGATAGGGATACGGAGCTTGACTTGAAAACAAACAACTGGCCGGCCGTACTTGTGATGGTTCCCAAGGATCCAATATGACCACTTAGGTCTACGTTGCCACGATATTGTTCTATGGAAGCGGGCGGGCTGTTAGAAGTTTGGCCCGGTTTTTTTTGGTGTCGTAGGGGAGGGATTGACCTTTCTAACGCATATTCAGTCGTACTGGCATGGCCCCACTGATTTGTTTTCGATCGGAGCATCAAGTAGCGCAACCCGGTTCTACTTGACTAAGCTCCGTGCTCGTCCAAGGAGGGAATTTGCTTTACCCAACTCCCTTTTTTTTTTATAACAAGGCAGAAACCCCCGACCCGACATTCATTAGTTTCGAATGAATGGGTGAAGTATGGTCAGCCGGAGTATGCCCATCAGGTTGTCGATAGTCCTGCACAGCCAGTATCTGCTTCTCCTTCATTGGGCTCTGTTGTTCCTGGTGCTGGTTTTCATGATGCACTCACGACTCAGCTTGGCAAACTCGTTCAGACATTACGTTCAGCTCTTCCTTATGGTATCCCTTCCACATCTACTGCTACATTAGCTGATTCAACTAATGTTGCATATGTGGCTCACTTTCCGGAAGAAAAAAAAAAAAGCATATGTGGCTCATTTGCCGTCATCCTGGGTCATTGACTCTGGCGCTAGCTCACATATGTCTGGTATATCGTCTCTCTTTTCTAATTTACATCCCATTCAACACAATATTGTTCTAGTTGATGCATCTTCTGGGCTTCTTCACCCACTCCTCATTTACCTTTATCTTCTAGCCTTTATGTCCCTAATTTTCCTTTCAACTTGCTTTCTGTTAGTCAATTGACTAAATCTTTAAATTGTTCTATACCCTTTTCTCCCACTTCTTGTGTTTTTCAGGACCTCAGGACGAAGAAGATGATTGGCTCAGCGCATGAGAAGGATGGCTTATACAGTTATACTATCTGGATTCTAGTGGTTCTAGTGTTTCATCTTCTCCGGCTTTGAGCGCTGCGGTTTCTCCTCTTCAGTCGCATCCATCTTTAGCTAAGCTCAAGTTGGCCATCCCTAGTTTAGGTAGAGTGTCTAGTTTAAATTGTGATGCTTGTCAGTTGGGCAAGCATCATCGTAGTTCTTTTTCAAGTAGTAACTCTAGTTGTGAGTCGGAGTCTTTTGACCTTGTTCATACAAATATTTGGGGACCTTCCCGTTTCTCTAGTTTGAATGGTTTAAAGTACTTTATTATCTTTGTGGATGATTATTCTCGTATGCCATGGTTGTTTTTAATGAAGGAACGTTCTGAACTACCTACCATTCTTTCTAAATTCTATAATGAAATCTTTGTTCAGTTTGGTAGGCGAATTAAAGTTCTTCGTTCTGATAATGCATTAGAATATACACAGGTTGCCATTGATTCTTTTTGTGTTGATCGGGGAATAATTCATCAAACTAGTTGTGTCCACACCTTTCAACAAAATGGAGTGGCAGGGAGGAAGCATCGACACTTGTTGGATATTGCTCGTACCTTGATGTTTAATATGCAGGTACCGAAACATTTTTGGCATCTCATCTTACTAATCGAATGCCTATTGTAATTCACGATAATCAGCCTCCCTTTTCCCTTTTGTATCTTGGAATTTCACCGTTCTGACTTACACCTCGAGTTTTTGGCTGTGTTGCATTCGTTCATGTACTAGATCCTGGTGCGACAAACTATCTCCTTGTGCACGCAATGAGTTTTCCTTGGGTATTCCCGCACTCAAAAAGGGTATCGATGTTACCATCCCAAGTCTCGCCGTTACTTTGTGAGTGCAGATGTTACATTCTTTGAGTCCACTTCCTTCTTTTCAGCTTCTAGTCAGGTGTTGTCTTCAGATATTATATCTTGTCGCGAGGGGGAGACTACAATATCTACTCCTACTCTTCCATTACCTATTTCGGCCCCTATTTCTAACTCTTCTTCTTCTCCTTTACAAGTTTATACACACGATCCAAAAATAGGCCTCTTGCTCCTTTTAGTCTTGCTGCCACATCTTCGTCGTCTGTGGGTTCTGCTCAATTTGCTCATGCCTCTGATGATTTACCTATTACTTTAAGACAAGGTAAATGTACTTGCACACAACATCCTTTTGCTAATTTTGTGTCCTATACACGTACTTCACCTTGTTTGCAATCGTTTACATGTGCCTTGTCCTCTATTTCTATTCCCACTTCTTATATGCAGGCATTGTCTTCCTCGCACAGGAAAAATGCTATGGATGAGGAAATGAGTGCTCTTCATAAGAATCGGACTTAGGGACTTACAGTTCTTCCTCCTGGTAAACAAATTTTTGGTTGTCGATGGGTTTATGCTGTTAAATATCTTCCAGATGGCTTTGTTGAGCGCCTTAAAGCACGCATAGTTGCTAAGAGTTACACTCAAACTTATGGTGTGGATTATTTCGAGACATTTTCGACTATGGCTCGTCTTAATTCGGTGTGAATTCTACTCTCTGTCGCTATCAGTCATTCTTGGCCACTATATCAGTTGGATATTAAGAATGCCTTTCTCCATGGTGACCTTCAAGAGGAAGTTTATATGGATCAGCCCCCTAGCTGGCTATGCTACTGCCGGGAGTGAGCATCTTGTCTGTCGTTTGCGCAAAGCTCTACATGGCTTGAAGCAATCCCCTCGTGCCTGGTTGATCGTTTTAGTACTGTTGTACTTGCATATGGATTCCGTCGTTCTACTTCTGATCATTCTGTCTTCATTCGACACTCTTCTGGGGGTACAATTGTGTTGATTGTATACGTTGATGATATTCTTATTTCTGGGAGTGATTCTGCAGGTATTGCAGATTTGAAGTGCCACCTCAACCAACACTTTCATACTAAAGATCTTGGTGCTCTTCGCTACTTTCTCGGGATTGAGGTTGCTCGCTCTCGTTATGGTATTTTTTCTCTATCTCAAAGGATGTATGTACTTGATCTTTTATCTGAGACGGGTCTCTTAGGATCTCGACCGGTTGACACACCTATGGATTTTACTGTTAAGCTTGATAATGAGCAAGGTGCCTTGTTTGCTGATGTCGGTCGATACCGAAGATTGGTTGCGAAGTTGATTTATCTCACTGTCACTCGACCGGATATTACTTATGTTGCGTTGGTGTAGTTAGTCAGTATATGCATGCACCACGTCAACCTCATTTTGATGCAG
Organism: Hydrangea macrophylla; assembly: GCA_033977485.1. NCBI lineage: Eukaryota > Viridiplantae > Streptophyta > Magnoliopsida > Cornales > Hydrangeaceae > Hydrangea > Hydrangea macrophylla. Next base: position 132,999,469 of record CM066984.1, on the reverse strand, counting down.
TTTGTCGTATTTGCGGTATCTAAAGAGTGCTCCTAGACTAAGGCTTCTTTACAAGCCCTCTGCCTCTCTATGTGTGACTGGTTTTAGTGATGCTGATTGGGCCGATTCTCCAACTAATAGACGGCCTACTTCTGGTTATTGTACTTTTGTTGGTGGTAATCTTGTTACGTGGCGCAGTAAAAAGCAAAATGTTGTGCGCGCTCTAGCACCGAAGCTCAGTATAGAGCTATGGCTCATACAGCTTTTGAGATGTTGTGGGTCCATTCTCTCCTTCAAGACATCGGGGTGTTGTCTGTGCTCCTATGGAAATGTTGGGGAAACTGCATTTTACCCCCCTGTACTTTGACCCTTGTTCAAGTCACCCCCTTATACTTTGAAAAGTATCAAAGAACCCCCTTATACTTTAAACTAAAGTGAAAATAACGAAATCTGTTAAAGTGGCAATGAAATGACAAAAATACCCTCATATACAGGGGGGGTGACTTGAACAAAGGTCAGAGTATAGGGGGGTAAAATGAATCTTTCAAACACTTTCACTCCATTTTAACGGAAAATCTAATGATTACACTTTAGTTTAAAGTATAAGGGGGATCTTTAATACTTTTCAAAGTACAGGGGGTTGATTTGAACAAGGGTACAAGTACCGGGGGGGGGGGGGGGGGGGGGGGGGGGGGGGGTAGAATGCAGTTTCCCCAATGTTTTGTAATAATCAAGCGGCTCTTTTTATTGCTAATAATCCTGTTTTTCATGAGCGCATCAAACATATCGAGGTGGATTGTCACTTTATTCGGGATTTGTTAGTCAAGAACCAGATTGTCACTTCGTATGTTCGGTCTGACACTCAACTTGGTGATATTCCAACGAAGTCGTTACCTAGGCCTTCTTTTCAGTACTTGTCTTCCAAGCTGTGCATGTTTGATTTATATGCTCCAGCTTGAGGGGGAGTGTTAGAGTGTTAGGATTTAATAAAGGGTATTATAGTAATTGTCTTGTACTCTTATATATATATATATATGCATACATTAGTGAGTTAAGTAACAAGTTAATATAATTTCAATATCTTTCTAATATTTCTCTTTCCCTTTCATCTTCTTTTCTCTCTCAATTTCTAAACCTAATCTTCACACATACGTTTCAACTATTCAAAATGAGTGACCTGCCCATACTAAATGTTCAGTCACACAAAAACACTATTTCACCAACATAAAAGCAAAGGATGAATTACATTTTTGGGTAATTAGACTTTCACCCTCAAATTTTGGGACCGATTTCAATTTAGTCCATACATTTTAAGTTTTCTCAATTTAGTCCCCCAAGTTCAATAAGTATTAATTTAGTCGAATACCAAATAGTTTATCACAAAATAGCACACTTTCTTTGCTAAAGACCACGAGTCGCGGTGAAATGTTTGTCTTCAACCAAAATATTTGTCTTTCGACCAAATTTGACCAGTTAGCAAACTTGGGGGACTAAATACAGAAAATTAAAAATATAGGGACTAAAGTGAAATCAGCCCCAAAGTTTGAAGGTGAAAGGTGCCATTTACCCTACATTTTTCATTATTGAAGTTTGGGATGAATTTCATTTTGGTCCCTATACTTTACACGTGATCTCAACTCTCGAGTGAAAGTAGGACGAACCTATACCTAATAACACAATTACTTCATCCAAAAGCATCTAATTGCAGATGCAGCATGAACTGACATATTTTTTCTCATTTGTTCGAAATCCTAGAGGAAAACGGAGAAGAAAACAATCAGCCGAGAGAGACTGAAAAGGAGTTCTGGTTAAAATTGAATGGAGTGAATGAAAAGAATGATCAGAACCCTCCCATAAAAGCATTATAATCAGTGCATTAAGAATTATAAAAGTATCTTACGGGAACCGGTGCCAGGTTGGAAAGACGGCGACCAACTGCAACATCTAACCTAGCATACTCCTCTGAGAGTGCAACAGCAATCATCCTGTCATCCTCGATGTCGTGCTGACTGCTTAATGATGTTGACCGAGAACTTTCACCCATGCTCTGACTCTGAGTTCCATTTCTCATCATTTAAACAACCAGTAGCTTACAGTTTCTTCAAGTGATGAACATCCACAGAAAATGAGTATCTGCTGCAAGTGGAAAAGGCATAACCAAGTATTCCATGTATTTGTCGACAATAGATATTTTATTGTCAAGCAGGCAACATTGCATTCAACCATAGCATACTGCTACTTGGAAGAAGAAATACAACACCACTGTTTGTACACCAAAGAGTTAAATAGTTTAAATGCCAATGAAATATGAATGAAGCCATGAACAGCAACGTTGAAAGTGCTGCTAATGCCTCTAAGCTCAAGACCATCTTATCCAATGATAATCTGCCTTATCATGTGTGGAACATCAAATGCAGGATGGATCTAGGGGGGGTGACCCCCTAGATTTAGAAAAAACACTTGATTACACTAGCATTATTCGAAAATACACGTTAAGTATATACACTCCAAACACCCACCAACCCACACATCCCCCCCCCCCCCCCCCCCCCCCCCCCCCCAATTTTTTTGCTAAATTTTTAAGCTCGGCCCCCCCTTAGATTTAAAATAAAAATAAAAATAAAAATAAAATAAAATAAAAAAAAAACCTGATGTGTATATGTAAGTTTTGAAAAAGTTTGGTGTGTGTTTACAAATAAATTCTGAATTTAGTTTACAAATTGATCCATACCTAGTTGATTTAAATAGTTTGTATTTATCTCACCTTATATATTTATCTCATTATAAAAAATGTATAAATAAGTGGGGAAAAAAAAAAACGCATATCTGGAGACATCCCATGACCAACACATCAATTACAGTGCATGAGATAGCGTTCTTATCTACGACTTGCATCAACTAGCGAGATCAATAAGGCATGGTGTAAATGAATAAGATGGATAGCACTGATTCTGTATGGCTATTCATTCAACAGCATCCGTTCCAAAAAAATATAAAGCATAAAATAAGAAAGTAAACATATATAGATATAGCACCTATAACCTTAACGTAATCATAATTGCAGTTTATAAAAGCAATCTCTAATGACAACCAATTAGCATCCTCTGCAACAGAGCACAAGGATTACAAAACAAAGCAGTGAAATCAATTCCGTCAATTAGCCAAAAAGGTTTCCCAAGGAACAATGGCCGAAGGGGTCATAAAGATAAAACTAGTTGAGGGAATCTATTTCAAGCACAGGCATTGTCCATGTTCTTTAACAAACTTAGGAAGTGTATAACAATGTGATACCATAATACTTTGGAATAAAACAAAACAAATCAAATCAACCCGATCGGCAACCATAACATTTTGCTGAAAGAACCTAATTAAGTTTCATCAACCAATCAGTTGACTTCGATAGCTCCAACCCCAGAATTGGTGGGTAACGGGCATCCGATTAATTTGCAACAATAACATTTGATTGTCATACCTGGCAAACCTTAAAACCCAGAAATCTCACAAATCACCGGGTCCGACCACTTCGGAGAATCCTAGCTAAACAGAAATCTCCGATATACATATATATATATATAGTCTTATACAATCAGAAAAGAGGAGAAAAGTAGACAGTATACCAAATTACAAAGGAAACCATCTGATAAATTGATCGGATCTTAAATCTACGTCTAGAATTCGTTTCAAAATTTCTTTCTAAAGCCAACAAAATCGGAAAGTTCATGTTTTGAGAAGGGCTAATTACACTTTACACCCTTATACTATACCCATATTTTCAATTGAATACATAAACTTTTTTTTGTTCAATCGAACCCTTAAACTTCAAAAATTCATTCAATCAAACCTAAAATCTGACGCAGTTGGCTTAAGCTAACCGAAATTGTCACGTGGGTTGCGAATAATAATTACCTGTCACAGATGAGGTGAAGCCAAATGAATAAGATTGTGAATGGCACGAAAATGATACAATTTTAGATCTGATTGAATGTGACTTTGAATATGATTTAATGCGATTTTGGATCTGATTAAATGCGATTTTTTACGCCATCACTATCTCCTAACCTAACCTTTACGCGCAACTCACTTGACAATTCCGTTATATTAAACTAACGGTTCAAGAGTTCGATTGAACAAAAAAAAAAAGTTTATGTATCCAATTGAAAATACGAGTATAATATAAGGGTGTAAAGTGTAATTAGGCATTTTGAGAAACATGCTAATTATTTGACCCCCACCCACCAAAAAAAAATTAAATAAATAAAAAAATTTATCTGTTGCACCCACCTATTTTGTTTTAGACACCCACATTTTAATGAATTTTTCATGACAATTATATCCATGTGTAAAATTACATATTAAGACAAAATCAATTAAAAAGAATTCTAAAAATGTAATCCTCTACACCCAACTACTTCAATAAACCTTAACTTATATGTACACATATATACACATATATAGTCCCACATATACGTTTATATATATATATATAGAAATATAAATATATGTATGTATTCAATATATATATGTATATTTTCTATTGTATATGTATCTATTTGTATATATACATTGATATATTTATTGGACATAGATGGTCTTTTTCATTCATCGGACAATTCCAAAACTACCATTGTACTTCATTCTTTCAACCAAAATTGACATATAAAAGTCTATGGATTTTTTTTTGTTAATCAATTTGTATATTGTGTCGACACTAGTTTTGTAACACTTGTACCCGGGAAAAAAAAGGCTAATGTAGTACTAATACATGTTAATTAATGATAATTAATACTTATGATTGGGTTATGAACCCACGGGTAAAAAGGTGTTCAAATGCGAACACATGAAAGTCCTGTGAAAGGCAGAACTGGTATAAAAGTGGGGCCAATGAGGGTCTAGTTAATATAAATTGCATTTAGATGCCATTATATGCGAATATGCATACTTGTTTAAATGTTCAAAGATATTATTATGTTTGATGATAGGTAAAAGGGACCAGTTTGGGTACCCATGTCAGGGCGTATTTGAATACAATTCATAATTGGTAGGTTTAATAGCAACCACATAATTTTTGTAGGATCACGTTTGGGACCCACGCGAGACATAGATTAAATCCATTTAGAAAATGTTATTAGTTAATATAATTAACATGGAGGTTCCATATAAGAAATAGTGGGGGTGTAAATGAAAAGTTGAGAGGAAGAGATATGTATCTCTTGCATGAGTTGTGGTGACTGATGACACCAAAACATCATAGCTGGGAATAGAGAAATTGAGAGAACCAAGAGCTCTCGATGAAGACGACGACGCTCCGACGATGTTTCTTGTTGTATCTTCGTCGTCTGATGATCGTTTAGCGAATCGAGACCATTTTCGGACTCGTGGAGGTAAGAGGATCACATGCATGTCCTTTATTTTCATTTTCGGTAACGTTTTTCCAGCGACCGTTATTGATAGATGATGTTTGATGTATCAAAACTATGTAGGATTCTCACCGGTTAGAAATTGAGCTATAATATGGAATGAATTTATGTTTCTAGGCTTAAATTGCTAGTAAATCGAAGAAGTGAGTGTTCTAATCCCAAAATTTGGGTGTTTACTTATGTTAATGTGATAATTGTTAGTTTAGAATGCTTAAGTCATGCATGTAGCTTGATTATGATGAATTTGGATAAAACCATGTCAATATTGTGAAATTGTTATGCTTATATGTTAAGTCGTTTAAATGCTTATGTGGATCAAAGGGAAGTCAAGTAGTGACCACCAATTTATAGGCTCCATATGTAAGAGATAGTAATCCCTCAAGAGAAAGGGCGTGGTGACGACCACAATGAAATGCAGGTGATGCCTTCGGGGTCACAAGAGAGTGTGTGATGCGCTATATGCTCCCAAAAGTGAGAAAGATCCGGGGTGAGAAGGACACGGGGGTGGTGGTTGGAGTTACTTGACTTTTCGGAGATCATTTTATTGATGTTTATAATGATTGTTGCATTTACATGTTGAACATTCCAATAGCATGATTAGTTCTCTCACTAACCGAAAGCTGAAACGAAAATATATTTTCTATTATGGTTTTTGAATAACCATCGCAGGTACCGAACAGGAGAATGAGAGGAAATGATATGCACGACTGGATGGGCGTAGAAGTTGTGTATATATGAATATGTCCATATGCCTTGATGGTTTGAGTCTTAGTTGTAACTTTTGTAATAGAAATGTTGAACGACTAGTGTTTTGGTAGTCCATGTAATATGTCAAGTTTGGATTTGATGTTGGATGTGTCTCTAGTAAGTGTTATATATACAAGTCTTTAAGTTACTTATGGTTGACAGGAGACTTGGGAAGAAATTGAGTAGTCTTTGCTGTAAATCTAACTTGGTTTTCCTTTGGGGTTAAATGATTGTGTATATTGGGGGAAAAGGTGGATTTTGATGCAAATTCATGAACCATGACAAGTATCTGTGCGTTTTGATTGTCATTTTACACTCGGATATGTTGTGTTAATGTTTAGAAACATTTGGAAATACTTTTGGTAATGTTTTTTATGTTGTATGAAATTTGGTTAAGTTTGAGTATGTTTTTAATTGGTAAAAATAGAGTTTTTAGCATCAAAAAACTGTTCTGCAGCACCTAGATCGATCCGGGTTAAAGGGCGGATCAATCCAGACTTATGGGAGGACATTCTACGAAAGAAATGCTGAGATGGATTGATCTAGGCTAAAGGGCGGATCAATCCACTCACAAATTTCATAGCACGTCGACTTTTACGGAAACATGCTTTAACTCTTTCTAGAAAACTCAGATTTGCGCGCCGTTTTTTGCATTGGAACCAGGACTCAAAGATCTATCTTTTGGTATAAAATTTGGCTATACTTTATTAATGACAATTTTGCAATTGAGGTTGTTTTGTCTCATTGAAGTTCTTTTATGTTATCTAATTAATATTTATCTAGTAATTGGAGGTTGATATGGTATTTGGGCTTTGTTACATGTGTCCTAATCCGCCCGAAGCGGGTTGGGGTGTGACAAGTTTTGTAGAATCTAGAGATGGGTTGATTTCCTTGCTCGGATTTACAATCCAAACAAAGATTAAGTATCATCTTAAGAGATAAAAGAGAAGTAAAATGGATAGAAGTTGGTGGTAGTAGAAAGATGAATGCATGTTTGGGTTGAACAAGATGGTGGGTGTAGATAGATGGAGAATAGGATTAATTTGGGGATGAAGAGTGGGTGTAGAGAGTAAATTATTTTAAATTAAATTAGAATGGAGTATGTAAAGAGTAAGCAGGTGTAAAACATAAAGTAGGTAGGTATGATAGAGTCACTCAAAAAAATTTTAAAGACCATTTCCATTACCTTTAAATCGTCGATTTTTACGAATCTTCTAACTGAAATGTAATTATTGAACAGAGATATTTGTTCTGACCAAAAAATTTGTAGCAATTCAGCAGAAATATAAAATGAGTAATGTTATGCTTCATAAATATTTTTTTTTTCAAAAAGTGTTTCCCAACACATGTGGCAGTGGGCCCCTCTTCATTAACATTAGGATCACTTCAACATCAACCAATCAAAATCAAATGGGTCCACTGCCACGTGTGTTGGAAACACTTTTGAGAAAAAAAAAATTTGGGAAGCATAGCATTACTCATATAAATAGGGTAAAAAGCATTTTACCCCCTCAAACTATACACGCTTTTGCAATTCACATCCTGAGATTTAAAAAGTTGCAATGTCCCCCCTGAACTATCTTTAGGGTTGCAATGACCCCCCTGAACTTCAACAAGTTGAAATGTCTCCCCTGAACTATCGTTTGTGTTTAATGTTCCCCCTGAACTATCTTTCGTGTTGAAATGTCAACCCTGCCATCACATTCTGTCAAGAAATGTGACGGAATTAGCTCGTGTGGGACGTACATGCTAAATTTCAAAGGCATTTATGACATTTCACTATCCCCATCTAAATTAACAATTATAAAAATCATAAAAACTTCAACTTTTTCTTGCTACACATCAAATTAACAGATTAAAGAAAAGCGTAGTCTAGTGAAATTAACTGAGTTTTTATGATTTTTATGATTGTTACTTTAGAAGTGAAACGAGAAATATCATAAATGCCCTTGAAATTTGGCATATGTGTCCCACATGAGCAAATTCCATCACATTTCTTGACGGAATGTGGTGGCAGGGTTGGCATTGCAACGCGAAAGATAATTTAGGGGGGACATTGCAACACATACGATAGTTCAGGGGGGACATTTGAACTTTTTGAAGTTCAGGGGGGACATTACAATCATAAAGATAGTTCAGGAGGGACATTGCAACTTTTTAAAGTTCGGAGTGTGAAATGCAAAAGCGTGTATAGTTTGAGGGGGTAAAATATTTTTTACCCTATAAAATATTCCACATTGCGATTGGACGAATTTTTACTTTTATATTGGGGAACTTCTACCATGCGTACTGGCGGTTTTGTGCACATGTGTCACACCCCAACCCGCCTCAGGCAAGTTGGGACACGTGTAACAAGCCCACACGTTCAAAACACCCTTAATTCATTAAGAAACACATGAATTAGACCTACTAAAACAGCTCCGTTGACACAAAACAGACCCAAGGGCAAAATGGTCATTAATAAAGTATAGCAAATTTTATATGGAAAGATAGCTCTTTGAGTCCCGGTTCCAACGCAAAAAATGGTGCCCGTAACGGGTCCTAAAGGCTGTCTTCTCCACATCCTTAGCTTTAACTTTCAGTTGATGGTACCCAGATCGTAAGTCAATCTTTGAAAATACCTCAACCCCTTGAAGTTGATCGAATAGATCGTCAATACGTGGCAACGGGTATTTGTTCTTGATGGTTACTTTGTTGATCTCCCGGTAGTCAATACACATCCGCATTGTACCATCTTTCTTCTTCACGAATAGTACTGGTGCACCCCACGGGGACACACTAGGTCGGATAAAACCCTTGTCTAGCAACTCTTGCAACTGTATCTTTAACTCTTTCAACTCAATTGGTGCCATTCGATATGGTGCTCGTGAAATTGGTTGGGTTCCCAGCATAACATCAATACCAAATTCAATTTCTCGATCAATCAATACACTAGGTAACTCCTCAGGGAATACATCTGGAAACTCTCTAACTACCGGAATATCTTCAAGTTTTAAATCGGGACCTCTAGTATCAAGAATACTACACAGAAACCCCCGGCAACCCTTCTTTAATAAACGACAAGCTTCAATAGCTGACACGATATACGGCGGTGATACAACACCCTTACCTTGAAAATAAAACTCATCTTGATTCGGAATACGGAATGCTACTCCTTTAGTGCTACAATCAATATTAGCATGATTAGCCGCTAACCAATCCATACCCAATATAACATCGAAGTGCTGAATTACTAACGGTACCAAATCAACGGTTAACTCTTTACCATTCACATTAATCTCACATTTTCTAAACACACCCGAACTAACCAACGGAGCCCCCAACGGTATTGCGACAGATAAATCATAGTTTAGGAACTCGAATGGTTTATCTAAATGTTTAGCAAAATGGTGTGACACGAATGAGTGTGTGGATCCCGAATCTATAAGTACATTTGCTAGATGTGAGCAAATGGGAACCATACCTGAAACAACGGTATCGGCAGAAGCGGTCTCTCCCGGCCTGAGTTGGAATGATCTTGCCTCTCGTTGCTCCCTCCTCGGAGGTTGAGTAGTCCTTGGTGTGATAGCGCTGGCCGCAGAAGAACCTGAACCTGATGCTCCTTGGCGTCTAGTAGGACAATCCTTAGATTGATGTCCCAATTCCTTACAAGTGAAGCATCGGCCCCTCATATCTAAATTCTGATTTGGACAATTCCTGGCGATGTGTCCCGGTTGTCGGCAACTATTGCAAATGATTGGGTTTGGAAGTTGATTGCACCGGCCCCAATGAAATTTCTGACAAGTCTGACACCTCGGTTTATTTCCACCGGAACCACTACCAATACTAGCTGATGATCCTCCTAAACTCTGTCTTTTTGCACTCCCCTGACCACTGAACTGACTAGATCCCGGTCGTTTACTTTGTTGACTCGGTGGTGGTGGCAAGTTTGAAATATAACCAAGGTCTCTCTCAGCAATAGAAGCAATGTCCAATGCCTTAGCATAAGTCTCTGGACGGAATACGGTCACTCGTCCTCGGATATCTCCCCGGAGTCCCGCTACAAACTTTCTTGCCTTCACTTTTTCGGTTGTTACGATATCCCCGGCAAACCTTGCCAAACTCGTAAATTGCGTGGAGTACTCCCGGACTGACTTTCCCCCTTGTACCAACTCCATGAATTCTTGAGCCTTTTGATCCCCAAATGACTCTGGAAAATATTGATCATTGAAAATCTCAAGAAATTGGTCCCACGTTGTCGGTTGACCCGGACCCAGCTTAGTACGCCACCAATATTGCGCTTCATCTTTTAACGTGTCTGCAGCAAATAGCACTTTTTGTTCATCAGTACATGGTAATACCCGGAAGATCTTCTCCATATCCGAGATCCAAAAATTCGCCTTCATCGGATCGGCTTCCCCGCGGAATATGGTCGGCTTTTGTTTGTGGAATTTTGAAATAGTAACAATGTCTTCCCTTGGATTCGGATTCGGTTGTACCGGTCTCTCTTCGATCACATGAGTTTCTGCTACTCGTACCAACCCTTCGATTGCTCTTTCAACCCGTTCCATTCGGTTTGAGGTGTCACCTCCAGACATAATGCCTGGCACCCACATATAGTACACACATGCACGTTACTTTTAAATAAACACATGGCATGCTTATCAACATTAAAACATGCTAAGTAAACGTGTATGCATGCTTATGCAACTACGTGTCATTGTGTGCACACTACGCGTCGTATACGTCTCTCGTCCCCAAAGGCTCTAGCCAACTGCTCTGATACCAAAAATTGTCACACCCCAACCCGCCTCGTGCGGATTAGGACACGTGTAACAATGCTACAAGCTCCCAATCACATTAATTTGTAAAGAAATATACGAATTACTAAGAAACACATGTGTTTAACCCCATTAAACAACTCTGTTGTTACAAAATAGGCCCCAAGGGCAAAATGGTCATTTATAAAGTATGTAAAATTTTTATACCAAAAGTTAGAATTTGAGTCCCGGTTCCAACGCAACAAACGGCACGCGAAATCGAGTTTTCTAGAAGAAGTTATGCATGTTTCCGTAAAAACGGGCATGCTAGGGAAAAAATACAAGGCGGATCGATCCCTTCATAATGGGCGGATCGATCCATTTATATTAGTCTCCCGCAGAATGTCCCCTTGGAAGGGCGGATCGATCCCTTCACAAATCGCGGATCGATCCCCTTCACAAATCTGCTGCCAAATTTTGTTTGCTGTCAAAACAAGTTTTAACTTACCAAAACACAACCAAATCACATGGAAACATTATGAAACTTTGGGAAAACAATCCCAACACATTTCTAAACATGTTTAAACTCAAATTAAGCATGGATCATAAAATCATATTCACAATTTGATCAAATCAACCATGAACTCATTTCATTTGAAATACAACAAACTTTTCAACTTAAATTCTCAATTCTTATCCAAAATACATGAAGCTTGTTGGAATTCAACTCAAAGTCATAACTAACATTATAAACACTAAAGAAACATGTCCAAGACACTAACGACACACCCGGACTTGCCGAGATGGTCAAATCCATTACTTGCACCCTACTAGAACAAAACGAGAGAGATTACACATATGTTCTCAAATTTACCTCCAACTCTCCAAAATACATGGTTGTGACCCAAGTTCACTTCCAACAACTTAAATATGAACATTAACATAAAAGACACCATACTTTACATCATTTTACAAGTTTCAAAAGAAATTTACAAGCATGAGGCTCAATCTCCCCCATCTCTCCCATCTCTCCCCATCTCTCCCATTCACAAGTCAAGACTTCAAGCCTCAAGTCGAGAACCTTAAGCCACTAGTTACATATAACACAAGTTTAAAAACATATTTACAAGCTCTAATTCTCCTCCCCATTCCTGAGCACGTCACCTTCTCTCCGGATATCGCTCCGTACCTGCGGTGGTTGTTATGTACCACAACAGAAATAGGAAAACGGTTTTCTTAAGCAATTTGCTTAGTGAGCATTCTAAGCATGACTGAATGTTTAACATGTGCAATGCAACAATCAACATATAAATCATATTTGTAGTCGCCGAGTCACCGGTTTAATGATTCATTCAGACCCGAAGACCTCCCTTGGTCCCGTGGCCACATCTATTCCTTGGACTTCCGTATTTCTCGGATTCTTCCTCTTCACCACCCTTATTACTCCCAACAATGAACCATTTTCCCGGTACTCATTGACTACCACATAGACATATAAGCATATAAACATGCATCAACATATGGTTTTCACAAAATTGATATGAAATTCACAATCCACCAATATAGTAACTTCTAAACATGATATCAACAACCAAAGTTATACAAGGATTCATTTACCACCTTAAACACAATCATTTTTAGGCTAGAAAACTCACCTCACTCACAGCTTATACCCCAAATCAAGCTAATTATGCAGAATTCTTTAGTAATTCTTGCCCAATTCTTTCCCCCGGAGTAATTCCTATACAAATTCGGCAACCTCGGTCACCGATTGGCGTAAGCTACCAAAATTACAGCGAGTAAAACAGAAATTGAAGGTATAGAAACGACCGTCTTACCTCCACGAGTCCAAAAGTGGTTTCGATTTGTGAATCCGACGAACGACGGCAACGGAACGGCGAGAATTCGGCGTCGGTGACGTTTTACGTCTTCTCTCGGTGCTCTCTCTGTTTTCTCTGGATTAATTCCAGCAGATTGAGAGTATTAACTCTCTGTTTTGACACATATTGCATGTGTAGATGAGGTGTCTTCACCTCAATACTCATTATTTCCGTTTACACCCCCGAAATTTCTTAAGTTCTTATTATGAGATCCCCAAACATTCCATTAACTACCCAATTATCTAATGAGGGTTTGTCTAAGTTTCGTATGGGTCCCAACGTGGGTCCCACATATTTTGTGAAATTGCTATCGCACCTACTAATTTTACATCTTTTTCATTTATACCCTTATTTGGGTGTCCAAACTAATGCTAACACATATCAACATGTAATATGAAAGCAACTTAGCAAATATCCATGTAATCACATAAAAATGCATTTAATCACTTAAAATGCAAATTACCAATTTACCCTTCAATGGGTTAAATTTCAATACCTGTCCCACCTCTCTGGGGACTTTTCCAACTAGTGTCCCTCTCTGAACACTTTTTACTTGGGCGAGTCCAAGCCTCCCCTTAATCCATTTTATACACTAATTATATTAATTAATGCATATTATCACAAATAATTAACCCGTTTTCCGGGTACGGGTGTTACATTTCTCCCTCCCTAAAAGGGAGTTTGGTCCCCAAACTTACTCTTACCTCAAGAATTGAAGAGATGCGGGTACTTGGCTCGGATCTCATCCTCCCGCTCCCAAGTAGCCTCTTCCATTGAATGGCTTCGCCATTGAACCATCACCAAGGGAATCACTTTGTTCCTCAATACTTGATCCTTCCTATCAAGAATTTGCACTGGATGTTCCACGTAAGTTAAATCTTCCCGAATCTCTAACGGTTCCGGAATGATAACATGTTTCGAATCCGGCACATAACGTCGAAGCATCGATATGTGAAACACATTATGAACATTCTCTAATTCTTGTGGCAGCTCTAACCGATAAGCTAATGGCCCAACTCGATTAAGAATCAAATACGGCCCAACGTATCTCGGACTAAGCTTACCTCGCTTACCAAAACGTGCTATGCCTTTTGAAGGTGATACTTTCAAAAACACATAGTCACCCACCTCAAACTCCAACGGTCTTCTACCCGTATCCGCATAACTTTTATAACGACTTTGAGCCGTTTGTAATCTCTGCTTAATCAGTCGGATCTTGTCAGTAGTGATTTGCACTATCTCTGGTCCCAAAAGCTGTTTCTCTCCAACTTCTGTCCAACATACTAGCGATCTACACTTTCTTCCATATAATGCCTCATAAGGCGCCATTCCAATGCTAGTTTGGAAGCTGTTGTTGTAAGAAAATTCAATCAACGGCAAATGAGTTTCCCAATCAGCTTTCAAATCCATAACACATACTCTCAACATATCTTCCAAAATTTGAATCACTCGCTCGGATTGACCATCGGTCTGGGGATGAAATGCAGTACTAAAATGTAAAGCTGTCCCCATAGCCCTTTGTAAACTCTCCCAAAATCTTGATACGAACCGAGTGTCACGATCTGACACTATCGACACTGGTGCTCCATGAAGCCGTATAATCTCTCTAATATAAATCTCTGCAAGTTTTGATGGATCTTTGGTCTTAATAGGTAGGAAATGGGCTGACTTAGTCAACCGGTCTACAATCACCCATATGCTATCATTTGACTTTTGAGACTTTGGAAATCCCGAGACGAAATCCATTGTAATATGTTCCCACTTCCACTCTGGTATCTCTAAAGGATGTAACTCTCCCCCGGGTCGTTGATGTTCAATTTTCACTTTTTGACAGGTCATGCATTTAGACACAAATTCTGCTACCTCTCGCTTCATACCACTCCACCAGTAAATTTCTCGCAAGTCTCTGTACATTTTGGTACTACCCGGATGTACAGAATATCTTGTATTGTGGGCTTCCTCCATAACTTTATTTCTCAGATCTCCAACTTTAGGTACACATAATCGGTTTATATATTTCAGAACACCATCTTGGAAACTGAATTCTGGCCTTCTCCCCTCTGGTAACTCATCCACAATCTTCTTGAATTCTGGATCTAAGAACTGATTAGTCTTGATTTCACCAATTAAACTTGGCTGTGCCACGATCGCAGCCATTAAACCACCTCTAATTTTAGGAACTACCTCAAGCTTCAATTGTTCAAATTCCTTTATCAACTTTTCCTGTCCAGTCAAGGCATAAGCTAAGTTTTCTGACGACTTCCGACTCAAGGCATCGACAACTACATTGGCTTTTCCCGGGTGATACTGAATTTTTAAATCATAATCTTTCATGAGTTCCAACCATCTTCTTTGTCTCATATTAAGATCCCTCTGAGTGAATAGGTATTTCAGACTTTTATGATCCGTGAAGATTTCACAAGTTTCCCCGTATAGATAATGTCTCCAAATCTTTAACGCAAAAATTACCGCCGCTAATTCCAAATCGTGAGTTGGATAGTTCTTTTCATGAGACCTCAACTGTCGTGAAGCATAGGCTATTACCTTGTCATCTTGTGTTAGCACACATCCCAAGCCTTGGTGCGAAGCATCACTGTATATTCTGAAATTTCCAGTGCTTGTTGGAATTGTAAGTATTGGTGCCGTAGTCAACTTTTTCTTCAATGCTACAAAACAATCTTCACACTCCTTGTTCCACTCAAACGGTACATCTTTTCTCATCAACCTTGTCATTGGCGTTGCAATTCTAGAAAAGTCTTTAACAAACCTTCGATAATATCCGGCTAACCCCAAGAAACTTCGAATCTCGGACACATTTGTCGGTCTTGACCAATTCATAACAGCTTCAATCTTCTGTGGGTCAACAGAAATACCCTCTTTAGAAATCACGTGTCCTAGAAAAGTGACACTCGTCAACCAAAATTCGCTCTTCTTCAACTTCCCAAACAATTGTTTCTCTCGAAGTCGCTGCAAAACTAGTCTCAAGTGTCGTTCATGCTCTTCCGGACTCTTAGAATAAATGAGAATGTCATCAATGAATACAATAACAAACTCATCCAAATATGATTTGAATACACGGTTCATCAAATCCATGAAGGCAGCAGGCGCATTAGTAACCCCAAACGGCATCACTAGGAATTCATAGTGCCCGTAACGGGTCCTAAAGGCTGTCTTCTCCACATCCTTAGCTTTAACTTTCAGTTGATGGTACCCAGATCGTAAGTCAATCTTTGAAAATACCTCAACCCCTTGAAGTTGATCGAATAGATCGTCAATACGTGGCAACGGGTATTTGTTCTTGATGGTTACTTTGTTGATCTCCCGGTAGTCAATACACATCCGCATTGTACCATCTTTCTTCTTCACGAATAGTACTGGTGCACCCCACGGGGACACACTAGGTCGGATAAAACCCTTGTCTAGCAACTCTTGCAACTGTATCTTTAACTCTTTCAACTCAATTGGTGCCATTCGATATGGTGCTCGTGAAATTGGTTGGGTTCCCGGCATAACATCAATACCAAATTCAATTTCTCGATCAATCAATACACTAGGTAACTCCTCAGGGAATACATCTGGAAACTCTCTAACTACCGGAATATCTTCAAGTTTTAAATCGGGACCTCTAGTATCAAGAATACTACACAGAAACCCCCGGCAACCCTTCTTTAATAAACGACAAGCTTCAATAGCTGACACGATATACGGCGGTGATACAACACCCTTACCTTGAAAATAAAACTCATCTTGATTCGGAATACGGAATGCTACTCCTTTAGTGCTACAATCAATATTAGCATGATTAGCCGCTAACCAATCCATACCCAATATAACATCGAAGTGCTGAATTACTAACGGTACCAAATCAACGGTTAACTCTTTACCATTCACATTAATCTCACATTTTCTAAACACACCCGAACTAACCAACGGAGCCCCCAACGGTATTGCGACAGATAAATCATAGTTTAGGAACTCGAATGGTTTATCTAAATGTTTAGCAAAATGGTGTGACACGAATGAGTGTGTGGATCCCGAATCTATAAGTACATTTGCTAGATGTGAGCAAATGGGAACCATACCTGAAACAACGGTATCGGCAGAAGCGGTCTCTCCCGGCCTGAGTTGGAATGATCTTGCCTCTCGTTGCTCCCTCCTCGGAGGTTGAGTAGTCCTTGGTGTGATAGCGCTGGCCGCAGAAGAACCTGAACCTGATGCTCCTTGGCGTCTAGTAGGACAATCCTTAGATTGATGTCCCAATTCCTTACAAGTGAAGCATCGGCCCCTCATATCTAAATTCTGATTTGGACAATTCCTGGCGATGTGTCCCGGTTGTCGGCAACTATTGCAAATGATTGGGTTTGGAAGTTGATTGCACCGGCCCCAATGAAATTTCTGACAAGTCTGACACCTCGGTTTATTTCCACCGGAACCACTACCAATACTAGCTGATGATCCTCCTAAACTCTGTCTTTTTGCACTCCCCTGACCACTGAACTGACTAGATCCCGGTCGTTTACTTTGTTGACTCGGTGGTGGTGGCAAGTTTGAAATATAACCAAGGTCTCTCTCAGCAATAGAAGCAATGTCCAATGCCTTAGCATAAGTCTCTGTTTTGACACATATTGCATGTGTAGATGAGGTGCCTTCACCTCAATACTCATTATTTCCGTTTACACCCCCGAAATTTCTTAAGTTCTTATTATGAGATCCCAAAACATTCCATTAACTACCCAATTATCTAATGAGGGTTTGTCTAAGTTTCGTATGGGTCCCAACGTGGGTCCCACATATTTTGTGAAATTGCTATCGCACCTACTAATTTTACATCTTTTTCATTTATACCCTTATTTGGGTGTCCAAACTAATGCTAACACATATCAACATGTAATATGAAAGCAACTTAGCAAATATCCATGTAATCACATAAAAATGCATTTAATCACTTAAAATGCAAATTACCAATTTACCCTTCAATGGGTTAAATTTCAATACCTGTCCCACCTCTCTGGGGACTTTTCCAACTAGTGTCCCTCTCTGAACACTTTTTACTTGGGCGAGTCCAAGCCTCCCCTTAATCCATTTTATATACTAATTATATTAATTAATGCATATTATCACAAATAATTAACCCGTTTTCCGGGTACGGGTGTTACACACATCCAAAACCATTTAGGAAATATACCCAAGTGTCCCAAAACTTTACCCAAACATCATAAGAGTTTTCCCAACCATTACCAAACATTTGGAAAGTAGTTTAACCATTCATAATCCATGGAATTCCAACTAGGAACCTTAATTTACATTCAAGTTCATATTCTTGAAACATATACATAAACATTGATCCATAAGGAGAAACCAAGTTACTTTTCAAAAAAAAGTTACCCAACTTGCTCAAGTCTCTCCCAACCATACCCAACTTGTGACTTGTAAGTACAACTCATAGCTTGGAGCACAATCTACAACATTACCCAACTAAACATGTTACAAAGACTCTAAAACACAATGTGTTATACATTGTCACTAGAGATATATGTTAAACATAACTAGCTAGACATATGAACATATTCACAAGGACAATTCACACGCCCAACCCGTCGTGCGGATCATTTCCTCTCCTCGTCTCGTTTGGTACCTGCGATGGTTATTCAATAACCACAACAGAAAATATATTTTCGTTTAAGCTTTCGCTTAGTGAGGGAAGTAATCATGCCATAGGAATGCAAAGTATGTAAATGCAACAATCATTATAAATGACAACAAATTGATCTCCGGGAAGTCAAGTCATTCCAGCCACCACCCCCGGGTCCTTCTCACCCCGGATCTTTCTCACTTTTGGCGCATATAGCGCAACACACACTCTCTTGTGACCCCGAAGGCGTCACCGGCATTTCATTGTGGTCGTCACCACGTCCTACTCATTGAGGACTTCCTATCCCTTACATATGGGACCTATAAATGGTGACAACTACTTGACTTCCCTTGGATCCATATAAGCACATAGGCAATTTCAACACATAAGCATAGCAATTTCATAAATTTGAGAAGAAAGAAGAAAAGAAAAGGGAAAAAAAAAAGGTAAGGCTTTCGAATCATACCCAAAGAAATTGGGGTTTTTTTTATTCAAATTGGGTGTAGGATTGTAGTAGGGTAGGTGGATGGTTTAAACATTAATTTAACTATAAAATTATAAATACATTAATATACGAACAGACATGCAGTGTTACAATCGTTTGGGATATGAAAAATTAACTAAATTCACCTCGAAATCGTGTGGTCATTCTTCTTCTGGTCGTCCTTTTGCGCCTTCTCTCTGATCTGGTGAAGTGCGGACATAATCCCCTTGATATCACTGAATTTTCCAACAAACTTATCAATGAAAGCAAACCACAAAAGCTGAACGATCTCAACAAATTACAGAAGAACATGTATATAAACAGATAATCAGAGATGAACTTGGATATACCAGGATCGAAGTCGTCTTCGATGAGGTCTCGATTTAGGTTTTCCGATTTCGAAGTTTGGCATTGACAGACTCGTTTCTTTGCACTTGATTTGACTGTCTGACATGTCGAATTTTGGAGTTTGATGTCTATGAAGCTTCACAGTTGGAGTTCTCAGCTCTTCGCAGAGAGAGAGAGAGAGAGAGAGAGAGAGAAGGCGCGCGTGATGAAAGAGGTTTCTGTACTGATAGACTGATAGTCTTACATGCCCATGGTTGTGGGAGAGGAGAGGGGAGGCCTTCTCGATTTGTGCAAGGAAAGAGGATGAGGCGTTTTGGGTTTTTGCTAAGCAGTGATGAGGGAGACTGAGCCGTTTAACAGTGGAGCAAGCCAGAAGTTTGCCACGTAGGTTTTTTAACATGCTGAAGTGGGAAGCTGTGGAGCAAGGATTTGCTTCAGCCTTCAGCCTTTATATATATATAATAGACAGA
Organism: Hydrangea macrophylla; assembly: GCA_033977485.1. Lineage (NCBI taxonomy): Eukaryota > Viridiplantae > Streptophyta > Magnoliopsida > Cornales > Hydrangeaceae > Hydrangea > Hydrangea macrophylla. The sequence continues at coordinate 132,979,773 of CM066984.1, read as the reverse complement.
TATATCTTCCATATATCCCGCAAAGTCCTCAATGACATGTATTATCCATATTGAGTGTTACCACTCAACTACTTGTTTTCCCACAAAGCCACCATGGTCAAACATGTAATTTTAATTTACTTGATGCATTAAATAAAATAAATACTCCCTCCGTCCCATAATAAGTGTCCACTTCTATTTTGCACGTTGTTTAAGAAAATTGTATTATATTAATTTTTTTAGTTCATTAAATGGTATCTTTTCAATTTTACCCTTTAATGTGATGGGTGTTTGACTTTTTACTTGTTTTGAGACCACAAATAGATGCTACTTTGTCTTTATTATAAGGGTAGGTTTGAAAAATAAGTAAAAGCTATATGCCAATTTAGGAAAGTGGACACTTATTATGGGACATCCAAAAAAGGAAATGTGGACACTTATTATGGGACGGAGGGAGTATCATTGATATTCACGTACAATAATGCAAGATTTTCTACTTTTGTTTTTAATCATTGCATTGAGAACTATTTGGAATTTTTTACCCGATGCATCAAAATGGGGCAAATAAGTCCCTCACCCATCACTGTTTCAACTTAATTCCCAAACCCATCACTTTTCTATAAGTCGTGACTTCAACTAGCGATTTCAGGCCAAACCAAATCCAGGCTGAAATCGCGAGTTCAAATAGCAACTTTAGAAGAACTCGCTACTTGGAATAGCGAATTCATTTAAAGTAGAAACCGCTACTTCAAGTAGCGATTTCATTTAAAGTGAATAAACCCGCCGCGTCTTCTTCTTCTTCCCTCACAGTCTCTGCTCTCTCTCTCTATCTCTGTGATCTCTCTCTCTCAGCCCTCTGCGATCTCTCTCTCTCTCTCTCAGTGATCTCTCTCTCTCTCTCAGGTGCCTCTCTCTCTCTCTGTAGACACACACACGATACACATACACACACTCACATCTCTCTCTCTGTAGATACACACTCACATCTCTCTCTCTCTGTAGACACACACACAGATACACATACACATACACATACACTCACATCTCTCTCTCTGTAGATACACACACTCACATCTCTCTCTCTCTCTCTGTAGACACACACAGATACACATACACACACTCACATCTCTCTCTCTCTCTGTAGACACACACACAGATACACATACACACACTCACATCTCTCTCTCTCTGTAGACACACACACACACATACGATTTGTAAGATAACATGCAATAAGTACTTTGTGAAATGCAGCGGACGCAGTAAGTATAGCATCACCCTAAAATTCTTTAGGAACATTCATCTGAAACATAATAAATCGTACAATCGAGGTGCAATCTATTTGAATCAGCAAACTGAGATGGTAGAGGGGAAAGAAATAGAAAAGAAATCAATAGAAATTGAAAGAAGGGGCTGCGACTAGGGTGGGTGGGGTTTGGCTGAGGTTGGAGAGGGGTTAGAGGGGTTCGGTTAGGTCATGTGTGAGGGCTAAGATGGTTGTGGTAAACTGTGGTGGGGTTGGCGAAGGAGTTGGTGAGGTTCGGTTAAGGTTAGGAATGGCAATGGAGCGGAATGGAATAGGAGTCTCCATTCTCCTACTCCACTCCGCTTGTATATATGGTCACTCCTACTCCACTCCCCTCCTACTCATGAAGCATACCAACTCCTAGATAGGAATTTCTATCATTTGTCTCTCCCACACACATTTTCACTGTCTAAAGCTAATAATTACTAGATAGGCGTCCTTTGACTGCTACATATTGTAGTATATATGATCCCTGAGAAGTGAGCACATCACTATATTTCTTCATTATAGTCTCTCTCATTGATTACTTACACTTGAATTTGCAAATGTGAAGGTATTAAAATGGCTAGTGTTGTGACTTTAATACTGTATTGGGGGGGGAACATGTGCATCGGGGCTGATGGTCTATACTATGATAGTAACTGTCGAAGTTTCATTCGCCTGAGAACAGACGCTCAATACACTGAACTTGTTAGAAACGTCTGCAAGAAAATGGGGGTTCATCAGAATAGTGTTCGTTTGAAGTTCACTTGTAGGTTTCCGTCGGTTCTTGGATATCAGGTTTCCAAGTTTATACCGTTTGAAGTAATTGATGACGAAAGTCTGCAAGTAATACTAGAAACAACATCTACCAATGCGGCTATAAACTCTATGGATCTATATGTCGAGACAGAGAATCTTCCCGATGCCCATCAAACATTAGATGACTGGATTGGGCCGTACACCTCTCTGTTGACACAAGAAGGCGAAAGCTCAAACCCGTTTGTACAGGGGTTATTGCCGTCCACGTCTAGACAACATGTGGATTGCTCAAATGCATTGCAAAACAGTCAGAATGATTACAGGAGTCCGATGCAAGACATTGTTTCAGAACGGCCAATTCATGTGCAGTTCGATTCAGATGATTGCGGATATGGTGATGATTGGGCACACAGAGGGATGGACACCAACTTGACACCGGAAAACTCGGATGAAGAAGATGTGCATGCAGACGAGTATACTGGGGGGATGAGGAAGACGATGTTATCGAAGCTATTGAGCCGACTGCCCAAATAAATCCTGAAAATGCTTTGTATGAGCCTCGTTCATCAACTTTTACATCGTTTGACTTGGGCATCCATACTGGAGAGGCATGTTATGCTTCAAACATTGAGGGTAGGCAATGGAATCCAGATCGAGACGAGTTGGTGAAGGGTATGATGTTCAAAACCAAAGATGATCTTCAGAGATTTGTGGAGTTATACTCAATAAGAACACATCAACGGTACACGGTGGATCAAACCAGTCCGGATCGTTGGTCGTTGAAATGTCAATTGGCGTCACAAGGTTGCAAGTGGCAACTACGGGCAAGGTTGAAACGACACGGGATGTTTGAAGTCATAAAGGTTGAGCAAATCCACACTTGTATGTCCACTACGATGAACCTTGGTCATAGAAATCTAAATGCTCGGCTAGTGGCTAGGGACATAATGCCAATGATTAAGGAGGACGCATCTATTAACATCGCTGCGCTATTGCAAAAGGTGAAAGATAAGTATTTGTACACCGTCTCATACAAGAAGGCGTGGAATGCGAAACAGAAAGCCATTGGAATGATATTTGGGGATTGGTGTACATCATACACAGAATTGCCCAAGTTCATGGCTGCAATTCAACAGTATAATCCGGGAACGGTTGTTAAATGGTTCTATGTGAACGGTGGTAGTGCGACTGTAAAGAACTTCGAAAGAGTATTTTGGGCGTTTAAGGCGTCCATTGATGGGTTCAAACACTGTCGCCCCGTCATAAGTATCGACGCCACATTCTTGTATGGGAAATATAAGGGCAAATTACTAATCGCTATGGGAACAGATGCAAACGATCAAATTTTTCCTTTAGCATTTGCCATCGTTGACGAGGAGAAAGCTGCAACATGGACGTGGTTTCTGAAATTGCTAAGGGACTACGTTGTGCCTGGCAGAGAAGGCATTTGTTTAATATCCGATCGACATAGAGGCATCCTTTCTGCGGCGAATGAGCATGATGTAGGGTTTCATGAGCCCGATGGGTATCATCGCTATTGCCTCCGGCATGTGCAGAGTAATTTCGCCACAAAGTTTAAAAATGCATACCTAAAGAAACTTGTGTGGAATGCTGGGAGTTCCCACCAAATCCGTAAATTTAATGGGTTCATGGAAGAGATTAAGAAGGTTGATCCAAAGGCGTGGGAGTATCTTGATGCAATTCCCGCCGAAAAATGAACCATTGCCCACGACGGGGGACGACGGTACGGTATGCGAACAACCAACATCTCAGAGGTGTTTAATGGTGTACTCAAGAAATCTAGAAATCTTCCTATCACCGCTTGTGTTGAAATGATCTTTTTTCGTGTTGTTAAGTACTCTAGCGAGCGACGTGAACTTGCTGAGACAGCCATCAGGGAAGGTTTTACCTTCACCCCAGGAGCAATGTCTAGATTGTTGAAATCAGAAGGCAAGATTGGTAGGTACAACCTCGAGATTTTTCATTCTGGGCACGGGTACGTGCAGGTCAACAAAGGGGGAGCATCGGGTTCTAGTCAAATTGTGAACATATCTGATAGGACTTGCAGTTGTGGAAAATGGGATATATATAAAATGCCATGTACTCACGCATTGGCAGTTCTAGCTAAGTTTAGAACTTCATATCAAAATTACGTTCATCAATGTTACACAATTGACTCGTACAACCAGTGTTGGGCACCCCAGTTTTTTCCAATCCATCACAAAGATTACTGGAACCCACCTTCTGGTCCTACAGTTGTGCACAATCCTGCTATGCTTCGAGTTAAGGGCCGACCACGATCAACCCGCATAACAAATGAGATGGATTTGAGAGAGGGGGGTAGGGCTACTTATCAATGTGGATTATGCCATCAACAAGGCCATGACAGGAGACGATGCCCCCAACAATGCAGTCAAGCTGGGCCATCTAATGCAGTATAGTTTTCATTGTTGTGTTTGAGCGATGTGCTTTGTAATATGTACTTACTTGTTGTGACTATGTAATGTGCAATTGGAAATGAAAACTTTATTTAGTACAAACTCCTTGTATATCCACTACAAACTGCGTAGTTAACTAGTACAAACTTTGTAAACAAACTCCTTAGTAAAGAAATAGCTTAGATAACGAATACAAACATCCTAGTAAACAACAATTGTGCGGTCAACGCTTCAACCTCCGTAGAATTTCCTCAGTGTTGTTCCTCGCTTCATTTCCAGATGAGTTGGCAACATTTGACAGGCCCACACCACTTTCTTTTGTCGAGGCAGTGACATGTAGCGGTTTAAAGATATAACATCTATGATAGCGGTAGTGTGCAGAGTACCTCAACGATGTTGCAGTACTGTCATAGCTTTTCTACACGTATAATTCATGAAAACAATTTTCATAAGATACATATCATCATAACCATTGAAATGGAAGCAATGAGAGGTTTTGGTTCTAACCTTAGCACACCATTCATACCAAGTCTGGTCAGGAACTTCTAGCAACCTTTGTTCAGTAAAACAAACACCTCTCATCGTTAACAACTCCTGAAGGAGTTCATGTTCCTTCTGCCAGCTCCAAACCTGAGTCGCAATGGCATCATCTGGAAGATCACAACCAGGGATTGTCTCAGCAAAGACGGTCTGCAAAGCTTCGAAAGCAACATATTTAAATGAACATCTTCATGTTTCCATTCCGGAGTAGCAAAATCCATGAGTGCTTCTAGTAGAACACCCTTCTCTTCAATACTCAGTATCCTTTTTTCAAAAAAATGTGGGTGGTACGTAGGTGTATACTTATTTGCCATACTAAAAAGCAATGTAGTGAAGAAGAAGAAGGATAATAAGGAATGCTTGGGATATCACATTGAATATTAAAACCACAGTATATATAGACCATGGAATGCCTAGGACAAGTCACTGGGTCTGACGCCCAGCAGTTGACGCGACAAGTCACTGCTTCTGACAACTTTCCAGTTGATGCGACAAGTCACTGGGTCTGACGCCCAGCAGTTGATGCGACAAGTCACTGGGTATGACGCACAGCAGTTGATGCGACAAGTCACTGGGTCTGACGCCCAGCAGTTGACGCGACAAGTCACTGGGTCTTACGCGCAGCAGTTGATGCGACAAGTCACTGGGTCTGACGCCCAGCAGTTGACGCGACAAGTCACTGCTTTAAGTTTTTTTACACCACATAATTTAACATATTTAACTCTTGTTTAGTAGCATGTTGTAGCTTCATTACATTTACTAGTGATTTTGTTGACTAACCATCATGTTTGAACAGCTTGCTTACCATGGATGTACATCATGGACCTGAGGATCGCTCAGTACTGACATTACAGGACGCACATCGGTCATCCGCCATTTGGGATGGTGAGATCTTGAGACAGCTTTACTGCCGGCGCTCTGAGGCTGTTTTACGACGAGGTCCGGATCCAGATCAGCGCATATTAGATTACATCAGACAGGTCGGGTTCTACGGCACATACAGACTCGGATTTATACAGTATGATTGGGGTCTGATCACTGCCCTAGTTGAGAGGTGGCGTGTAGAGACACACATGTTTCACCTACCTGTCGGCGAGACCACGATCACGCTGCAGGACGTCACCATTATATTGGGCCTACCGGTCGATGGCCGTGCACTTACCGGTATTGATGTGTCACGCTCCAAGGAGCAGTGGCAGGAGCTATGTCAGGAGTTGCTCGGTTTCACACCACCCCTAGCCACTATCTCAGGATCTTCACTGCGACTGACTACGATACGGGACCATTTCACTCCCCAGATCGCTCAGCATGCCGACGACGCCACTATTCAGCAGATGGCTCGATGTTATTGTATGATGTTGATAGGAGGGTCGTTGTTCCCAGACAAGTCTGGGAACAAGGTCAGCCTCATATATCTACCACATCTACACCACTTTGATGCTGGCTATAGCTGGGGCAGTGCAGCATTGGCATATCTATACCGTGAGTTGTGTGCTGCAGTTCATCGTACCGCTGTTGAGATATCCGGCCCGCTTATACTTTTACAGGTTATTTGTTATGTAAATTCTGTGAATTACGCATCTTTTACGATTGTTCAGTCTATCATACATAACTTAACTCAATTATTATCAATCGCAGCTTTGGGCATGGGAGAGATTGACTCATATCCGACCAGTCCCCTTACCAGCAGCTGTACCAGAGGATGGTCCATTGGGTTGTAGGTATACTTACATTGTTTTATACATTCTTTGTATTCATTACTCGTACATTCATTTAAGTGCTAACAATTTTGTCATTACTTTAGGTGGTTGACCCGATTCTCAGTTCGGGATGTGCCTACTCATGTCCAGCGTCACTTTCGGGACCAGTTGGATCAGATGAGGCCCGAGCAGGTAAATAATGTGCAGAGTTAAATCGCTATTTGCATTATTGTTCGAGTTGCTAATTTTTTATATATTTTTCATAGATGATTTGGCAGCCGTACAGTGCTGAGCTTGTCGCTTCGTTACCTCCGTACTGTCGAGCTGGGCAGGGCACATGGATGGCCAGATGTCCGTTGATCATGTACGCCGTGGTTGAGTGGCATCATCCCGACAGAGTGATGAGACAGTTCGGGATGAGGCAGGTAGTCCCAGAGCCATGTAACACTATGAGGACATTACATCGCATTGATCGACGTGGTCATGCGAATACCGACTGGAGTCACTTCCATAGGGAGTATGTAGAGCTCTGGGACCATCGGCTACAGCATGTTATGGTAGGTATTCCAGATGCAGCTCAGATGCTTGCCTCAGACCCATATATGAGATGGTATAGCCGCATTACACGTAGACTGATTGGACCAGTTAGAGATCCACCGACTGTTGGCTTCCAACCAGTCGGTACGATTCGCGGCGTTCTGGTGAGATGTTTTACTTATCGTACAGCATATAAAATTTTCATCCTGCACTTGGCATAAAATGTGGAATACTTAATTAAACTTTCCATTTGTTTTTCAGGAGGATGGTGTGACTCGTGTGTATGAGGTTGCACGATCGGTGTTGGCTAGTTTAGAAGCAGGCGGCCCTCATTCCGTCCCTCCAGAGGTGATGGCGGCATTGGAAGAGATTCGTACTATTACTGAGCATTCATTACAGGCTGTTCATGAGGACCGACGTTTAGACGGGGGTGTTCCATCTTCCACAGTATTCGTGCCCCGCGTCTCAGAGCCTCTGCCTCAGACGCATCCTCATCCACAGCCTCATCCTCATCCTCAGATGCATCATCATACTCAGCCTCAGTCTCAGGAGCAGACAGACTCATCTACACACTTTGAGTCTGAGCTACATACACCAGATGATCAGGGTCTTACTGTGTATGCATATGATGATACAGACGACGTTTATAGGCCTTACACTCCAGGGGGCTCTCAGTTCCGTATATCTCCGATCCGTGACTTCTCCATCCCACAGTACACATGTACAGATGCACCGTCGTCATCGTCGATCCCGCTATCTCTATCACCCACTCTCTCTCTCTCTCTCTCTCTCTCTCACTCTATCTCTATCACCCACTCTCTCTATCTCTCACCCCTCACTCTCTCGCACTCTCTATCTCTCCCACTCTCTATCTCTCTCCCCCTCACTCTCTCGCTCTCTATCTCTCCCACTCTCTATCTCTCTCCCACTCTCTTGCACCTATCTCTCTATCTCTCTCCCCCTCACTCTCTCGCACTCTCTATCTCTCTCCCCCTCACTCTCTCGCACTCTCTATCTTTCCCACTCTCTCGTACTCTCTATCTCTCTCCCACTCTCTCACACATATCTCTCTATCTCTCTCCCACTCTCTCTCACTTTTTACAAATACACATTGTAATTGGATTAATTATGTTAGATTAATAATGCTTGGTGGTTCAATTCTGCAATATATGTTGGATATCTAGCAGGGAGCTGCTGCAATGGACAGACTGCTGGGAATTTAGCTGCTGATGAAGTCGCTACTCCAAGTAGCGAGTTCTTCTAAAGTCGCTATTTGAACTCGCGATTTCAGCCTGGATTTGGTTTAGCCTGAAATCGCTAGTTGAAGTCGCGACTTCTAGGAAAGTGATGAGTTTGGGAATTAAGTTGAAACAGTGATAGGTGAGGGACTTATTTTCCCCATTTTGATGCCTCGGGTAAAAAATTCGAACTATTTGGCCACTCCATCTAACAAACCAATCTATTTCGCAAAGCTCAAAACACACGACTCTTCTTAAATTACAGTCAAGTCACCGTGTACAACAGCATATAATGAAATTACTTCTTTCTAAAGAGAAACACACAGGAATGCTAAATAGAAAAAAAAAAAAAAAAAAAAAAAAAAAAAAAAAAAAGAATGAACGGAAGGATAATACATCCTAAATAACTGTGATGTTGAAAGCAGATATGCTAAAAGTATACACACACACACACACACATATATATATATGTATAGCTCCAATTTGCATGGCTCTCCTATTCATCGCCCTGGGAGAGCATTGAAGTTGTCCCTAGCAGTTCCGCACCCTCTTCGTCCACTGAGATCTTACTCCAGCTAGGGTTTCTAAACGAGAAAAACTTAGCCCTATCGAAACTACGTCCTCTAAAACCAGTACTCTTCGACGAAACCATGGGCATCACAAGGACTGAAGACGCATGAATTGAAGCTTCTCCCAAACCTAGTGACAGTGAGCAAGCATTCTGCATGGAGACAAAATTATTAGCTAGAAACCATAAAACCACATTCTCAATCCCAAAAAGAAAAGTAAACCAGCCAGTTAACAGAACCTTTGCTTTAACTACCATATCAGCAGCCTTCAACTGCACCGCTCGCAAAAGTGATCTCATGTCTATAATTTGTGCATCTTCAGATGTCATAACTTGCCTGTAACAAATCGTAATTCACCAACATATAAATTATCTATCCGAAGAAGAAAATTTTACATCTGAGAGAGAGGGAGGGAGAAGAAGAAAGAGGAGGGAAGAGGAAGGACGAGTGGGGCGGGGCGGGGCGGGGCGGGGTTGGGGGGGGGGGGAGGCATATGGTAGGAAACAAAAAAAGAAAGAAAGATGAAACCAACCGGAAGAAGATATCGAAGGAGACATGCGCAACTAGAATACATGATGATAAGTAAATACAAATACCTCTCAAGCACATTTTTTTCATTTTTACATTACCATTGCACTATCAATTCAATAGCAAGTATATTCTAGTATTTTGACAATTTTTTTTATTGATTCACTCAACATTTTCTAAATTTCGTAAAAAACTAGCCTCACAAGAATTAAGTTGGTCTAATTCTACCAATTCTCCATGGATTCTATCGAACTTGGATTTTCAGTAAGCCAAAAAGAGTTTATTATACCTGTCCACATCAGTTGAAACACTTGAAGATGTCAAGGAAAGTAAAAAGCTGTCCTTAACTTCACCTCCTGTAACAATTCCGAGTTAATTCCAATATTTTCCCCTGCTCAGTCAGAATTAGGGAAGATCTCTAAAGAACAATAATCTACCTTTTGACTCGTCCGGTGCCAGCAAAGAAATGCCTATGAATACAGACATCATTCCAAGTATGAACATGGTTGTCCTTAGAGCATCAAACACCTGCTTAAGTCAGTAAGTTCACTACATGCTGGAACCAACAAAACCAAGAAAGAAATGACATGAACATTGGTAAAGCTTCAATAGTCCCACAATGATTCAACTATACTACAGTGGACAGCCTAGACAAGCAGGAAAAAAATCTTTTTTTTTTTAATGGGTAAAAACCTAGGCAAGTAGTCAAGCATCATGATTCCGTCAATTGCGATATTTGTTTCCATTGTACTGCACATGCAGATGCCCACCAGGTAGGCACTCTCCAGATTATCGATTATGGATAATTCAAATAGGTCCCCTACACTTAGTTGATTAGGAGGATGGAACTATAATGTTCCTCCAGACTTAATCAGGAGCAAAATAAATGGATCTACTTTAGCCATGTGAAGGTGCTTTGGGCTGAAAATTACTTCAAGGAGATGGAAACATGCGCAGATACACCACTATTTCATCAAACAACAACGCAGGCTGCCAGGATTGAGAAAATCATGAAAGCTACTAACTCATCATGTCAGCTATCAAAGAATACAACTTGATTTGGGCTGATCCAGTTCAGTCTCAACCCAAAACTGAGCTCACCAGAGTTGTTGATTCCTTTTAGCCCACAACAGAACCCACCTGTGCATAGAACTGAACCAGAGAATATAGAGCCATAGAGACTGAGCTAGTGAGCTGGTTCTTTTTCATTTGTCCCAAAAATAAATTGATGTTTTGGCTGGTGCTTTGCTAGATTTGAAGGAAAGGATAAGATTGTCCATCTACAAGGTGGGATAAGTTAGGAGCACATGCAGGTAAAAAGGACTACATAATTTATAATCATAGTCGAAGTTAAAAACAAACCAACTGTAGGACAAATTCATTTTATTTCCAATAACAGAATACATTTCGGGGCAAATTCAGGGGCTAGTGGTAGACTAGAAACTAAAACATGGAACCGTAATGACCCAATATTGATTCCAAGGTTATTTAAGGCGCAAGGCGCACTGAGGCGCAAAGGTCTCCTGGAGCCTAGGCGCGAGGCGCACTTTGAGGCGCGTGCCCGAGCGAAGCGAGGCGCAAAAATACATATATATTTTTTTATATGATATAGCAGCCTGGCTGCCCTTTTTTAACACATACTAGTATTTTCTATATTATTTTTTTAATTTTCTAGTATTTTATGCCTAGTGCTCCATCCAAAGATTAAGAACTTAAGACATTTTATAAAAAAAATTCTAGTACTTTTTTAATTTTCTAGTATTTTTTTAAATTTTTTTACTCCCTCCGTCCCTTTTTTTGAGTACTATATTCCATTTTGGGATGTCCCAAAATTAGTGTCCACTTTCTTAAATTGGTATACAATTTTTACTTACTTTCTAAAACTACCCTTCCTTGAAATTTACACTAAGACAAAACTAAAAAAGTTAATGTAACGATTAGGGGTAATTGTGGAAAGTAAGTGTAAATTCTTTTTGTCCCCTTAATAAGTTGAGTTTCCAAAGGTGGACTAAAAAAAAGGGACGGAGGGAGTAATATTTTATATTATATATTATATTGTCTCACTATATATTATATATTATATATTATATTATTTTATGATTATATTATATAGGTCATATAGGTCATATATTATATAGATTACATTGTCTACCATATTATATAGGTCATATATCATATATCATATTATATAATATAACAAAGAAAGAAAATGCCAAAAGAGAAGGAAAAAGAGGGGTTTTAAACCCACCGACAGTTTGACCACTATTGAAAAAAAAAAAACCAAAAAACACCCCCCACGACAGTGGAGAAAAAGAAAGGCCAAAAGACAGGGTTTTAAGCCCACAGTGGAGGAAAACAAAGGGAAAAAAAAAAAAGAGAGAGAGAGAGAGAAGAAGAAGACGATGGGGAAGAAAGAAGAAGAAAGAAGAGAAGAAGACGAAGGAGGAAGAAGAAGGAAAAAAAAGAAAAGATGTCTCTGATCTGGGCTGAAGGAGGAGGAAGAAGAAAGAAGGAGAAAGAAGAAAGAGAAAAAAAAAAACACTCAGATCTGGGCTGAAGGAGGGGGAAGAAGAAAGAAGTAAAAGAAGAAGAAGAAGAAAGAAAAAAAAAAACCTGGGTTGCGACTTGTGACATCTCGTTTCTTCTTCTTTTTTTTTTTGGCTAAACTGTCGGGAGATTGCCTCATGCGCCTCGCGCCTCGCAAAAATGCCCTAAAAGGCGCGCCTCGCATGCGCCTGATTGAAGGGGCTGCGCCTAGCCTTAGGCGAGGCCCTAGTCTCGCGCCCGCCTGGGCCTCGCGCCTAGAGGCGCGCCTTTCACAACAGAGATTGATTCAATTTAATCGCTCTTAAGAGTTGTAGTGCAAATTCCCACACACACATATACGTGCTATTGTCTAAGAATGGGTAAAGAATATCCGTTTTTCTACTTAACATGATCTACTCAATCTATTTAACTCATAATTCATTAGATACATTTTATGAATCTCAACTCAGAACTGAAGGTAGATTATTCCAGGTTGTTCAATCATTCCTGTCATTCTTATTGTGTCGGACTCAACAGCGTTTGATTACTCCTTTTTCTGTCCTAAGATGGAGAACTTAACCGAGTATTCTATTTCTTCTTTGTGTGCATTGGAGAGAGAGAGAGAGAGGTGGTACCTGATATTCCTGAAAGTACACAAATCCTGTACAAATTGAGAAGAAAGTCCAAGCAATCTGAAACATAGGAACAATAAGTATTGCATCGAACAGTGACAGTCCTTCATTCAACCTAGCCATCTGTAGTTGCAAGAAATGAACAACAATATCAGAAGTTTTCAGAATTCACCATCTCCATGTTGCATTTCTAAACAAGAAAAACCATTCAACAAAAACATAAATTAACTGATAATTGATTATTGATGAGTTGTGCCTGTAGTTTATACCCAAAAGCCAGCTGCACTAAGAAACAATAGAAGCATGCAGTATGTGAACAAGTTGTGCAATTGATAGCTGCCAGACAGAGACAATCTAAGCAGGTTAGAGCTGCAAAAATAAAAGATAATGCACGTCAGAAAGAAAATACTTTACCATAATACCTCCCAAGAATGCAAGGAACACTTAAAGCATATCACTTACAGAGATTTTGCAAATAAAACTGAACAGGATCCTACAGCACCTGAAACTACAGCATAGGAAAAAGGAAGTAGCATCTGCCAATAGGGCTTAAGGTCACGTCCAGGAACTGCAAACAGCAGTTCTCCTCTCCTGCATTTTCCACATTTTGATTGTACCAAGGAATGAAATGGAAGGTTGGTTTATCTAACGCATTCAGAAAATGAGAAAAACATATATAAATGTGAATAAACTACATTATCAGTTGGCTCCTCTAGATGCGTCCACCCAGCTAATTTCTACCCTATAAAGAAAGTCATGATCGTCCACTTCACCTGTAAATGGAGTGATGCAAGGCAACAACTGAGACTAAAATCAGACAGTAAAGAAGGAATGTAATATTGCTGTACTTCTCTGCTAACTGCTCTGGCGTGTAGACTGTGAGAAAAACACAAAACAAAATCTCTCTTTCAGTTGATCAAGAAAACGGGTATATCATTTAAGCAAGAAAAGTTTTACTGGCCAAATGAACATATCATACTGGGGGAGTTCTCGTGGATTCCACCAACTACACATGAGGTAACATAGCCTTGCAGCGCCCCAACAAATCCAATTAGGTGAGTGGGGTGACAGAATTACGCCATATTTAAGAGATCATTCACATGACAGCCTTATTGTATGTTAAAACTCATAAGCATTGCCATTTCCCTTTGCTCAAAGGCTGGGCTGCATAGTTTTTGGAGAGAGGTGGATGTATCCGTCATCCAACCCATAGACACCCCAAACTTGGATGAAGGTGGGTTTAGATCCCAACTCCCGGCACAACCACCTAGAGTTTTACTAGCTTGCTAACACTTAGCATTGCATCTAACCGCAAGTAATAACATTAAATGGACAAAGATGTGTATTTGGCAAGTGATCAAACCAAAATAGCAGGACATCTGCTATTTTTATTTTGAATCTAGCTTTTGAATAAGAACAAATATAATGCACATGCAAAATGGATAAGCCATCACAAGAACTACACACATTTATTTTTGTGATGGTGATTATCCATGTTCATTCGTTTCAATAATAAAATGCGTTCAAAATACTGCCATATACCTATGGCTTCTCACTTCAGTACTTCATATTCTATATGGAATTTGCTGCGAGTTTTTGGTTCATTGGAAATAAACATGTGTGTCATGATGTTTAAAATAGTTTGCTATCTACATTGCCCATTTTCCAAACAATTTAAGTTACTTTTGCGTAGAGATTATTTTTATTCACTCTTTCCATAACTGTTGCACTTGGCCCATGTCATGCTTATTTTTTAATCTTTACACAGCAGTCCCCTGGCCCGGATAAAAGAGGACTGTGTCAGGAAGCTAAGAGGCAGCGTAAAGCCTTTGTTAGATCATTTATTATTATTGTTATTGTGAATACTACTATATTATTTTTGATACTGATAAATTGAGAATAAAATTATTGTATATATTCCACCAATAATTGTTCCCACTATATAAATTAAACGGAAAAAGGCAATTAAACGGAAAAAGGCCAAAGACACAATAGGAAAAATAAAATACTAAATAAATATTTCCTAACATAAAACTAACCTCCAACACTCCCCCTCAAGCTGACGGGGGACGTGTATGTCACCAATTCCGTGGTTTCAGGAATACTACCTATTTGTTCACATCTAGCACATGTTTTAATTGCTTCAGGGTCAACACACTCTTTTTGTTGCACATGATTTTATCAAACACTTGGATCACATGTCAGAACCCTTAGGATATGATTTTGTATGTATCCTTACTACTAAGTAAACCATTGGTGACCTCCTCTGGACCTTTGTATTCAGAGCATGTGATATCAGAATAGGTGATAGGATTTTGACCGTTGACCATCAACTACTTTGATGTAAGCTTGGGTATGAATTGGTTGTCCACGAATCAAGCTACCATGATTGTGAACAAAAAAGGGTCATTTTCCGATCACCAGGACAAGGGGATATCAGTTTTCAGGGAACTGGTGCAGTGGCACCACCGTATCCAGTATCGGCAATTCGGGCGGGTAATTGTTGAAAAAGGGTTGCCAGGGGTTCTTATGCTCAGTGATTGATACTCAGGTTACTGGGACTAAAGTTGAAGATATTTCAATAGTATGAGAGTTTCCAGACATATTTCCTGAAGACTTGCCAGATGTATTGATTGAACGGAGATCGAGTTTACTATTGAGATGACACCTGAATCACAACCGGTAGTATCAAGGACATCGTACAGAATGACACCCGTGGAATTGAAAGAGTTACAGAATCAATTGCAAGAACTACTTGACAAGGGGTTTATTTGGCCTAGTGTTTCGCCGCGGGGACCAGTATTGTGTGTTAAGAAGAAAGACGGAACCATATGAATGTGCATTAACTACCGTGAACTCAACAAGTAGACTATAAAGAATAAGTATCCGTTGCCTAGGATCGATGATTATTTGACCAACTACAAGGGGCTCAAGTATTCTTGAAGACTTGAGATCGGGTTACCATCAGTTAAAGGTCAAGGCAGAAGACGTGGAGAGGACAGACGGACCAATGGACTTTGTGTACATATCTACAGTCTGCTCAGAGGAGGGAACAAAGCTCGGAGTAATAACACCCAACCGAACCCCTTCCCGGATAAAATGAACACCAACTTCTATATGTTTCGTTTGCTCATCGAGGACTAAATGATGGCGGACTTATTATCACAGAACAACATAGAAGAGTCCATCACAGGGAAACTCAACTCTATCAATAAGGAACGAAGCCACAGAAGCTCACATATGCCCAGGCCACGGCATAATATGCGGTCTCAACTAAAGATCGGGAAATTACCTCTTGTTTCTGACTTAAGCCCCACAGCTGGACAAGCCTTAAGGTACCGGAGAATATAGTGAAAAACATCAAGATGAGAGGTATGCGGGGCATGCATGAACTGACTCACCACACTCACAACAAAAGTAGTATCTAGTCGAGTGTTTGTCAGGTAGATAAGATGGCACAGTAGACACTGAAGGATCGGGTAATAACTCCCCAAAATCTGTCAATAACTTAAGGTTCGGATCCGTAGGAGTAGAGGCGGGCCTACAGCCCATCATTCTCGTATCCTGGAGAAGGTCAAGAGTTTACTTCCGCTGAGGCATAGATATCCTATGGAGGGAGGGAGCGAGCAACCTCGCCGAGAGAATATCGCTGAGAACCCAAGTCCTTGACAGCAAAGGATAACCCAAGATCGTGTTTTACCTTAGCAATACCGGGTGCATCATCCCAATAACAATGATATCGTCAACATATACCGAGAGGATAATGCAACGGCCATCCGGATGTTGTCGAATGACGCATGTATGATCAGAATGGCAATAAAGTTGCTAAAACATGCCCAAGGAGACTGCTTAAGGCCAAAGAGGGACTTTCGAAGGCGGCACACTTTCCTCGAATACTCCCCCAAACCTGAAAACCCGGTGGCATATCCATATAAATAGTCGCCAATAAATCCCCATTGATGAATGCATTATTGACATCCATCTGATGAAGGGGCTAAGAATGTGAAGCAGTGAGGTAAATAAGAAACCACATTGTCGTCAAATTCACCACAGGAGCAAAGATAGCACTAAAGTCTTTACATGGAACCTGAGTAAAACCTTTAGCAACAAGCCCCCCTTATGCCGATCGATCGAACCACCCATCAAATACTTCACACGGAAAACCCACTTACAATCAACTGTCAGTTCACCAGCCGGTAAAGGAACAAGCTCCCACGTCTGATTCTGGTGAAGAGCATCCATTTTCGCTTTCACTTTTGTAGCTGTCACCCACTTAGGAATTTGGAGAGCCTCAGGAACAGACCGAGGAATAGAAACCGAATCAATCTGCCTAGAAAAGACTGATAGGAATCTGGAAGATCCTAATAAGAGACATACTTGGCAATAGGTGAATTAGTACTATAAAAAAAAACAGACCGAGAAGGGGGGCAACGAATACGAGAGGGTTACCAAGAAAGAGTAAGATTAGAATCTAAAGGGGTAAGCATAGTAACTAAAAACGGAGAAGATGTTGGGAGAGGAGCCTGAGGGTGTGAACAACGGGAATATTAGGTGTCACAAAACTGGCCGAATCGATCAGTTCAGTCAATTTCAGAATAATCTTCCAGTGTAAAAATCAAACAGAACCGTGAAGATACACTAAACTGAACCGAACCAAAACCGATCAGTACACTTAAAAACTAGACTGAACCGTTGACACCCCTAGGGAATATGTCTGCAAATAATCAGCGAAGATGACCGGAGGAAGGGACCACTAGCAATCAATGAGGGGGACACTAAAGGAGACTCAAAGATGGGGACATGACGTGGAAGCAAATCGGTGTCCTCCACAGTTTCCTCAGCAATGGATCCAGACACGGTAGGGGGTGTATGAAAAGAAAGGAACATCTTCCAAAAAAGTTATTGTTCCCTGAAACACTCGACTGGGGGTACGGTTGATCAAAAAAGTAGCAGTTAGGACGGCCATATGCCAGAAATATTTGGGCACTCCCATACCACACAACAAACACCTGACATTAGACGTGATGTGGTGATTCTTACGTTCCGCCACACCACTTTGTTCGGGGGTATAGGGACATATAAGCTGCTAAAGAATACTCTGTTCATTAAGTTCAGACTGAAACTCATTAGATATGTACTCACGACCATTATCAGAATGAATATTATGTACAACAGGCTAATATGTTTTTACCATTTGCACGAAAGTGGTAAACAGAGAGAAAACTTCTAATTTTTATTCATTAAATAAACCCAGGTGAAACGAGTATAATCATCAATAAATGTGACATAACATCGGCGTCCAGACAAAGTAGTAACTGCAAAAGAACCCCATCCATCATAATGAACAAGATCAAAGGCACTAGAGGCATAACGCATGCAAGGAATATAAGTAGCACGAGTTTGTATAGACAATACACAAACCACACAAGTAAATTTATAATTCTTGCATGCTTTATTTAAAGGTGGAAAAGGCCAACAAAGGTACTGAAAGTTCGCATGTCCTAATCTCGCATGCCATAATTTCAAAGTCCTAAACAAAAAAACATAAGAATCATAATTAGGCAAAACAGACAAACGCCTGAAGACAGGACGACACCACTTTGGACAATGGAGGGTCTCCAAAGTAGTATAGCCCATCGTGCTTATATCCCCTGCCAAAAATCTTCTTTGAAGTCAGGCCAACAAAAAACAACGATCAGGTAAGAAGACTACATCACAATTAAGGTTCTTAGCAGGACGACTAACCGAAAGAAGATTAAAAGCAAAATTGGGAACATGAAGAACGGAGGGAGGAGCAATATCCAAAGACAGGCACACATCACCCGAACTGCTATTTGAGTGTGCAAAACAGACCGATTGATTTGTAGGCGCACAATAGGAAAGGAGAAAACTGACAACTCACCATATGATCATTATCTTCGGAATCCAAAACCCAGGTGGTATGGCCTGACTTAACATGAAGAGCAATAGGGATACCTGTAGCAAGAGTAGTCGTGGGCCAAAAGATGACGAAGCAGTTCTGCTGTGGTGACTCTTTTGGAGAAGGGAGCCCAATAGAACTGAAGCCGACCAATTTGAGACTGAAGCGGGCTAAGGTCAGATGGAGCAGCGCTGGAAACCGTCTCTACAACAGCAGTGATACGAAAGGACCACTTACGGTCCCGAGTGAACTGTTGGTTCAACTCCGAATGAAGCTTGGAGCAGCGTTCCTTGACATGGCCAATTTGTCCACAGTGAAAGAAAACAGGGCGGTCACAGATATTACATGGGGCCGAGGAGACTGTAAAGACCATTTGGTAAGAGACATGGGATGGCTCAGACACTGTAGCAAAGGGAGGCTGAACAAGGCGGCGTCTCCGCTCATCTCCATCAATAGTAGCAAACGCCTCATATAAAGATGGCATGGGAGATGTGATTAAGACCTGAGTTCGGAGAGAGACTCAAACTCTGGCTTTAAACCCGTCAGAAACTGATATGTATGTTCGCAATTAAGGCGTTTTGACTACAATGGAAGCAGCCTCGACTGGAACTAACTGAGGAACTAACACTGAACGAATTCCTCCCATCTAGACTGGAGTTGCCCGAAGTAATCCGCACAAAGAGTCCCAAATTGTCTTGTGATGCATGGGCGATCTCCCTGTATAGCTCAAAAATCTGCGAGTCATTGCGGTCATGCACATACATTTGGTGCATGAAAAGACGATAGATGTGGTCCTCCATGGAGTTAAACTTGGAAACAGAAATGGCCTGCTTAACTTCAGTAACAAGAATCCCTCGTCTTGCCTTTTCCACCAAGATAGAGGCAAAAAGAAGGAAAATTTCTCCCATTCAACAGCAATCCCATGACAGTGGAGAAGGTGAGTGTTGAGAAAGAGACAAGTCCGAGACAATTGGTCGAGGAATCGGGACGATTCCCCTTATCCGAGGTAGCCATTGATCACAAATATGAGGCGAACAACCCACACATATCTACCGACTTCCCAGTAATAAAAAAAATAAATAAATAAACAAAAAGGATGTTCAAGGTTGATTAAATTATCTTGGCATTAAGCTTAACCAGTCATACTATAGAAATTTCTAATAGTGATTGCGCAACAACTAAGACTACTGTTTCGGAAAAGCAATTTGGATTTATACTAGGTGGATCAAATATGGAAGCGAAATATCTATTGAGAAGGCTAATAGGAAGTTTTAAGAAAAGAAATATGATCTTCATGTGGTGTTATAGATTTAGAAGTATCCATAGAGTCCAAATAAATTAATATGATGGATTTAAAAAGGTGTCGAGCCATAAATAGGTAGACTGATTACAAAGTTACGATTACTTTAAGAAAATTTGTAGGAGAAACAAGTTCGAGAAGAAATTTTTAATTTGATGACGATATTGTTCTAGTGGGTGAAAATGGGGTATAGGGTTAAATGCTAAATTAGAAGTTTTGGGACACGCTTTAGATGCAAAAGGGAACTTTTAGTAAGACTATCAATACAACTAGAGGTGGAAAAAATTGTAGATCGAGAGAATAAAAAGTCATCACTTACATCATTTAGGTTCAATCATCTATAGACAAGTGCAAGATTGGAGATCATAGAATTCAAGCAGGACAGATTAAGGGGAAGATTGAACTGCTTTTCGGTATATTATGTGATCGTTGTATGCCTCTAAAACTACAATGAAAACTGTATAACACAACTATCAGGCTAGCTATGCTTTATGGGACTGACTGTTGGTGAATAATTTAGGCGGAGAAAAACTCATCTCTTTTTTCTTATTCAAGGAGACTATAGTACATGGATTTATAATACAATGGGAGAGGCAATCAGCCTTAGAAACAGAAATTAATCCCTGATGTTTAGGAGAGAATAACTCTAATAAAACCAGAGAATAAAAATCCCATTAAAACAAGGAAAGAAATAAAGCTAATAACAAGCATATCTCACAAGTGTAAATCAACTGTAACTCCTAATTAACACCAGATTTCCACACTCCCCCTCAAGCTGGGTTGTAAATGTTGATCATACCTAGCTTGGATCTCAAATCTTCAAAACTGGTTCTTGAAAGTGCCATAGTGAGGAGGTCTGCTGTTTGGAGAGCTGCTGGAGTATACACCAATGAGATGGTCCCTTCCTCCATCTTCTCCTTGATAAAATGACGGTCTATTTCCACATGCTTTGTCCGATCATGATGAACCGGGTTCTTATCAATACTTATGGCAGCTTGGTTGTCGCAAAACATCTTCATGGAATCTTCTATAGGAATTTTTAGCTCGTTTAGAAGTCTCTTTAACCATATTCCTTCACAGATTCCATGTGCCATGGCTCTAAATTCTGCTTCTGCACTACTCCAAGCCACAACAGACTGTTTCTTGATTCGCCAAGTAACTAAATTCCCCCAAACATACGTGCAATATCCTAAGGCTGACCTTCTGTCAGTAATAGAGCCAGTCCAGTCTGCATCTGAAAAAATCTCAATATTTTTCTTCTGTGTTTTTTTGAAGTAGTCCATTTCCAGGAGTCATTTTGAGATAGCTTAGGATTCGATATACGGCTTCCATATGCTCCTCAGTCAGATTTTTCATGACTTGGCTTACAACGCTGACTGAGAAACCAATGTTTGGTCTTGTGTGAGAGAGGTAGATAAGTTTCACAAGTCTTTGATATCTCCCTTTATCCACCGGAGCACCTCCTTCCACAGTTCCCAGTTTTGAAGTGTAGTCCATAGGTGTCTACAGGTTTACAACCAAGCATCCCGATTTCCTTTAATAAGTCTAGAACATATTTTCGTTGGGAGACTACAATACCCATTTTTGATCTAGCAATTTCTAACCCAAGAAAGTATTTGAGATTCCCCAGGTCTTTGATTTCAAACTCACGGGTAAGGAAGCTTTTGAGGTTGTTTATTTCCTCCTCATGGTCTCCTGTCAGGATTATGTCATCCACATACACTATGATGATGGCAGTTTTGCCTTCATTTGAGTGTTTTACAAACAAAGTGTGGTCAGATTGGCATTGAGAGAAATCAAACCTCTTTACAACCTTGGTAAAACGATCAAACCAAGCTCGTGGGGACTGTTT
Source organism: Hydrangea macrophylla (assembly GCA_033977485.1). NCBI lineage: Eukaryota > Viridiplantae > Streptophyta > Magnoliopsida > Cornales > Hydrangeaceae > Hydrangea > Hydrangea macrophylla. Next base: position 132,957,967 of record CM066984.1, on the reverse strand, counting down.
GCGGTCATATAAGGATTTTTTGAGTCTGCAAATGGAATTTCCATGTACAGTTCTTCTTCTAAGTCATCATTGAGAAAAGCATTTTTGACGTCCAGTTGATGGAGGGACCAATCTCAGTTAACGGCTAATGACAACAGAACACGAATTGTATTTAATTTGGCAACTGGGGCAAAAGTTTCTTGGTAGTCAATTCCGTAGGATTGAGTAAATTCCTTAGCAACTAACCGTGCTTGAACCTGTCAACACTCCCATTTGCTTTGTACTTGACTGTGAAAATCCACTTACACCCGACTGGATTCTTTCCTTTTGGAAGTTCATTGACCTCCCATGTCCCATTCTTTTCTAAAGCTCGGGTCTCTTCCTCAATAGATGTCTTCCATTCAGGTACTTGTAAGGCTTCTTGGATATTGTTGGGAATCCGAATATCTGTGAGACTAGTAGCAAATGCCCGATAACCAGGTGACAAACTCTTATCGGAGATGAAGTTATGAATCGAATGATTTGTGCTGGATCTTACTCCTTTCCTTTTAGCAATTGGCAAATCAAGTTCTGACTCAATAGGATTGGACATAATGTTTCCTGAGGCCGTCTCTCTTGGATTCGGTTCAGCATCATGAAATAGCTCAGGATGCGTTCGTTGCTTTTTCCGTGAATAGACAATTGACAGTCTGAGATTGGATTGGGTGAGCAGGAGTACTCAGCTCAGTGTCTTAAGGGTTCAATGGTGGTTTCGGTTGAGAGAGGAAAACTTGGAGCAAAAGAGATAGGATTTGACTTGAGGGACTCAAATGTTTGAGCTTCAGTCATGATTTCTGTTTTCCAAAACTGGTATTCTTGGATTCTATTCTCCCCCTGAATATCGGTTTTGGAGTAATAGGGCTGATTTTCAAAGAAGGTCACATCCATGGAAATGTAGAATTTCTTTGTGACAGGAGAGTAACACTTATAGCCCTTTTGGTTTGGAGAGTATCCCAGGAAAATACACTTAGTAGCCCTTGGATCAAGCTTACTTTGGTGTTGTTGAGGAATGTGAGCAAAGGCTGAACAACCAAACACTTTGGGTGATGTGGAGGAGATAAGCCGAGTCGTAGGGTGTGATTTGAGAAAGACTTGACACGGTGTTTGAAAATTCAAGATGCGGGAAGGCATTCTATTGATAAGATAGGCTGCAGTAAAAACTGCTTCACCCCAAAAACTTTTCGGAACATGGGTGGAAAACAGAAGGGCTCGTGCAACTTCTAACAAGTGTCTATTCTTCCTCTCAGCTATCCCATTTTGTTGAGGGGTATCAATGCAAGAACTTTGATGAACTATACCCTCTCTTAATAAGAATTCCCCCAGGAGAGAATTGAAATAATCTTTAGCATTGTCAGTTTTCAACACTTGTATTTTTGCATGGAATTGAGTCTGGATCATGTTATTAAAATTTTTTAAATTTTACCCACTTCTGATTTTTCTTTCATCAGGAATATCCACGAAATTCTAGTATGATCATCAACAAAAGACACGAACCATCTAGTTCCTGTTATGTTCTTTATTTTAGATGGTCCTCAAACATCACTATGTATCATGGAGAAGGGGTGAGATGATTTGTATGGTTGACTAGGGTAGGAATTACGAACATGCTTGGATAATTGACAAATTTCACACTGGAAAACAAGATTGAGTTTTTTGAGATACAATAAACTAGGATGACCTAGACGATAGTGCCACAACATATCACTATCTTTATTAGCACGAAAAACAGATAGGGATCTGTTTCCACAAACTGTCAATTGAGGTTGTCTTTCAAGATAATCAGTGACTTTGAGGATATAGAGTCCCGAACACATCTCAACATTGCCAATCGTCTTCCCCGAATCCAAATCCAGCAAAACACAATGATTGGGGAAAATTTTGGTAACACATTTCTTCCCTCAAGTGATTTTGCTATTAGACAACAAATTGCAGTCCAAATTTGGAACCAAAAGGATAGACTCAAGGGTTAGGTCGTTAGAGAAGAAAACAGAACCTGTACCAGCCACCCTTGATAGAGAACTATCAGCTATACGAATAGTAAAATTCTCAGACAAGGTGTATAATTTTGGAAATTGTGGCATCACCAGTCATGTGATCAGAAGCTCCTGAGTCAACAATCCAGGGACTCAAATTTTCTTTTGTTACTTTCAGAGCAGTAAGAAAATTACCTATTTGAGCTAAGGATCCGGATCCAATGATATTATTGGAGGAATTTGAGACTTGTTGGGCCTGGTTGAACAATTTTTGTAACACCTCCATTTGCTCTTTGCTGAATGATCTGGAATCAAATGGTACTGAGTTGTCTTCTACGGTGACAAGATGTCCGCGACTTTCTCTATCAGTTTGGGGAGGAGATGGCTTCCAATCAGTTGGTTTTCCATGCATTTTCCGGCACGTGTCCTTAGTGTAACCAGGTTTTCGGCAGTGATCACACCAAGGTCTCCCTTTCCTTGGCCTGTTGTCATGGAGGGTGATCCTCTGCTAGGGCTGAACTTTCGATGACAGGTTGGCTGGTTTATGACCCCATCATGACTTTTTTCCTACTCTCTTCTCGGCGCACTTCTGAGACAACTTCTCCGATATTGGGTAAAGGTTTGGTTCCCAATATTCTGCCTCGAACTTCATCCAGATTTTTATTCAGTCCCAACAAAAATATGTAGATCCGTTTCTTCTCAATGATCTTCTTGTATTTGATGGCATCCGTTGGGCAGTCCCATTTGGTGGTTTCAAACATGTCCAGCTGCTGCCAAGGAGACTGAAATATTTGAGTGACAGGGAGATCACCTTGACGTAAATCATGGAGGGTCCCTTCTATCTCAAATGACTCTGCTGTGTTTTCTGTATCTGAAAAAGTCTCCCTTGCAACTTCCCAGATTTCTTGCGTTGTTTCATAGAGCATAAAATTCTCCCCTATGTTGTTCATCGAATTATAACCAGGACATAACCATGCTATTCTCAGCCTTCCATCTTTTAAATTTCGGATCTTCTTTCGCTGGTTGAGGTACTATACCAGTGAGATAGTCATCCTTCCCTTTATCGCATATGAACATCATGACTGAGTGAGACCATTGAAGATAGTTCTGCCCATTCAACTTGTGCCCTGTAATGAAAAGAGCAGAATTATCTGATCCTCCATTGCTGTTTGGAATAGGAGTTTCTCGAGAGGAGGTGACTTCAGTGGGATTGGACTCATTTGTTCCAAATGTGACTATGTCGTTCCTTGCCATGAGAACAGACTTATACAGGGAAAAAAAAATAAAAATAAAATTGAAGTATTGTTAAAAAAAAAAATGGTTGTTTTAGAAGAAGAGTTTGCACTAGCGAAGGTTTCTGCCTTAGGCAGAGAAGCGGACCAGGTTCAAAACCTGGAGCTCTGATACCATGAAGAATTTAGGTGGAGAAAAACTCATCTCTTTTTTCTTATTCAAGCAGACTGTAGTACATGAATTTATAATACAATGGGAGAGGCAATCAGCCTTAGAAACAGAAATTAATCCTTGATTTTTTTAGGAGAGAATAACTCACGTAAAACCAGAGAATAAAAAATCCCATTAAAACAAGGAAAGAAATAAAGCTAATAACAAGCATATCTCACAGCTGTAAATCAATTGTAACTCCTAATTAACACCAGATTTCCACAGTTGGCCAACTAAGAAACAACATTAGTAAAATGATTGTAGCAGAATGGATGCGCATAAAACAAGAAAACAAAGAATTAAGTAGGAAAAACAGAATTTGTAGGGACAGAAGGAGAGGAGAGAAGGAGAAATACTCAAAAGGACTACATTGTATTAGCTTAATTAATTAAATAAATTACAAGAACCCAACCATATATAGGGTGGAGATAGAGAAAACTTCCTAATTTAATCCTAATCAAAATCGTAAACCTATCCCATTAATTATGGGATTTATAACCTAATCAAATAAAATAAGATAAAATAAATTCTTTACTCATTATTTAGATTTGATTGGATTATAATCAAATGTAGAATATTTCCTATATTCCAACACTCCCCCGCAAGTTCAGACACGAAAGCTTGATGAAGTGACCAACTTCAACTTGAACTTGGACTTGGAGACTTGGACTTGAATGATACTACCAAACGTCCAACAACCTAACCAAAAAACGCGGAGATTCCAGCAGAAGTGCAATAACCCATCGAAATTGCACGGACATCATAGTGCAACAGAATCAAACAAGGCTGCTGGAAATCAGGGAAGAGCTAATCAACTGGAACCAACCAACGAAATGATTGCCGAATATCACAGCGCAATAGAAAGGACCATGGCTGCAAGAAAACACGACAGAACCTAGGAAGCACGGACATGGACACGTGACACGCGACACGATACGACACCGCCACGTCGACACGTCAAATTCTAAAAAACAAGGACACGACACGCCAGGGATACGTTTATTTTTAAATATTTTTTAAAAATATTTTTTATTGCTATGTACTTACAAGCATAGCATTACAAGCACGGGTTCGAATCTGTAAACAGCATCTCTACTTGCAGGGGTAAGGCCGAGTACATCTCACCCTTTCCAGACCCCGCAATAGCAGGAGCCTCGTGCACTGGGTTGCCCTTTTTTTTACTTACAAGTTTAAAATACCCACTAGGTCTAGTTCTTGGCACTATTAGATTTTTAAAAAAAAATTGCATAAATTTTAACAAATAAACAATAAAACTAATCTCCCATTACCAATAGAAAGCAACACCAATTAAAATTAATGAGAACTCATACCTACACAATATCAATTATTAAATTTAAAAAAATACCCACTAGGCACTATTATATTTTTAAAAAAATGTACCTAAATTTTATTCAATTAATTACTCATTTACTAGTTACTGTCAGTTATCACTTTCAAAGAAAAAGAAACAGTGAAACACCAATTAATTAAACAAAGGAAAAGCAAACCAAATCAAAAAATAAAACCCAAGGCAAAACCAGAAACCCCCAGACTGAGACCCCTGCACAAACACTGTTTGAACTCTATTACACAAAGTTAGCAACACCAATTATTTCTTTTTTCTTTTTATAATTTTAGGGTTTACAATAGAGTTAGGATTTTAAAAATTAAAAAAAAAAAATTTAAATTTTTTTTTTTAAATTTTTAAAAAAAATGAAAAATTAGTTGTCCCGTGAGTGTCCGTGCGTGTCCATTGCGTGTCAGGGACGTGTCTAGGGTTAAAACTCAATTACACAAAGTTGGACACACTTTTGGCGTGTCGGACACGTGTCCCTTGTGTGTCGGGCGCGTGTCCGCGTCTGACACGTGTCTGACACCAGTACGCTTCAATTTTTTAAGTGTCGGTGCTTCATAGGACAGAACAAATCAACTGGCGAGCGCGTATGCGCTCGCTCAAGCCCATCAAAAGGGGCCACAAAGGGGCAAAGGAGAAAGTCGAGAAGCCCATGGGATGCGCAGGAAAGACTGAGGCTGCGCCTGAAGCCATGGAGGGCAGGCCACAAATGGCAAAAGCCAAGGAGGTTGCCGGAATATGAGGAAAGGCCGGGAGTGGCTGGCCGATGGTGACAGTGGCCACGGAGAGGCTGGCCGATGGTGAAGTTGGCCACGGAGAGGCTGGCCAATGGTGACGTTGCCCAGTGAATGGCGGCCGGAGGTTGGAGGAAGCCCTGAGGGTGCGAAAGGTGATGTGCAGGGCACTTGAGGGCTGGCCAGAAGGTCGCAGTTGTGTGACAATGGTGATGGGTGCAGGTGATGATGACACTGGTGCCAAGTACAAAACAGAATTGGCAGGGAAAAGGAAAAAGGAAAGAGAGAGATATGCCCAAAAAGACTACATTGTATTAGCTTAATTAATTAAATAAATTACAAGACTCACACACCTATATAAATTTATAACCTAATCAAATAAAATCTTTCCTAATTAATTAGATTTTATTGGATTACAATCACATTTAGAATATTTTAAGTATTCCAACAAATTAGAATCATAATGCACATGTGCAAATCAATTTTGTGGATGCCCCCACATCTTGTACCACTAGTATTTATATCCATGCCCTAGTCAGAAAATATTGTTTAATAAAGAGATGCTTGGAAAAACACTCAGCATATTCTATAAATTAAGCTAGACTATTTTAGAAGTAAGTGATGTACCAGGTGACTGGTGATTTCCGAAAGCAACAAGAAAAATGTTTCCAAGAACAATAAAGGCAGTGGCAACCAGTACTCTGTAAAAGGAGCAATAATTTAGGATATTGAACTATGCAAAAACATATGGGATGAAACTAATGAACCATATCATTCTAAAAACAAGCTCTCAGTTCAGATTTAACCTACTTGACTGTAACTGTTTTGCTTAAAACAAAGTAGGCAAATGCAATGTTGGATACAAACTGGATAGAACCCAAGGCAGCAAGAAGTGACTGCAAAGCACAAAGAGGACAAGACATAATCAGAAGAAGAAAAAAACCATCTCAATGGGGTAAATACTGAAATACGCCGCTCAAATGTTGGAGTCCAGCTACTCAGTAGAAGCTTCGTCTATATTTTGCACTGACCTGGGCAGCATATCCAAAGGAAATGAAGTTGAGACAATTTCCAAGAGCAAAAATTACAATACCTGCATGCCAAGAATTAACTATTTGAGTTAAGACTATTCGGACAATCAGAACACTTCTGAAACAAGAAGCACGGAAAGCGAACTTTACCAACTCTCCAAGACTGGAAGTATATGATGGGCTTCATTACAATCTTTCCATTTGTCCCGTCACTGCCTAGCACAGAATGCCGTTCTCTCTGCATAAATCAGTCAATCAGAACTCTTACAACAAGGAGTGAAACCAACTGAAAACGCCACGCCGCAATAAGGAATTGTTTATCTCCTCATACTCAGCTCTACACGATAATCATAAAACGAGTGATAGAATACTATAGAAAGGGATCTATGACTAGGAAATTCTCCTGTCCAAAGTCCAAACTAAGCCCATGTGGATGACTGCAGAGTGCAGATCTGAACTGAAACTCCATTTATAAATCGCTAACTTAGAAGGTTGAAGAGAATTAATCACACCAACAAAGATGAAACTGGTACAAAGATCTAAGGGAAAGATATCATCAAGCTCCACCTCGACATTAACATTGTACCTAAATCTTTCAGCTGTGCTTTTTCTATATTTCCTCAAAATCATACGTATCTCAGTTGTGCTTTCTTTTTCTTTTTCTCAAAGAGTTCGGAAAAGTTGTTTCCTGTCAAAGAGCAGTAAAAGGATGAAAAGGCTGTAACATGTTAAAGACATACACACTAGAACCCAAGAAAACAGTTGACCAATGTGGATTTCCTTAACAAATGGAACATTTCCAGAAGTCCAAAAGTTCGGATTTCCCAAGGAATCGGATATTTATTGATGAAAAGAAATTCAGAACATAGATAAGTAACATTATGATATTCAAACCCCATTTAACAGCCAGCATCAAATAGGGACAAGGCCTTGGTTTGTTTACTTGGATTGTGCACAGCCGAAGGGGAAGTTTAGAATTTAATATACTTAAAAAAGGTGGACTGAAAGTCTGAAACTGCTAAGTCGGACTCTACTAGACAACTTGATTTCAAGCCAATAGTCCACAGTCAAATTCAATCTTCTCAAACTGAGATGACGAGAAGATTCTTAGCATATAACGGCAGAATGTTAGCCAAGCACCGTACTTGGTATCATTACCGTTGTTGAGTAACCACTTGCTCCAATAGCTTAAGATGTTAGCCTGTTAGAGAATTGGCCCAACATGTACATCCACCTTCAACACCTCCCTCACGTGTGACTCCATCTTGCATGTGGAGAGCCATCAAACTAAACCCCATCATAATGGAGACAAATAACAAAGTGCAAATATGCACACCAAAGAGGGGACAGAGAGTCGAACCTGAGACCTCCCACAAACAAGGCTCTAATCATGTTGAGTAACCATTTGCTCCAATAGCTTATGCTATTAGAGAATGAGCCCAACAATATATATCAAGCTTCAACAACTATTCACCCCCAAGTGATATTACACTTACCAACTGAAGTATGAGCTTCGAGGATTTATGAAAAATAAAGCAATAGAAGAGCATAAAATTTATAGTATCCCAATTAGAGAGAAGTAAAATCACACTAAAATTAGATCACACGGAAAATTCAATGAACACTGAAGAGATTGGTCATAACATTGAGAACTACGATAATTAAAGAATGGGTAAATTACTCTTGCAACCCGTGAGTTTAATCCCCAAAAGAAAAGAAAAAATGTGCTCCATCACTTTCTGTACATTTCATTGACCTACCCTCTTAGAGTTAGTCAGGAAATGGTGTTGAGGGAAAAAGTGTATTATAAGGGTATACAAGGAATCATATGGTATGACAAGGTATCCTACATCGCTATGTTGTACAGCTATCTAAGTTAAGCTAGGCCTACAAATCGACTTCACTATAGTAGTTTCAAATCATCTAGTAATACGAATATACTTCACATAGTATTAGAGCAACCTTACCTGGATTGCTCACCATATTCAAGTGTCAGCCCATCTATTAAGGTTGAGAGCGTCGCCTTCGATTGTGGATCTCCTTCGTGAGGTTGAGTGCCTCTTGTCGAACCTCTCCTTGAGTTCGAGAAACACCAAATCAAAACCCTAAATTACCAAATCACGACCTGTTGTAGTGAACCTCGCAAACACTAATCACATCCGACCTAGGCTTTCGCAAACCAAAATCGCGACCTATTTGATTTTGCGAACCCAAATCGAGAAGCAGATCCACTATGCGGTCTGCTCTTGGCACTTTGCAGCCCTTCGCAAAACTATGATCTGTTTGGCTTGCAATATATCCTTGCTCAATCCCAACTTTCTATCCCTTATCAAGAAATACCACAAACTTTCTGCTATTTTCAAATATACCCCCACAAACTTTCTACTTTTATACCCCCAGATTTTCTGATATTTTCATAAATACCCCGGTGCTTTACTTGTTTATTCTCCCACAACTCACCACCCGAAAACTAAACAGGACCAATTTCCTACAATTGTCCAAAGCCGTAACAATTGCCTTGAAAGGGTTGGAGAAGGATGACCATCCCACTAAGCTAGCACCAACCGAGGATGACTCGAAAATTAAGGAGTGGCTGCTCAGAAGTCAGATCATTTCTTTATTGTGAAATTCTATGGAGCCTCAAGTCGCCGACATGTGTACTCACCTGGGCATATGTAAAGAAATTTGGGAATATGTAAACTCGCATGTGCGATCTTTCCTTCTAGTATTTCCAGTTACAGCAGCCCGAGTCCTCGGTCACAGACTACTTTGCATCGTCCAAACACTTACATGAAACGTTGAACAATATTATGTCTATCACAGCCAATGTTTTGGAACAGCAGAAACAACATGAACAAATGGTTATGAAGTTTCTAGCAGGACTGAATGCCGAGATTGAACCAGTGAGGTCCCAAATCTTACCCATTACTATGCTTCCATCTCATCCCGATTTGAGTAGTACCGCTCGTAAACAACCTCCGCATACAACCTCTTCGGATATCAGCTTTAGTTAACCAGACATTGTCATCCAATGGTAATCGAAATGGTGGTAGTTCCTGCGGTGGCAATGGTGGTAGTTCTCGTGGTGGCCGTGGAGGACGTGGTAGAGACATTGTGGGAAAGATGGGCATAGGAAGAAGACGTGTTGGGACCACCTTGATCGCGCAGCACAACTTGCAAATGCATTTGTTTCTAGCCTTGGCCACCATGCACCTGTTGACAGTTGTCGATGAGGGTTTCTATGCCACGTGAAGCATATTCTCAATTCCTATCAGGCATCTCAACATGCATCCCTTCCAGTTGCTTCCCTAGCACAGAAAGGTACCCACACAGCTTGTCTCACCTCTAGCACCACCACTTGGGTTATAGATTCTACTGCTATTGATCATCTCACAGGTATATATAGTACCCCCCACAGTACTCATCCTTTCTACCACCTATGAATTTAGCAGATGAATCTACTACATCCGGTGAAGGTATAGGTACTGTGCAGCCATCTCCCCGTTTTACCTTATCCTTATGTCCTTTAAAATCCAAATCTCCTTTTAATTTGAATCTTGTGAGTAAGTTGACAAAATCCCTTAATTGTTATGTGAATGTTTCTCCCAAACTCTGTTCTTATCAAGGCTTTGAAGAAGCAAAAGATGATTGGCGAAGAACGTGATCTGAACCGTCTCTATTACTTTAATCGACCAAGTACACATGTTGTTTCTCTCGCTGAAAAATACTTGAAAACGAAGATAAATACCTCTTTGGTTTGAAAACCTCTTTTGGCTCTTCTTTTCAACTATAACCGATGGAATCAACCCTTGCGCTATATAAAAAAAAAACTGTCGATTTGAAAAGGCTATAAGAAATGAAATGTCACGGTATTTTTTTTCATACATGTAAAGTGATGGAAAACAAAGAATATATGTTACGTATCTGCCTAGTTTGTCAACTCTTTGGGAAATGATACAAAGAAAGATGCCTTGTCCACAAGCGAAAAACTTTCAACTGATGAATTGTACAATCATTGGGTTTCTATCAACGAAAAAAGGTAAAAACGTAAGCAAGAAGTTTATAAATCGAATAGAGACTTTAGACAGGGGATCGGTTTCCTTGGATATACTTGAAAAAAAAAAAAAAAGGACCAGATTATGTAATGATGAACCTCAAAAAAAAAAAAAAAAAAAAATTGCCTAAAATGTATGATCCTTTCTTGAATGGGTCATCTCATGGAACAATAAAAAAATTGTTTTCACCTTCAATCATAAATGAAACTTCCATAGAAAATTTCACACATACAATTTTGATAAATAAGATTTATGGTATCCTTTTTACTGAAACTGATTACCGAGAATATGAACAAAAAATAGATAAATTTGATCTATTATGTTGTTGTTGTCTCACTAGGAAGCACCGACACATCTAAGAAGGTAACGTGTCTCTTGTCATATCATGTCTGACACACAGACACGACACTTCATGGACACTTTTCCTGCAGTGTCGACATGCAATTTTTTAGGATTTTGTCGTGTCGACGTGCCAGTGTCATGTCCGTATCTGTGTCCGAGTGTCCATGTTCGTGCTTCATACGTCTCTCCCCATCAAATTCATTGCTGTCTTGGTTATCCATATTTGACTAATTTGAAGGTTTTAGTCCCTAGTCTTAGTCATTTAACTACTTTAGAATGTGAGTCATTTCAATTGGGAAAGCATTATCATGTTACTTTTGCTTCCCGAGTCAATAATCATGAGTCAAGTCCTTTTATGTTAGTCCAAACAGATGCTTGGGGTCCTCATCGTATTGCCTCTCAGAAGGGATTCAATACTTTATTACATTTGTTTACGAGTTTTTCAGAATAACTTGATTATATTTAATGAAAGATCGCTCCCAACTTTTCTCTATTTTTGTGCTTTCTCTGTTGAAATCATGAATCCGTGTAACAACTGTATTTGTATTCTCCGTAGTGATACTGCACGGGAATATTTTCTTAGTCCTTCACCTCTTTATGATACAGTGTGGAATGACATACCAGTCTTCATGTTTTCATGCACCGCAATGAAAAGTTGTTGCTAAAAGGAAAAATAGACACTTGTTAGAGATCACATGTACCTTAATATTTGAGATGAATGTCCCGAAATCGTTTTGGGGTGATGTTGTTCTTATAACCTATTACCTTATTAATCATATGCCCTCCTCAGTTCTTCGTGGATACACACTGCGTTCTACTCTATTTCCTAGTGAGTATCCATTTCCTTTGACTCCTTTGTGTCAATTTTGTCCACCAACTGTTCCTAAGCACTGATACACATTGGACCCTTGGGATCTTAGGTGTATCTTCATATGGTACTCTAAATCATTATTATAGTCCTTGCCTCCGTCGATTCTGTCTCCACCGATGTCACCTTTTTTGAGTCTCCTGTGGTGTCGACCCGGTCTTTGTGCTACCTTCCCCTCAACCTCTCTCTAGTGTCTAGTTTGACCCCCAATTTACCATGTATGTCGACTGGCCTATTTCTTTTTTCTTTTTTATAAGTAATAAAGAAGATGTATTAAAACGACCAGAGGGGAACCCAAAAAAAAACAGTGAGAATTTACAGTTTTAGATTCTCCAAAATAACAACAAAAGAGTGCACAAACAGAGTTTTCTCCGCAACCCAAAAAAAATACAAGACGTAAAAGTCTATCCAAAAAAATATGAAGGACAGTTCAATGCACTCGTCGTTCAGGTATCCAGGCTACTCCGGCCATAGCTTCTGAAGGTTAACGAGATATGTCGACTCGCTTATTTCTCCCACTGACACAAGTGAACAATTATCGTTCAAGTCACAACTTCTGAGCCTTCAGCTTCTGTGTCCTCAGGTCCGGTTCCCTCAGCTACAACAGAGTTGAATCTTCCCATTGCTCTCCATAAGGGTAAGCGTTCGTGAACTACTCACCCCATTGCTAATTTTGTCTCTTATGATCATTTGTCTCCTACTTTCTCATTCTTTTGCCTCTCTATCTAGTATATATATTCCTAAGTGTTGTAGAGGCCCTTTCCCATCCTGGATGGAGACAAGCCATGGAAGATGAGATTCTTGCTCTTAGAGAGACTGGTAACCGAGGGTAAATCTATTGTTGGTTGCAGCTTGGTTTATAATGTTTAGGTGCATCCAAATGGAACGTTAGATCGCATGAAAGCTCTTCTTGTGGCCAAGGGGAACACTCAAGTTTATGGCCTTGACTACTCCGAAAACTTCTCACTTGTAGCAAAATTGCATTTGTTCATCTTTTTATATCTTTGGCTGCCACATTCCATTGGCCCTTACACCAGTTGGATGTCAAAAATGCAGTTTTTAATGGCACTACTACTGGGGGAGGTGTATATGTATATGGAGCAACCTCCTAGGTTTTTTACCCAGGGGAGTCTAGTATGGTGCGTCGTTTGAAGAAATCTTTAGTCTCTTCGTACCTGGTTTGGTCGTTTCGGTGATATTGTTGCTGAATTTGGCCTTCAACAATATGATATTGATTCCAGGGGCATTCAAGAGTTGAAATCCTTCTCACAAAACAAGTTCCAAACCAAGGATCTAGGGAAACTCATATTTCCTCGGTATTGAAGTGGCCAGATCTAGTGAGGGGATTTGCCTCTCTCTAAGGAAGTATGTCATTGATCTTCTATCTGAGAGAGGTATGTTGGGATCTGAACCATTGGATACTCCTATGACTCCTAACACCAAATTACTACCAGATCAAGGAGAGCTACTTCATAATCCATTCCAAGACAATAGAGATGTCTTGTGAGGAAAGGTTAATTACCTATCAGTGACTCGACTCGATGTTAGCCAGTTTATGGACTACCCATTGGGTACTATAATCCGTAAATTGAGATATATCAAAGGAGCTCCAAGGCAGTTTGTTGAATAAGGATCAAGGTCACATACGAGTTGAAGGTTACACGGGCAGACTCTCCAGGTGGTAGGAGGTCTACTACTGGATATTGTGTTTTAGTTGGGAAGCAACCTTGTGTCATGGAAAAGCAAGAAACGGTTGCCCGTTCTAGTGCAATATCATAGTGTAAAGCCATGGCTCACACCAGTTGTGAGCCTAGTATGGCTGAATCACCTGTTAGAAGAACTTGGGTTTACTCAATCCACTCCAATGAATGTATTATGTGATAACCAAGTCGCTGCTCATATTGCTTCTAATCCTGTGCTTCATGAGAGGGTTAAGCACATTGAAATTATTACTTTGTTCAAGAGAAGCTTTTACAGAATGTGACTCACACAGTACACATAAAATTTGGAAATCAGCTAGCCAACTTATTTACTGCAGCATTGGGTGGAATTCGAGTGATACATTTGTGACAAGCCGGGTGAAATATGATATGCATGCTCCAACTTGAGGGGGAGTGTTAGAAGGGTAAATATAATTATACGGCAATTGGCATGTTATCAAGTTATCCCACATCGCTAAGGTGTATAGCTATCTAGGTTAAGCTAAGGCTATAAATAAGCTTCATTGTATTAATTTCAAATCATCTAATAATACGAATATACAACTTAACAACGTGAAATGACACTTTTATCTCATTTGCTAACGCTTTTAGATTTGAAAACATTTACTTCTCTAAAAGGAACATCAACAAAATTAAACTTATGAAAACTCTCAAATTCTCTTTCCTAATTCATGAGCGTTGCTTACTCTCCTTCTCTCTTCCCCTCCCCCCATGCCTTTTCACTCTTTGTATTTAAACTTAGCCACCATTCCATTAGCAAAGAGCACCACTAGCAACCTTTGCATGATTACTATCTAAATCACCACAAACAACCACCACAGCAAATCCAAAAACTAAAGCCACTACCACAATCCTTCATAACTTCCAAACCAGTGTAAGGCATTCAGCCACCAGCACCAAAAACGTGTACCACTTCCATCGACAACCAAAAACTTGTCTTCACCAGCCCACAAATGTGGTGCTTATGGGCTGAACAACCAAGACCAACTACTAAAAACATGGTCTCGACTCGACATCTGTAAGCATCTCCATTCTCCACCATTTAGTAACTAGTAACTACCAACATCGTCCGCAAAGCCATTACCTTGGTTAATCCCCCTTGGCCTATTCCCTTAACCCACTTCCATCCTATTCACCACTAAGATTCACCACAACCTTCCAACTCAACCTCCATTACCAAACCACTAGGCCCCCACCATTGAACCCACTGTCAGTATGCCCCCAAATAAACCAATCCGCTCTCAAATCTCATTATTTAGGAATTACGATCAATAAGGCAAATGGGTTCCAATGCTAGCAAATTCGAAGACCTCATTGTAGTATTTGGGTCTCTCCCAAGGCCCACACTTTTGTATCTCTCTCCAGAGTTTTATATTGTCTACAACATGCTAAATTTTTTTTTGAGATTTTGGCCTCTTTCTCAATCTAGACCGTTTGATAAAAGCCTTTGACAAGTACTTCGGTTTCTTCTTAAATAAACAGATTATACTTTTTATTAGATTTTTCTTTCATTTTTGACACCTACCTATCTCAATAGGATTACTGAACTATATATGCGCGCTTCCCTTGAGCTAAGTGGTGTAGACTCATGCACAGCTGGCTCTCGGACTTCATCTTAGATTTATGGCTTAATTTATCAATAAGCTTAATATCTAGGGTTAATCTTGAGATTGCAAGTTCGAGTCCCCTCTTTAGTCTTGAAGCGATGTGTGCGGTTGTGGGGTGTTTGCGTACATCCGGAGTTTGCCTTGTACTATTCCACCAAAAGCCCTGTGGTTGGGAGGATTCTTCAATTTGGAAGAAAAAAAAAGTGCTAAACATTAAAATTTTGGTGTACGTTTTTTGTATTCTTTTCTTTTCTTTTTCTTTTTTATTTTTGGATAGGTTAAAAAGTATTGGATTGAAAAAGGCACCAAAGAGGGTGCACGGGTGCACCAATGTACACATGAGGTATACAAAATCACAACACTATAAAAGACTGCCTATCAAAAGAAGAAAGAAAAAGCAGAAAACAGCACCAGGAGAAAACAAAAACTGGGGAAAAAGAACAAAAATCTAAAACAAACAATAAGAGTGAACGAAGGCCACAAGGCCAAAACCAGCAGCACAAGGTCTAGTGAATTGAAGATATACTCGCTGCTACTCGGGCAAAGGCAACAATCGGGCAAGAAAGAACCTAGAATGTTGATGGTTGCACAACTCTACGAAAATGGCAGGCATTCGTTGGTGTGGTGATAACAGTGAGATAAGATGGTGGCATTGACAATGGAGCTTTTACTACCATGGATGATGATTGTAGTTTTCTAGTCTCTTTCATTTTTCTCATGTTTTTTAGGAGTAGATTTTCACTTTTTACTTGAGCTACATGACAACTATAAAAAAAGAGGTAGGTCATTGTTAGTCTGGCAGAGGCGGTCCACCATGGTGAATTGTAGATGCATAATCAGCACGAATAAATATGTGAGAGTGACGAGAGAGAGAAGGGTAGTAGTGGATTTGTTTGACCCTGAATTTATTATTAGGCTAAAAAAAAAGATGACAAACAAATGTTATAACTGTTAAAGGTTACACACACAAATCTATCCCCTCGGCTTCTTACAAGAGGCAAATCTGCTATCAAAAACCAAAGAAGGGGTATCTATATCATCTTAAAAATCTGAAGGGAAGTGTCTTCTTCACAAAACCTCAAGGAAGATCAAACGCAATTTACCCTTCAATAATTTAGCAAACATGTCAGGAAATTTGGAAGGGGGCTCCTAAATGCACCTACTAAATTTCTCTTTGCACCCACCTTCCTTTCTTGAGGAGTACATGCAGCATCCTGTTGTCCATAGGGTGTATAGGAAATTTGAGTGGGTGCATTTAGAAAGAGGAGGGCAGGAGAAATGGAGGAAGGGGAGGATGAGAGCTTTGTTTCCAAACCAGAGCATTTGGAAATTTGGAACAAGTCACAAATACCTAGAAAAAACTCTATATATCACTATATGTTCCTGTGGCTTCTCCAAAGAGCCATTGTCCAATGTTGTTCTGCACATAAAGAGTGTGGAAAGAGATTCATATCCCTTAGAGATAACTTCTCCTTTGATAAACATTAATCTATCTAACCAATCTACAGAATTACTGCTTGCTTAAAATAACCTCATCAGTCCCAAAGTACAGTGCGCATACATTTAAGGCAGAAGTAAAACACACTGACTGAAGAACGATTGATGGTTGCGATATATTTTTCACATATCAACAATAGACCGCTACACTTTTCAAGCAAAATTCAGCCAACACATTGATCTTTCCTTAAAACAGTTGTTGAAAACAAGCCAAACCTTCAAAATTATTGTCCCATAAAGTGGCTGCTCATAAACTCGAGCCCACAATATCGTGCTTGCAGTCAAAAGATTTTACCATTAAACCAAACAATTGCCCCCTTAAGCAATGATTTCTCAATATCCACAAAGATGTGTTGTCTGGTCTTGGGTCCCAGATATAGTTGCAATGGAGTATCCATCAAACTCACTCATTTCATCATCTAACATCCATACAGATGCATATATATATATATATATATGTGTGTGTGTGTGTGTGATTGTGTGTATCTTTGGGAGTAAGTAGAGCTTTGACAAAAAAGACTAGAAAAAAGAAAATAAGGCGGTCAATTTCCTAGTGGGATCTTTTTGGTAATGAAACATAACGAAGACCAAGCACCAATCTTACAGCTGTTCTCAGCTTCTTAAATCAGCAGCAACACCTGGTCCACAACATCTGGAAGAAAGTACTCAAGGAGAAACTATAATCAACCAAGAATAAAATCACTGTCAAAGTCACCACTCTTTTATAGAATTTTAAGTTATTCATTAAGTGACAATTTCATATAATTAATTTCACGGAACCATTAGAAGTTTTTGTGATAGTTGACACTTAGATTTTCAACTAACTACCACAGTGGGGTTGTGGTTATCTTAGTGGTCTCGTAATTATGATGATGACTCTATGTTGGAAGTAAAAGTAATAAACATGAGGACAATTCAACTTAAAAAGAACATCATAATGCACTGAAGTAAAAACATAATTTTTAACCAAAATCCGAATGTAGCAACCCTGAGCTTACCACTTATCAATATGGAACCAAAAATTTCTGCCTTAAGAGAAACATCTACCTAGGAACCTCTCTTGGGAGGACAAACAACGCTTTACTACATTTCTGGGCACATAGTTTGGAGGAACTAAAGGAGGAAGGCAAGAAATACCTCATCATGACCTAATTTAAGCAGGTTGGTTCCAAAGTTGATAGCAATGCTGCCAAAAAGGTTGATGAATGCTCCAATAACCCATTCCCCCATGGTCAAAGATGTCAAGAAGCTGCCTTAAATGTTGTTAAATAGTGATGATGCTGTCCTCGTGAATTAGTTCTCACAAAACAATCGTCCAAAAATGAAATTGCGTGATTGCTGGCGAAAAATGTATCCAACAACTGCTTGAAAGACAACAAATTCTCCTGCACTCATCATTGAGATTGAAGAGCCCACTTCAAGCAAGCATTTCCACACAATTCTGAGAATGTACCTATTGCCTGTAAATTGCTTATACCTTTCACATCAGAACTCATGTGTCCAGATGATAAGGGGGGTGGGGGGGAGAAGGGGAGAGTAGAGAGAGTGAAATATGTCTTAATCATCATTTATATTATCAACTTGAAGAAACATGCAGGAAATAATTCTACTTGCTACTCTGGCAAGTGGTTCAATGGTCGAATGCAGCAAGTTACAGCCTAGTTCATAACTCAACAAACTGTCATTCTCATTACTCTACAAAAGAGAGAGAATGCGGTGGCGGTGTGTGTGTGTGTGTGTGTGTGTGTGTGTGTGTGTTTGTGTGTGTGTGTGTGGTGTGTGGAGGGGGGGGGGACAGGATGCCATGGGTCTCGCACTGTCAAATTCTCGCCTGGGCTGCTCCTGGCTACCTAGGGTCCTCCCAATTTAGTAGTCAGTAGTCGCACAGTACATAAGATATCAGGCACTTTCTATTGATCCCGAATATCCCGTATATACAAGTTTAACATTTTCTAAAACGGCAAAATCTCCCGCTATTGCAGGGTCTGAGGAGGGTTAGAGGTGTAGTACGCATCCTTTGTACACTAGAAGTATACATCCAGATTACATCACACAGCATTTCCCTCTCATAAATGAAAACTAAACAGGATACTGAAACTGAATTGAAAACTGGAGTAGAAAAAAAGCTGGGGAATGATTCAAGAGCTGCACAATGCCTACACAAAAACAGTCTAATCAAACTTCTACTCCCTCCCTCCCTCTCACACTCACAGTTCCATAATGTCTTCCTATAATTGTTATTAATGGAGACTATTATCACCGTTTCGTCTTTCAAATGTACTAGCTTCAATACATATCACAGTCTTTCGTGTTCCACTAAATGTTTTAGAAGGTCAGATCATCAAAATAGTGGAAAATCTAACAATAAACATTTATAAACTGAATGCATGCAGGGAAATACAGATTAAATAAGTTATTCTGGGCAGGTGATCGCCCATGGAATAACCGAGTTCATTGCCTAGGGATCGCATAGGAATATTAACAACTATGCTCTGGCTATTAATCTATTGTTGGGGTGAATCTAAATACTATATAAATAGGTAAATAGAGTAAATAGCGAGCCAGAACAGAAGACAGTAAATAGTAACCAAACACTGAAGGAAAAAAAATTCAGTAGCACCAGCGACAGCAACTACTAGATAAATTTCCACCCACCACCCCATGAAAAGAAAAGGAAAAAAAAAAAACCAGAAACATAGACAGCCAAGCTAATCAGAGTATTTCTCGATCTGAAAGATTCCTTAAAATCTAGAAATCAAATACTTTTATGAACCAATAGTATATAGATTGTTGGCATGAATAGAGGGGCGTTAAGCAATGAAAACATCAAATTGAGAAAACTGTTGGGCGTAATTGGAAATTAAATTAAATTAAAAGGGGAAAAAAAAAAAAAAAAAAAAGAAGCTAATGTAAAGAGGGTGGGGGTGAAACACCTACAGGAATTGTGTCCTTCGTATAACAAAGTAATCGGAACAACGTATTTGATGGATCGAAGCAGGGGGGGTCGATTTGTTCGAAGTCTGATAGAGAATGCCGTGTAAAGTAAGAGGTGGAGCGGGCAGGAAAAGCAGAGAGGAAAATTAGGGTGCGAATGAATGAATTCTATCGAAATAAGGAATAACAACTACTATCAGTAAGATGCTTTACGGTCTCGAAGAAGAAGCATTGATTTTGGTTTTGGATCGGCAAGATTGGGCCATTTTTTTCCCCTTAATTTCTTGAAGGTTGTTTTACGGATGGGTAGTCTTCCTTTGGAAGAAATCGTGACACTTCACCAAGGGCTTCGCCTCCTGCACAACTGTCGGCAATAGAGAGAGAGCCAGAGAAAGAGTATTTGCGTGTTTGCGTATATGTTAGTACCATATAGGAAATGGGAGAAATATCAATTTGTTGGAATTTTTTAGCCGAAGCTTCAACATTCGGGTAATAATTGCATGAACCATCAATATTTTAACTTATTTCTCAAATTCATCACTTTTTTAGAAGTCGCGACTTCAACTAGCGAGTTCAGGCCAAATCAAAACCAGACTGAAATCGCTATTTAAAGTAGCGACTTTAGTAGAACGCGCTACTTGAAATAGCGACTTCATTTAAAGTAGAAACCGCTACTTCAAGTAGCGATTTCATTTAAAGTGAATAAACCCGCCGCATCTTCTTCTTCTTCCCTCACAGTCTCTGCTCTCTCTCTATCTCTGTGATCTCTCTCTCTCTCAGCCCTCTGCGATCTCGATCTCTCTCGTAGTGATCTCTCTCTCTCAGATGTGATCTCTCTCTCAGGTGCCTCTCTCTCTGTGTGTGTAGACACACACAGACATACACATACACACACTCACACTCACATCTCTCTCTGTAGACACACACACACAGATACACATACACACACTCACATCTCTCTCTCTCTGTAGACACACACACACAGATACACATACACACACTCACATATCTCTCTCTCTGTAGACACACACACACAGATACACATACACACTCACATCTTTCTTTCTCTCTCTCTTGCTCTCTCTCTGTAGACACACACTGTCCTAAGAACTCTTACACCGGCAACAGAAGTCCGTGTTGGCAACCTCTCACTCCTTGTAAGGCTTGAACTAAAACATCTATATATCCTAATCACTTAACAAGAATGGCAAACATATGTACATGATGTTCAATATTATCCGATGGTAAACCCTCGGTTGTTTTACATTAGCCCCTTGATGTTCTGCATATGCATTTATAGATGTCTCTGTATTAGCATCTATGCTATCTTGTTTGCTTTCGATAATTCAGTTTCAAAACGCAATAAAAGAAAAAGGGAAAATATGAGAGAAGCTTTATGTCAATTCTACACACAATAGAACGAATCCCTCCCTTCCTCTTGCCTTAAATTATGACATATCCCAAGAAAATTAGCAAAAAGTACATAACTTCAAAACTCAAACTATTTTTTTCCAAAATTTAATACCGATCCAATACAAAATATATGTGAAATCACACTTCAAACACATCGCTTATCAGAATTCATGTTCGTGTGTTTAAAAAACTAAAAAAAAGTCCTCCAGGCCGCAGGATGTTTTTTAAAATAGTTAAAACTCAATGAAGAAGCCTCCTAATAGAGAAGGCTATCATGTATCGATACCATGTCAAAATGATACAAGAAGATGAACTTTCACTCTTTTTAAGACATGAGAAACCCATTGATTGCACAATGCCAGAAGCACAAGTCCACATACTCACGAATAATTACTGAGCTAAAGGGGGAAGTCAAGAAGAAAGTAAAAAGAAAAAGATGATGCAACAAAAGGCTTCTGTAGGAAATTTGATTTTATTAGATATTAAATTTAAACCCTTAAAGTGTCCGCGATCCCTGTTAAAAGGAACTCATCACTCAATACAACAAAACAAAAAAAATAGAAACTATATTTCTTCATTATAGTCTCTCTCATTGATTACTTACACTTGAATTTGCAAATGTGAAGGTATTAAAATGGCTAGTGTTGTGACTTTAATGCTGTATTGGGGGGGAACATGTGCATCGGAGCTGATGGTCTATACTATGATGACGAAAGTATGCAAGTAATACTAGAAACAGCATCTACCAATGCAGCTATAAACTCTATGGATCTATATGTCGAGACAGAGAATCTTCCCGAGGCCCAGCAAACATTAGATGACTGGATTGGGTCGTACACCTCTCTGTTGACACAAGAAGGCGAAAGCTCAAACCCGTTTGTACAGGGGTTATTGCCGTCCACGTCTACACAACATGTGGATTGCTCAAATGCATTGCAAAACAGTCAGAATGATTACAGGAGTCCGATGCAAGACATTGTTTCAGAACGGCCATTTCATGTGCAGTTCAATTCAGATGATTGCGGATATGGTGATGATTGGGCACACAGAGGGATGGACACCAACTTGACACCGGAAAACTCGGATGAAGAAGATGTGCATGCAGACGAGTATACTGGGGGGGATGAGGAAGACGATGTTATTGAAGATATTGAGCCGACTGCTCAAATAAATCCTGAAAATGCATTGTATGAGCCTCGTTCATCAATTTTTACATCGTTTGACTTGGGCATCCATACTGGAGAGGCATTCATTTAAGTGCTAACAATTTTGTCATTACTTTAGGTGGTTGACCCGATTCTCAGTTCGGGATGTGCCTACTCATGTCCAGCGTCACTTTCGGGACCAGTTGGATCAGATGAGGCCCGAGCAGGTAAATAATGTGCAGAGTTAAATCGCTATTTGCATTATTGTTCAAGTTGCTAATTTATTATATATTTTTCATAGATGATTTGGTAGCCGTACAGTGCTGAGCTTGTCGCTTCGTTACCTCCGTACTGTCGAGCTGGGCAGGGCACATGGATGGCCAGATGTCCGTTGATCATGTACGCCATGGTTGAGTGGCATCATCCCGACAGAGTGATGAGATAGTTCGGGATGAGGCAGGTAGTCCCAGAGCCATGAAACACTATGAGGACATTACATCGCATTGATCGACGTAGTCATGCGAATACCGACTGGAGTCACTTCCATAGGGAGTATGTAGAGCTCTGGGACCATCGGCTACATCATGTTATGGTAGGTATTCCAGATGCAGCTCAGATGCTTGCCTCAGACCCATATATGAGCTGGTATAGCCGCATTACACGTAGACTTATTGGACCAGTTAGAGATCCACCGACTGTTGGCTTCCAGCCAGTCGGTACGATTCGCGGCGTTCTGGTGAGACGTTTTACTTATCGTACAACATATAAAATTTACATCCTGCACTTGGCATAAAATGTGGAATACTTAATTAAACTTTCCATTTGTTTTTTAGGAGGATGGTGTGACTCGTGTGTATGAGGTTGCACGATCGGTATTGGCTAGTTTAGCAGCAGGCGGCCCTCATTCCGTCCCTCCAGAGGTGATGGCGGCATTAGAGGAGATTCGTACTATTAGTGAGCATTCATTACAGGCTGTTCATGAGGACCGACGTTTAGACAGGGGTGTTCCATCTTCCACAGTATTCGTGCCCCGCGTCTCAGAGCCTCAGCCTCAGTCTCAGCCTCAGACGCATCCTCAGCCACAGCCTCATCCTCATCCTCAGACGCATCATCATACTCAGCCTCAGTCTCAGTCTCAGGAGCAGACAGACCCATCTACACACTCTGAGTCTGAGCCACATACACCAGATGATCAGGGTCCTACTGTGTATGCATATGATGATACTGACGACGTTTATAGGCCTTTCACTCCAGGGGGCTCTGAGTTCCGTATATCTCCGATCCGTGACTTCTCCATCCCACAGTACACATGTACAGATGCACCGTCGTCATCGTCGATCCCGCTACCACATACAGATTCACAGTTCGAGGCGATGGTGATGATGGTGGAGAGTTTGACACAGGTAGGGGCGGAGGAGATGCATGTGGAGGCGAGAGAGACGACTGGACATGATACCCCCATGGCAGAGACACAGGATGAGGTTTTGACACAGGCCGAGTCTCAGCAACGACCTCCGATACGTTCAGTTTACGCTAGGGGTAGAGGTCGTCATGACCGCAGAGGGAGAGGGGTATCGCAGGTCATCCAGCCACGAAAGGAGGTTCCACTCATGGAGGATCCACCACAAGAAGAGGGTAGGCCTAAGAGAACGAAGAGGGTTCCGTGGTGTGGGACACATTATAAACAAAGATAGTCCATAGGATCCACAAAATAATTACACATTTGTTTTTTGATGTATTATAAACAAATAGTTACACATTTGTATATTTAAATTTTTTTTTATTCTATACATCTATATCTCTCCCACTATCTCTCTCTATTTCTCTCCCCCTCACTCTCTCTCTATCTCTCCCACTCTCTCTCTCTCTCACTCTATCTCTATCTCCTACTCTCTCTATCTCTCTCCCCCTCTCTCTCTCTCTCTATCTCTCTATCTCTCCCACTCTCTCTCTATCTCTATCTCCCACTCTCTCTATCACCCACTCTCTCTATCTCTCACCCCCTCACTCTCTCTCTCTCTCTATCTCTCCCACTCTCTCTCTATCTCTATCTGCCACTCTCTGTATCACCCACTATCTCTATCTCTCTATCTCTCCCACTCTCTCGCACTCTCTATCTCTCCCACTCTCTCGCACTCTCTAGCTCCCACTCTCTTGCACCTATCTCTCTATCTCTCTCCCACTCCCACTCTCTCGTACTCTCTATCTTATCTCTCGCACCTATCTCTCTATCTCTCTCCCACTCTCTCTCACTTTTTACAAATACACATTGTAATTGGATTAATTATGTTGGATTAATAATGCTTGGTGGTTGGTGGTTCAATTCTGAAAATATTAATATGTTGGATATATAGCAGGGAGCTGCTGCAATGGACAGACTGCTGGGAATTTAGCTGTTGTTGAAATCGCTACTTCAAGTAGCGATTTCTGATAAAGTCGCTACTTGAACTCGCGATTTCAAGCTGGACTTGGTTTGGCCTGAAATCGCTAGTTGAAGTCGCGACTTCCAGAAAAGTGATGGGTTTGGGAAATAAGTTAAAACAGTGATGGGTTAGGGAATTATTACCCCACTGTTGAAGCGTGGGGTAAAAAATTCCAATTTGTTGCATTGCAATTAGAGCATTCAATACATCCGTGGACATCTATATCTATATCTACTCTATATAATAAGAACTCAGCCACATTTAGCAAGCACGTCAAAAAATATAAACTTCCTCTTTTGTCCTTCACTATATCATAATTACTCATACATCTATCTATACATCGTAAGGATATATTGATTTGTGTGAGGGTACATCGGTCATTTTGGACAAATAATTACATTCAAGTCAGCTCTTGAAATTTTATTTAATATAATAATGAGGTTTTAATCAACAATCTTGTGTCTAATTACATTTGGGTCAACAATTTTTGGGAGATTTATTATTGACTTCAAAAAAAGTCAACAAAAGTGGCTATTTTGGTGGCTATTTAGAAATTAGTCACTAATATTTACAATTTGGTCAACTTCTTCTCTCATATGAGGTTTCAATCAACAATTTGTGCCTAATTACATTTGGATCAATAATTTTTGGGATATTTATTATTCACTTCATAAAAAGTAAAAAAAAAATGTGGCTATTTTAGTGGTTATTTAGGAATTGGTCACTAATATTTCCAATTTGCTCAACTTCTTCTCTCAAATTTAGAATTCATATATTGTAATATGTGTAATTGCATTTAGGTCAGCAAGTTTTGGGATATTTATTATTCACTTAAAAAAAATTAAAAAGTGGCTATTTTAGTGGCTATGTAGGAATTGGTCACTAATTTCACATTTTGGTCAACTTCTTCTCTCAAAATTAAGTTTGGTATATCTAAAATGTCAAATAAAGTGGTTATTTTAGTAGCTATTATGAATTGATCACTAACATTTACATTTTGGTCAACTTCTTCCCTCAAATTCAGGATTTATAGATTGTATTCGAATATCAATTAAGGCCTACAAACACATTCATGCCATTTTTTAGAGGAAATACCCTACTTGTGTCATATATTTTTAGTGGCACTTTATTAGTTACCTTTATTACTCATTTATAAGATAGTCATAATTATCAACTTCTTCTGTCAGAAGAGTTTTAGATTAAATAGTTACATTTATAATTTCCTATTTAACTGTTTTAACATCTTATGTTGATTTTTACAAGTGGACCTTATTTTGAAATATCAAAAAAAAAAAAAAAAAAAAAGGAAACGTGACACTTATTTTAAAAATATCCAAAAAAATGAAACGTTGGCACTTATTTTAGAACGGAATTAGTAATTATACATCTCCAAAGACCTCTAATGTCAAGATTAATACACAATATATCTAGAAATACAACTATCCGACGGGCACGTGCCTTGCAGTGCACCCTCACTAGTCTATATATAATAACCTACAACTTTGAGGACAAAAAAAAATTGATCAACGGTCTTAATTTAACTCCATCTGACAATCCAACGGTCTTAATTTTAACTCCATCTTATCTTACAATTAAGATCACCAACGTCCACTAAAATTGGACACTTTGAACCATTGGATTTCTAACGTAGCTGTCCTTTTACCTCTCAGCCATCCAATCCTTTCTCTTTCTGATTATCTCTAACGTTTCACTTTCCACCACCAATTTGTGAGATTTCCAAAAAAAATTGAATTTTCCCAACAATTCCTTTCTCATCTCTGTATCACTTCTGTCGCAAGACCCACAAGCCAAACTACCCAACCTCTCTCTCTCTCTAACCTCTCTCAACTGCATCACACCATTGCCCACCACGTCGCCTCTATCTACTCTAACATCGACAGTGTTAGGGTTTCTTGGATTTTCTTTTCCATCTGTTTCCATCCTCGAGATTTTCTTCTCGCTCTCTCTCCCTCTCCCTCGACACAGATCACCACCATCGCCGACCCCGACCACCACATGACCGAACCACTCCTACTCTCTCTCAAGTCCCCCTCACGATCTTTCATCACCCTCGGTACGTTCTCATTAGTTTCTCGAGCTCACTCTTCACCCACAATTAGCCGCCATCACCAAACGGTCGGACCGCCGCACATCATTGCATCTTTCTCTGCAAAAACCTCTCAATGAAACGTCTCAGGTAATCCCTATGTACTGCTTGGCATTTTTAAATCTGTCTTATCTATGTTTAGTGTTAGGGTTCTCATTTCTGGATTTCACTTTCAATGTTTTGGGGGTTTTGATTTCCCCAACAAACAAATTATCATATCTACATTTTCTTTTCTCTCTGTAAGTTTTTTCTCCTCGGATAATTCTTTTGTGACAACTTTCATACAACTTTCATACAACCTCCTTAAAAAATGTGTCTATCTCTCTCATGTGTCACTGTAGGGTCCAGTGACATCACAGGATAGAGATAGACACATCTTTTTAGGAGGTTGTATGAAAGTTGTCACCAAAGAATTACTCTTTTCTCCTCTATTTTGAATCCATGTAATTTTGGCATGCAATTTGTGAATTTTGAATTTGTATATTACAGTACCACCACCACAACCAAATCTGAGCATTCTTCGGTAATATCACCACCCCCCTCCCTTCTCTCTCTCTCTCTCTCTCTCTCTCTCTCTCTCTCTCACACACACACACACACACACACACACACACACAATGCTTATTCTTTCATTTGTCAGGGTTACACATGAGGATTCTTTCATTTGTCAGTGTTCACTTTGTTAGCAATAAGAACTTTTATCTCTCATTTTTCTTCTCTCTCCCTCCCTCATACCTCTCTATCTCTCTCTCTATATGCTCATCTCTCTACATCTCTCCTCTCTTAAGGAGCGGAACTAAATTTCTTCGAATCAGAACTGAGTAAATTGTGTTTTTAAGATATTGCTTTAACAGTCCATTTGGTATGCTAAAAACTAGAATAGAATTCATTTGGAATTCTTGTTTGTGGAATTCTTGTGTTTGGTTTGTCCCAAAACAAGAAATGAATTCATTTGTAAATCCACCCAATTCTTGTTTTGGGTGCTTTACAAATCCTACCAAAATTGGTCGGATTTGGTGAGAATTCAGTCTCAAGATGTGTTATTCCCAAAATACCCCAAAGCTTAACCGTCTTCTTCGTCGTTCTTCGTTTCTGGTCTGTCTTCTTCGTCCTTCTTCTTGTCTGTGTCTTCTTCGTCCTTCTTCTTCATCCTTATTCTGGTCTGGTCTGGTCTTGTCTTCGTCTTCTTCGTCCTTCTTCTTCGTCTTCTTCGTTTTCTTCGTCGTCCTTCCCAAAATCCAAAAAGCCCTAAATCGCACCGTCGTCTTCTTCTTTTTCACAATTCTTCGCAGTGTCGTCTTCTTCTTCGCAGCGTCTTCTTCTTCATCTGCTCTCTTCAAAGCTTCGTCTTCTTTCTTCTTCACAGCTTCGTCTCTTCTTCTTCTTCTTCTTCGTCGTCGTCGGTCTGGTCTGGTTTAAGGTTTGTCTGGGTATTTTAGGAAATTACTATAATTCTCTTCAATTATATTCCTTTCAATTCTGTTTAAACCAAACACGAGAATTAGAATTGCAAATCAATTCTATTCTTTTCTTTTCTATTCTATTCTGTTCAATTCAATTATATTCTATTTTACAATCATACCAAACGGACTATAAAACTTTGATTTTGAGGTTCCGATTTGGTTCAAATGTGATTTTTTTAATCAGATCATAACTGAGACTGATTTTTATGGAACATTTTCACAGAAATCGAATGGCTTTTAGGCTGTTTTAGTTTATGAGAGCAACCTATTAAATCTAGATCTTAGTATTTTTTTTCCTTGATTTGCAGGTCCCCTACGTTCATTACAGTATAATTGAGGACTGGGTGTGTACATGATTATGGTATAAAAACTAATCTTGGTATTTTTCCTTGATTTGCAGTCTGACATTGAAGGTTTTACGTGTAATGTGTTTGCAAATGCTTTTAGTGGGATGCAATTGATTCACATTGTTTATTGGAATTGTGACGTAATTAGCTTGAAATCATTGAATACAAATACTAATGTAGTGAATGCTATTCATTTGTTTCATGTATGGATTAGTCCAAAACCAATTCTGTCAGTCTCGTCCTTTTTCTATTGGCTTTGGATCCAAAGGAATTAGTACTGCCTTTTTGAGATTCTCTCTGATATTACAAAGTTTGTCTCCAATTGATTCGTCTTTTAGAGGTATGTTGCTATTTTCACTGGTTTTTGTCAATTTTGTTTTTGTTTGATGAGCAGACTAAATGGGTAAAAAGAACATGTTGGTTGCTAAGGAAAATCAAGGAAAAATGTGACGTAGAGTACCTAACTAAACCATTTCTCTCCATTAGTTGCTAAGGAAAATCAAGGAAAATAATTGAGCGGGTCAAAGTGAAACAGTCTTAAGTCCAATATATGTTGGTTTTTTTATTGCTTGAGTTACTATTGGAGATTGTCCTGGTTTGTTTCCTTTTTCAATTATTTTTTTTGCTCTTAACTTTCAATCCCAAATAATAAATGTTTAACATGAATGTAGTATAGTTGGACCAAACACTCAGTTGGTGTTGGACTCATGTAATGTACATGAACGCTCTAAGAATTGAGCTTTCAAGAATCTGTAGATACTTTTGGTTTTTGAATTTTTGATTGGTTGCAGATATGATTATACAAGATATGAACAATCCACTGGGCATGTATTATATTTTTGTTTTCAGATTAATTTGGAAGAATATCTTTAGTTGTAAACTTGTGTAGTGAATTATAACTTATTGTTTCTTTTTTCTACAAGCAATTGACAAATTTTATAATGTCTGGCGTTCCACCGGAGTTAAGTAGCAGCTTTAAGGTTTCTTTTTGTTTGTTGAGTCAAATTTCGAATCATGGAATTCCTAGAAAGTACAAACCAACCTGAATTGCTTTGTTGAGTCAAATTTTTTACTAAGCTTCCAAAAAATATCAAGTTTGGCTCATTTACAACTCAACAAACTAAAGCATACTCTGATATTAAGTGTTTTTTCCCAATCTTTCTCTCTCATTTTATGTTCCTATATGCTTTAGAATTTCTAAGCTCTCAGTTGTGTAAGCAAACCATGCAAATCTGTGATTTTTTTTTTGTTTAGTGGATTTTTTTTTTTTTTTTTTTTGGGAGGATGTGTAGTGTTCTTGAAGATGGGTATAATGTGCAAAACTACAAAGCTGAGGCAAGTTGAAATTTATGTGGTTACAAGTTGAACACATGGACCAAATTACAGGACATCACATTTATGTGGTTACAAGTTGAAATTTGCTCCCAAGTTTGGGTGTTAAAAGTTAATACATATACACCAACTGTGATTCCTCCATTGTATTGTCAATACTTGCATAGAAAATTTGAATAAGTGATTCATGTAATTATTAATAATCAAGAATGTGTGTAAGGATATCTATGACATATATATAATAACCTACAACTCACTTTTATGGCCCAACACTTGCAATTCGAAAATGTAAAATATGTACTGAAATAGTCAAAATTTATTTACTTATTTATTTATTATTATATTTTTTTTCTTTTATTGCTTGCCCAGGAGCTACAGCTTTCTACAATTGCTTTTTTCTTACTACAGTGTTTGATACGTAAGTTTTCAATATCTGTTTAACGATGATATATTTTAGTTTTCACTTAGCTTTGCGGTGAATTAGCTGTGTACTTGGATTCATATGAGATCCCAATCATCTCTACTTCTTTTAGTGAAATTACTTAGCTGTGTATTTGAATCCCAAATTACTATTTTCTTGTATTGCTGTCACAATTTTTTCTATAATTGTTTTTTTTTCCTTCCTTGGAGGTATTGACACATAACATATGTTTATGATTTATTTCAATTACTTCAAGAAATGCAAGTCCTATGATGCTTCTTTCCCAAACTGGTGAATCAGCAGGTAAAAATTAATCTGTGTCAATGCCATGTTGACGATGTGTCAGATTTCAAAAATGAATTTAAAAAGTTCCGACATGAATACGAGTGTTGGTGACAGAGGTGTGTCGGACATGAATACGATACTTCATTTGAAGTGTCGATGCTTCCTAACTTAAAACTAATGGTCAGCCCTAGGCACCACAACAAATATGTGAGGTTTTTTTTGTTAATGCTATACTGTTACTTTATTTTTATTTACAAATATGTTATGCTTTTGGTTAGTAGATTTTGAGTTGTATTCCAATTTGTTGTGTATGATGTACATCTTTTTGTTGTGTAAACACTAATATCCCTTAGAACTGGTGTGGTCTTTAGACCAACATCATCAGCTTAAACTTTTTTTTTTGCCTACTCTTTTGGAGCCTCTTTATTTCTTGAAAATTTGCATAGTCCAAAATAAGTAATGTGTTAATTTCTTGGTATTTTTATATAAGACATTGAATGGGGTTTGATGATGCCAAAAATTAGGTAAGAACAAGAAGAACAATTCAAGGAGAGAGAGTGGACAAAAAAAAGTTTGTATGTGGTTCGGCCCCTGTGGATATCGCAGTTTTCTTTTATCCACAGCTTTTCTTTTTAAATTCTCTTAAAATTTCAAATTCGAAACAAATGAGTCGCCACTTAATTTTTTAAAGGAAAACTAAGAAACCATTTCAAAAGGGAACTGATCTTTTTACGAAACCAAAGATTAACTAGGTCCGGAGATTATGGAATGAGAAGGGAAGGAGCCCATCGGACTAAAACACCCCTTTTCATCCTATCTCGCGATAGACCTCTACTTAATATCCTTTTAATCGAATTTATAATCTAGGCATGTCCTCAATTAATACGTACGTATAAATATACATTACAAAAGCATGTCTAAAGGGTGCAAGATTGCAAATGATAAAATATCATTCAAAAATCACATAATTCAAGTAGCAAGCGATATGATATGCAATAGGGAACAAGAGAACTTACCCGGGATCCAGCCGCGATATTAAATGTGCAATGCAAACAAAACGAAAGAAAATCCTAGAGAAGAGTCTCTAATCACATGTATTCACATAAGGCAAGAACCTAATTCTAAGGTGTCTCGCATGAAGTCATAAAATCGATAAAATCAAATAAAAGTTAAGCTAAGGGAGAATCGAAAAGTCATACCTCATCAGCGCTACAAAACAAGAGTTAGTTCATATGATATATAGCACGTAAAATTTGAATAGTGATCCTAAGCCTCTAACCTAAATCTATCAAATGTAATTAACCTAAAGCAAACGAATCTTAACTATAAATGTCGAGTCACATGGATGAATGTAAACATAAACAAGAAGAAGTCATGAAATACTTATTGATCTAGGTCACTTTAAACTTTAAATTCAAGCTTAACTAATTGTTATTGAAATATGGTTTGAACCTTAACTCATGAAAATATTATCTAAGCCATTGTTTATAAGATTGATCAAAATTATTGCAGGATTCTGGAAATTGCTGAGAGCATATCAGAACTTCAAAGAAATGAAAAAAATGGTTCCCGTGGTTTGATCTTGGTGAATTTTGGACACAAGATGCCTCTGTGTGTCTAGTTTTTAACCCAAAAAAATCAATGTTTCAACGGTTAGATCTCCAGGAATTGGACAAAAACTAGACATCACTCAGGATGCTACAACCTTCTGTCCAGAGTTCTTGCACGATTTTCTAAAAATAGCAAAAAAAACAGAAATGTTTTGTTCTTTTTAGGGTAGCTTCCTAACACATTAATCTACTTAAAAAAATTATTTTGGGTCACAAGGGCTTGATTAATGTTCTAATTTGCTTATTTCAAAAGAGTGTTACGGTTCTGAAACTCTGGACAGATTATGATTGTTCCACAAAACCCTTGATCAAACCACCCAAAACATAAAATCACCTTAAAACAAAAATTACAGTGGTAGAACTTTGAGTTATAAACACTTTCCTGTTGGTTTCATTCCATTCCAACGGTTCGATGTTCGGCTAAAAATCTATGATCAAAAATAGATTGTGAACTTACTGCTCATTGGGTTAATTTACTTCATTCCTATCAACTTAGACAAGTAAGCCGTGGAATTAGGCTTGTCTAAAGCTAATTCTCCTACCATTTGGTGGTCATTGGAGACTAAGTATATTCATTTTTGTAAATTTTAAAGAAGTATGGAAGAACTTCATGAAATTTAATCATAACAAACCTCAAACCATGAAGATAGGTTTAAGTCCATTATGCTAAACATCCTAGTATCAACCTTAGTCCCCTTATGAATCACAAGATTACAAGGAGATTAAGGGATTTCAAACCAAGTGATTCAAGTAAGACATTGAAGGTCTTATGAATCCAAGGGATGATCACAAAGAAAATAAGAAAGAGGAAACTAGAGAAACTTAATGCATACTATAATTAAATTTGAATAAAGGCTAATCATGCTAGAGTTTACCTCCAAAGTATCCTCAACTTGGTGATTTTGGAGGACTTCCAAAGACAAATTAAGCTATTCTACACTAATTCACACAACTCTTTTTTTAAACTATCCTAAACTCACTCCTAATTATGAAGATTAAGGTAAGAAGAACTCTTATATAACCCTTAGATTAAAAAAAAAAATCCCTCCCTTGCAAGTGAATATTCATCCTCTATTTATAGACAATTTTAAAGGGGTATTTCAGTCATTTCAGGACTGAAAACCCTAATTCAGTCGTCCTTTTTATAGTACAAAATGTGATGTATGCCAGCTTTCTGTTGCAAAAATGCGGCATTCATCGGAGATGGAAGCGACACTCAGTAAATGCCACATCGGCATTCGGTGAATGCCGGCGCGGCATTCACTGACTGCCGGAACGGCGTTCACTGAATGCCGCGGAGAACTCCAGGGACTGCCATTTTTTTTAGTAAAATTCATTTTTTTGCGGCATTTGATGAAATTTGCGGCAATCACCGAATGCCGTCCGGCAGTCCAGAGACTGCCGTAGTGATTGCCGCGGAAAGGCTTGAGTGCCGCTCTGCTTATTCTCTTCCTTTTCCTTCCTTTTTTTCTTTTTGTTTTGAATTGGGGAGTCTTTCGAAGAGCTTGAATCATCTTTGGAAGCCCTAGATAAGTTCAGACATTGTCATCATCGGATGTGGAGATAACACTCTCCTTAATTCGACGTTTGGTCAAAATCAGGGTGTCTACAACCCCGTTAACTAGGTGACCTACGTCCACGGGTGCGTTGGAGTGCACTCACTAACGAATCACCGGGCCTTTAGTGAACCAACAGAGTGGGCGGCACTACCAAAAACCAGTCGGGCATATGCGTATGAGTGATTTATCTTGCTATTCTCGTGAGATAAGAAAATGATCCCCTTTACTGGGGTGGTCTCTTTTATAGATGCAAGAGACCACTCGTACAAGGTAACTAGCTGTTTTAGAAGCCTAATTTGATTATAAGTGATTAGCATAAATCATGGAAGTTTCCTAAGTGGTTTAGGAAATAGCTTGCACTTCCCATTAGTATTCTAACCAAATTAGGAAATTTTCTGGAACCTTGTAGAGCAAGCCACGGGGCAGGCCTGGGTCGCGCCCACTGAGGGCGAGTCCGCTTCGTAAGCCCAAACTATGGGCTGGATCAAAGTCAATTCTATCTTTTCGGCGCCAGACCGAGCGGTCATAGGCTAGGCAGCCCGGGATGGTTGAGTAGCAAGCGCCCACTCCGGATGATGTGGCATTTCCTTGCTGAAGTGGCGGTAAGACCTTGACCTGATATTTTTGTACGTATCAGCTGCCCCCCATTTTTAAAGCTGATGCGATGCTTCATCGAATGAGGAATGAAAATTAGTATACCTCGGCATGCCGCTCGGGACCCTACCCGAGAGGTTATCCAGGACCGGACCTACCACCCTGGTCAGTCGGGTGTTTGACTGAACGATAGCCTCGGGTCCCCGAGGTAGGTCGTTGCCACGCGTCAAGGGATGATTGCTCTGGTTAGGATCCAATGAGGTCAGTGTCGGTGTAACCGAACATTTGCGTGGTAACCAAACCGTCATATCATGCATTTAATGCGCGCGCCTTCTGAGGCAACGCTTCACGTGCCCGAGGAGACAGCTGTCAGGTGGTTTAGGCGAGAAAGTTTCCTGGCCGTTGGATCTGATCTGATCTAGAGCGTTCATGCCTTGTATGTAAAGGACACTTGTTCATTTCTTTCATTCTTGCTGCCCTGAGATAGAGATTACCGAACGGTTTGAGAGAAAAAGCTCTTGGTCAAGCTTCTCGAGCTCTTTTTCTGCTTTAATTCTTGTAAGTCTTCACATTTCCAGTTTCAATTCACTGTTATCTTCTTTCTCCCCTTTCTTTTTCTTTCCTGAGTGAAGCTGGAGAGAACGAATTCACTATGGCTTGCATGGGAGTGGGATTTTTTCTTCCTTAGGTTCATCTTCTTTTTCAGGTTGGGGTAGTTCACCCTTTTTGGTAGAGCGGTTGAGCCAGTCGGGTTGTCCTGAGGTAGTGTTGACCGAGTATTACGTTGCCCTAAGGGCCTTGTACGCCTTGCCTCATAGGCTTTTGGACTTACCCCCCCTTATACCTTAGGCTCGGGGTTACACCCTTACTTAGGTCGTCGTCTACTATCTCATTCCACCGTAGGAGTACCAGAGATGTGTCACTCCAGTTTTGATTCCTCTTCCCGGTCGGAGGATGAACAATCACGGTCTGGGACCCCGGACACAAGCCTGGACCCACCTTTTGCTACTCCATCAGACCATCATAGCGAGGGTAGGATCCCTATCTGAGTGTCGGACGATAAGTCGGACCAGGAGGCCCTGGTAGCCTCCGTCTCGTGCGGTTCAGGTGACAAGATACCAGAGGGTCCTAACGCCGAAGTAGCATTTTCTTGCGAGTTTATTCTTTCTGTCTAGCATACCCAGGACCTTAGCCAGGTTAGGGAAAGGTAAGCCATCCCCAATCTCTACTCCTTGGTCATACACGCCGACGGAGCTCACCTCCACAATCCAGGCTTCGTCACCCTTTACAAGGATACCCTCATGGCTGACTTCCATATCCCCCTGCATTCGGTTGCCCAGGATGTTCTGATCTACTTGGGGATTGCTCCCGGGTAATTGGCCCCAAACGGTTGGAGGTTCTAGATAGGGTCCATTTCTCTTTGTCCCCAAGTCTTCGTTTACGAACTCACCCTCCAAGAGTTCTTGTGGACTCTCCGATCGTTCCCTATGCATGGAGAGGTCGGGTTCTTCTCTCTGGGGGCTCAGCAGGGGAGAAAAATCATCATCAACTATCCGAGCAACAACAATGGGTGGAAGAACAAGTTCTTCCAAGTGTCCGCCCCTGGGTCTGCGAGGAAGCCCCAGGAATCCAACTGAGGACTTCCTGGACGGCGGAGCTGAGGAGTAAGCCCATCCTGCCTTTCTCTCCTTTACTTTTCCTTTGCTCTGACTGTAACCATGTGATTAACCACTTTGTGTTATGTGTTGCAGTGGGGTCAGTTGATCCGCCTAGCATCCCCGAGGAGTGCCAGAACAGGATCCGGCACTTGGCGAGCCTGCCTACGAACATTTGGAATGTGCTGACCAAGTGGGGAGATCCGAAGGTAACATACAACCCAGATCAACCGGTTGGTAAGCTCTGGGCGGAATCTTTAGCCATGGCCATTTTTCATTACTCTCTTGGTTACTAACTGCATGACCTTTCCCTTTGCAGAAATGGGTTCTCGGAAAGATCTAGAGCAGCTGAGGGCCAGACAGGCTGCCGTCGCCGCCCGGATGGCAGGAAAAGGGAAGAGGCCAGCTGCCGAGGCCTCAGGCAGGAATCACCCACTCAGGTGGATAAGGCATAGAATGGCGGCTCACCAGGAGCCCGGGGAGACATCGGTTCCCTGCGTGGTTATGGTGGATGAAACCGCTGCCCGGGCAGATTACCGTCTGGGACGCCGCTAGGAGAGTCGTCGGAGATCAGGGAGAGGGTCAAGTCAGGCCTTCTCCCAAGTCAAGTAAAGATGTATGCAAACATGTCTCCCCAGGTCTTCCAGGGGTGGTTGTACAGCATTTTCCACTTCGTAAGTACTTCTGCTACTTTGTT
This sequence comes from Hydrangea macrophylla, assembly GCA_033977485.1. Lineage (NCBI taxonomy): Eukaryota > Viridiplantae > Streptophyta > Magnoliopsida > Cornales > Hydrangeaceae > Hydrangea > Hydrangea macrophylla. The sequence goes on along the minus strand of CM066984.1, from coordinate 132,921,339 downwards.
CTCCATTCTTTGTTTTACTTTGTTTGCTCAATAATCGACCGGTTTATGCTTCTTACAGGTTGGCTGCATGGCTGCCGGGGCCGAGTCCTTCCTATCCTCTTTTACTGGGAGGGCCACCGCTGCTGAAGCTACCATGTCAAAAGAACTAGCAGCTTTGGAGGCTAAGGAAACTTCCTTGGCCGTGGAGAAGGACAAGGTCAAGGGCCTAGCTCTGGGCCTCGGTGCGGCACATGCAGAGTTGGCAACTTCCTTGGCTGATCTGGAGGCTGCCCGGGCCAACCTTGCGGTAGCAGAGGTACGGGAGAAGGCTCTTGCTGAGACGGTGGCTACTGGATCTACCGAGGAGGCCTTCAACGATGGCTTCTTTCAAGGCTACGAAGACCTGAAGAGAAGGCTGGCCTGAGACCATCCTGAGTGGGACATCTCGTCCTACGAAGGGATGGACTCAGACTATTGGGACGTGGGTTTGCTGTTGAGGCCGGACCCATGGAAGATGCTGCTCCGGGCGGGGACACCGCTACCCCGGGAGGGGAGCTTGGTGAGACCGAGGATGTGGTCGTCGTGGACGACGCTTAGTGCATGCTTTTCTTTTTTTCTTTTCTTTTTTTTTTCTTTTTTTGGGGAGGCTACTACAACTGCCCCCAAGGCTTTGTACATACTTTTGTCATTAATGAAAAGGTCATGTGAGGTCGCCCTTTTGCATTAACCGTAACATTGTGTTTCTTTTTTTGTACTTGCCTGTTTGTAATTACTTGTGCCCGAGTGTCATGACCCATCCCGCTAACGTGCAAAAACAGGACACGTGGCACACCATAAAGGCTTATCCAGTCCATTCAAAATGAATGTTCGTAGGTCTCCACCCTCAAACAAATATTTTCCCTTAAACCTCCTTTAAATTTCCTTGCTCTATATTCCTCGGTCAATACCGATCCCTTTCCAAATCTCAGCAAAGCGTTATACTTTAAGGTGTATTCTATCACAGTCGTCTCTCCCTATCGAAGATTATCAAATTCTTTCTTTTTTGCATTAAGAACAACCCTTGGGAAGAGTCGACGATTAAACTCTGCTTTAAATCCTTCCCACGTTATCGGTGTTCCCTGATCTAGAACATTCACCCACCAGTTCTGAGCCTTACCTCTGAGTATATCACTGGCGTTCTCAATCTTCTCTCCATCAGTCATCGGGATAGATCGAAAAATCCTTTCCATGTCCCATAACCCAATGCTCTGCCATTGTCATGTCAGAAGTCCCATGAAACTCTGTCGGTTTCTTTTTGGCAAATTGTTCAGATATTGATCTCATACCATTATTCTCAGGTGCAAGCACTATGGCTATCGGTACTGGCTCGAATGGAGGTGTTGGAGGTAACCGTTCTGCTATATTTCGGATCATGTCTCTCATATTTCCAATCATTTATGCCATTTCATTCATACGTTGGGTATGCGGTGATAATTCTCGATTGTCACTCATAACTGTTGAACTTGTTAATCTCGATGCATAAATACTATGCATGTACTACAAGAACAATATCATGTATGTAAAACAACATACCTATGCATCAAACATCTCTACCATGTATGGATGCACTCTAGAACATGTGATAAATCACTCAACATTCCACTCGTCGTCGAACGTTCCCAAAGTTTTGTTACCTCTAGCTCTGATACCAATAAATGTCACGACCCATCCCGCTAACGTACAGAAATAGGACACGTGGCATACCATCAAGGCTTATCCAGTTCATTCAACAAGCGTACGCAGCGGAAAAGAACATTTAAAACAACCTTGAGTATTAAAACTTTAGGAAACATTACCCTCTGAGTTGTAAAATCCGTATAAAATTAAAAACGTAATTTTATTTCGAATCAGATTCACTACAACATAACTAAAACGAGTTTTAAGACTTATTACAACATCATTAATACCATACTACACCTTCTAAGTTAATTACATAGTTATAGCTATTCAAAAAGTTCACTATTACAAGTCTTGGAAAAGAAAACAAAAACATATATAAAAGAGTCCCCGGTGTTCTTTGGCCTTATTCCTCACGCTTCTTTTTCCCTTTCTTCTTTTCACCTGTAATGGAGTAAATCTCCACTGCTCAGCTGTATGCTGAGTGCACAATTTCTAACATATGCATATATGACAAAACATGCTTTAACTTCATAAATCACATCAATAGTCACTAGGGAGACAAATACGCCTTCATCCGGTAGCGGCAATCTAAGCCTTAAACCGCGACGTTAATGGCTAGTCCAAGCCTACAACCATTATGTCCCTAAGTGCCTTGGCAAGTCCAAGCCTTAAACCATGCACAATAGTCGTCGCTACTAGAATTCTCAAACATCGAGAAGCTTACTCCGGCATGAATTTGTATAAGACCCCCCTTTGACCCACATAGGCAACTCAACGTGCTCGCGTAAATTTAGACATGATTTTCACATTTAAGCGCATGTATAATTAATGGGCCTAAGATTAACACATGAATTCTGCCCGGATCATAATTTCGTCGTCGAAATATAAAACATGTATTTCACCTATATAACATAGGCTAGAAATATATACCTCGAGCTATCGTGGTATAACTTTGAGGGAACGACTAGAAGCCCGAGTAAATGCCCAATCTCCGATCCTACGCAAAACCTACAAGTTTACACGCGTTTCCCCCAAATTCCTCGATTTAGAAATCTATAAAAACTTAGCCAAACGTGGCCTAAAGACTATCAAAATGTAGCCCTTACCCTGGGGAGTTCAAATACGGATTTTGGTGAAATTTAGACGAACGAAGGGTCGCCGATCGTCGTCGCAAAGCCCGTAGGATCAATCTCCATTTTCTCTCTCCTCTCTCAAGATATTACATGAAGTTTGTAAGTAATGACAACTTCATCCACTACTATTTATAGATGAGCTCTTCGGGAATCGTATTTACTTTCTTGCGAGTTTCTCAAACACCTAGTTAACTCTTGAAACTTCGCACACGTCCATTTTATAACTTTACTAGTGAAAACCACCAATTACAAGAGTTTTCGATTAAGTCTTGTTTGGATCCAAAATTACGTGCGAAAACTAAATTCTATTAAATCTCTACACAACCTACCTTTTATATAACGTGGCACTCACATTCTCACCATAGTTCTCCAAATGATATATAACAATATCAAAATTACCAGAAAATTATACTACACATGTATAATTCACTATTCATAAAATACCAAATAAGTCAAATAACATTTAAATCATATAAATATCATTTACTCATGCCAATGAAATCTTGATTCACAACTACCTGTGTCCTTACTGACACCTTACCGTTGACTCATAGTCAACCTTAAACTAATTATCAAATAACATTGATAAACTCACAAATTTAATTATGCATGATAAAACTTATGAAATTTTGGTATGGGTGTGACACTGACCGGTTATAAACCCTGCGAAAACCCTGCTTTAGCAAAAGTTTAGGATCATGATCGGTAAAGAACACTTGGTCTTTTGGGGACCTGTTTTGAAGATCACGCCCAGTATAGTGTAGGATTTTGATCTTGTTATTGTCCCGGACGGTTTCTCTGGGCACTGTAGGTACTTAGGAATGTTTAGAATTTCAACAGTCCTGTTAGTGACCGGTGTGATTTCCTGTTTTAGTCCAGTATCTCCCTGCTCCCTAAGCTTTTGCTAAGACGGGCGTTGGTAGAGGGAGCGACCGTAAGGAACCTATAACACCCGCTCCCGCGGTTTATATTTAATACTGTTTTAGCATGCATAATCATGAGTTAATGTTAATAATAGTGTTATGTGACACATATTGGAAGTGGATTTAACCCACTAAGTTGTTTTTGGGTGTCCAGTTAGGAACCCAAATTTGGCTAGTGTGGCAGTCCCAAGTTGGGATATGTGTTGATGGGTCCCAGTTGAGATGGGACAGTAATATGTGGAACACCCTATGTGCTTAAATGTTTATTAAGGCTTAAATGATTTATTATTTGATTGTTAATAATATCATGTTACTAGGTAGTGACCACTTCTGGGGTCAATTAGGGATACCTTTGTGAGCACGAATTGAACACGTTACATAATTAGTAGGCTAATTAGCAACTTCATATAATTATATGGGACCAGTTATGGGACCCACGCGAGACATAGACAAATACCCATTTAGGCTTGGGATAGTTTTAATATAGTTTCATAATTAGTAGGGGCGTAATTGCAAAACTAGCAAACTTGTGGGGTTGTTATAATAAAATTAGAAAGTTTTATAAACAAGCCACCTTAATGAGGTGACTCATCAATCCCTATATCTCTACATCAGTAGGAGATATTACAAGCAGAGAGTTAGGATACGAGAGTCACAACGTTGACGGTGAAGTTTTCGACGACGGTTGACGAGCCAAACGACGTCGGTTTTTAAAACATGCTACATATTCGGACTCCTGGGGGTGAGTCTAATCTATTGGTACTAATTTTATTGAGCTCTGTGACAGTTTTTCCGCGACTCATTTTGGGGTTTAAGCTCATAGCTTGTAATTTATGTATAGGATTTGTACCTGGTTCATAATAGGACTCTAATCTTGCAATTAGGAGCAAAACCCAAGAGGTGAGTGATGTTAATTTTGATATTTGGATGATTTTCATGTTGGGTTCAATTGTAATGCCAAAGCATGCCTAATTAGCTTAACCTAGTTTACTTAGTTATTATTGGGCAAAATCCATGTGGTTAAATTAGGCCCAATTTGATTGTGATTGCACAGTGTAATGATTAAATGAGCATGTTGAGTTGCCTATTTGGGTCAATGGAAATTGCTAGTTCTATACCATGAGGTAATCTTTGTGGTGACGACCACGGCTGCCAGAGGCCTATGGGATCGCACGTGTGAGGGCGCGTGTGAGGGCGTGGGTCATGACTAGTCACGCGGGCTTGGGGAGTGGAGCCGCGGGGCTAGCCGGTAGTGGTGGGAGTGAACTAGTAATTGCCAGAGACTATAATTATTTGTAATATGTTGAATTGAGCATGTTTATTACCCACGATCATGATTAGCATTATTCACTAAGCATATAGCTTATATATTGTAGTGGTTATTGAATAACCATCGTAGGTGATCACGGCGAGGAATCGGGGAAGTGAGTTGGGAAGTGGCTAGCTAGTGCATGGGTTTTGGGGGTTGTTGTAACCTTGTTAATAGTTACTTGTCCTTTTAGTCCTAAACTTGCAATATAGTTGTAATTAGTTTAATCTGGATTGTACGAGTCATACTTTGGTTGGTTTAAGCTTATGTAATATTTCTAGTTAAACTGTATACTTTAGTTGGATTGTAACTTAACTCCTGTAATATAAGGTTGGACTGTGTTAATTGGGATTATTTGATCATAGTGTTACTATGACTAATGTTATTAGATTGGGACGTTTGAACTTGGAGATTTATTTATTGGGTTGGTTGTAAATTGTTATATTTAGTATTTCTCTTAAAGTATTTAAAAACTCTTGCTTGGACTTTGGGAGCTCATGACTATGATTTGGTAGTGTTATTTGAGAAGTTACTATTTGTTAAAACAGGGTTATTTTGGCTGATTGCAAAGACAGGATTTTGTTTTTTTTTTATTTTATTTATTATTGTTGAGCTTCTTTGGTTTAAGTTTATTTTAAATTTATTTTTGGAACTTTAATCACTTGTGTAAAGCCTTGGTGGCGTGCCACGTGTCCTAGGATCATCTGAGTGGTTCTGGGGCGTGACATTTAGTGGTATCAGAGCAAGCATTAGGCTTAGAGCCTTGGGTACGAGAGACTACCAAATCATAGCAAGCATTAAGCATTTTGAGAGTACGCGTAGATGACGAGCATGTAAATGCATTTCATGAATGCATATGAATAATTGTTGCTATGTTGTTATATAACATATTGGCATAGCATGCAATATATTTATGTCAAATGACTGACAGGTAAAGAATGGATCATAATCGGGAACGTTCACCTCATTCGAGGATGGACCATCTAGAAGAAGTGGTAAGCAATTTCGTAAGGGCAGTAAGTGATCGAATGGGTGGTGATAGGCCTGCAAACCCACAACCACGGGCCGAGCGAGGAGTCATTGAACAATTTTATAAAAGAAAGTCGAGTCAATTTGATGGAGGTCCAGACCCATCACAAGCTGATCATTGCGTAATGGATATGGAACGTATCTTTCGGGCAGTGGAGTGTACAGATGGGGAGAAGATAATGTGTGCTACTGATACTTTGAAAGGTGAAGCCCAGAACTGGTGGACAAATGTGATTGATCAAGGGGTACCAGAGACATGGGACAGATTTGTGAAAATTTTCTATAAGCAGTACTTTCCAGCATCCGTCAAGACCCAGATGGGCCAAGAGTTTGCAAATCTGCAACAAGGGGACATGATAGTAAATGAGTATGCAACAAAATATAATAACCTACTTCGGTTTGCACATCGAACAGTACCAAGGGAAGTGGATAGGGCACGAAAATTTGAGGAGGGACTACGAGATAATATTAGAAGCCGAGTGGATACACATCAACTCAGAAAGGTGGCCGATGTACAAGATGTTGCTTTGATCGCAGAAAGAGATATTGATAAGTACAAGCAAAGTCAACAAAGCAAACGACCAGCTGAAGGGAAGGGTAAAGGACAAGGTTTCTTTAAGAAGCCGTTCTCGCGAGGTTCTGGTTCCAGCTCAGGATTTCAAAGGGGAAGTTCCTTATCTGGGGAGAGTCGCCCATTATGTCCAACATGCAATCGTCAACATTGGGGTGTATGCCACTTGACGCTAGTATGTAATATCTGCAAGCAGAAGGGCATATAGCGAGAAATTGCTCACAAGCTCGAACTCAGAGTACAGGAAGTATAAATCCAGATATGAGAGGAAAATGCTTTGAATGTGGACAGCCTGGACATCAAGCAAAAGATTGCCCAACAAGACAACAGCGAGGGTCAGGTTCTGTAACTTCAACTAGGGCAAAACCAGGGATAATTGTGGATAAGGGAAAAGGGTCAGAACAAAGACAAGGAAGGTATTATCAACTAATGCCGGGGATGCTGCAGCAGCCGATTCTGTCATGTTAGGTACATTACTCATTTGTTCATACCTGGCGTATGTTTTAATAGATTCAGGGTCGACACATTCTTTTGTTGCACATGAATTTGTTAGACACTTAGACAGCATGTCAGAACCTTTGGGATATGATTTGTCGATATCTTTACCCTTAAGTAAACCTATGGTGACCTCATCAATATTTAAAGCATGTGAAATTAGGGTAAATGATAGGGTTTTGACAGTGAATTTAATTCCGTTGGCCGTTAATTATTTTGACGTAATTTTGGGTATAGACTGGTTGTCCGTAAACCAAGCTACTATAGATTGTGAACAGAAAAGAGTTACTTTTCGACCAATGGGACAAGGGGAGTTTAGTTTTCAGGGAACTAGTGTTGTAGCACCACCATATTTGGTTTTAGCAATTAGTGCAGGTAAGTTGTTGAAACAAGGTTGTCGGGGGTTCTTATGTTCAATAATTGACACACGGGTCACAGGGACTAACGTAGAAGATATTTCAGTTGTACGAGAGTTCCCAGATGTCTTTCCCGAAGATCTACCTGATGTACTAGTTGAGCGGGAAATTGAATTTACTATTGAAGTAGCCTCGGGGTCTCAGCCAGTATCGAAAACACTGTACAGAATGGCACCGGTGGAGTTGAAAGAGCTGAAGGTTCAGCTGCAAGATCTTTTGGATAAGGGATTCATTCGACCCAGTGTATCGCCGTGGGGTGCCCCAGTTTTGTTTGTTAAAAGGAAATATGGGACTATGAGGATGTGTATCGATTATCGAGAACTCAACAAGTTAACTATCAAGAACAAGTATCCATTGCCTAGAATTGATGACTTGTTTGATCAACTTCAAGGAGCCCAAGTCTTTTCCAAGATTGATTTGCGATCAGGTTACCACCAACTAAAAGTCAAAGAGGAAGACGTGGAGAAAACAACGATTAGGACTCGTTATGGTCATTATGAATTTCTCGTCATGCCTTTTGGAGTTACAAATGCACCGGCAGCATTTTATGGATTTGATGAATTGAGTGTTCAAAGACTATCTGGATGAGTTTGTCATTGTCTTCATAGATGATATCCTAATATATTCCTAGAGTGTGGAAGACCACGAGAGGCATCTACGGTTGGTCCTACAACGACTCCGTGAAAAGAAGTTGTTTGGAAAGTTAAAGAAATATGAATTTTGGTTAACTGAAATTGCATTTTTGGGACACGTAATATCAAAAGAGGGGGTATCAGTGGATCCGCACAAGATTGAAGCTGTGGCCAATTGGAAGTCGCCAATAAGTGTGCCAGAAGTATGAAGCTTCTTGGGATTAGCTAGATATTACCGAAGGTTCGTGGAAAATTTTTCACGAATTGCGATGCCAATGACACAACTTATGCGAAAAGATGTTCCTTTTGTTTGGAGTCCAGAGTGTGAAGAAAGTTTTGTTGAATTGAAGACTCGTTTGATGACGGCACCTATATTGACTATTCCTTCTGGTACTGAGGGGTTTGTGATATACAGTGATGCTTCCTATCGAGGTTTAGGCTGTGTTTTAATGCAAAATAACAAAGTGATTGCATATGCTTCACGACAATTAAGGACACACGAAGTAAATTATCCAACACATGATCTTAAATTAGCGGCGGTTATCTTTGCTTTAAAGATTTGGAGGCATTATCTCTACGGGAAAAAAATGTGAAATTTACACTGATCACAAGAGTTTGAAATATCTGTTTACACAGCGGGAATTGAATATGAGGCAAAGAAGGTGGTTAGAGTTAATGAAGGATTATGACTTGACAATCGAGTATCATCCAGAAAAAGCTAATGTGGTGGCCGATGCGCTGAGTCGAAAGTCTACAACTAATTTGGCCCATGCTTTGACTTTATAAGAAAAGTTAATTCGGGAAATGGAGCAGCTAAAGTTGGAGGTGATTCCAGAAACTAGAGGTGGTCTAATGTCAGCCATTATTGCACAGCCGTCTCTTATTGATGAAATTCGAGCCAAACAGCTTCAAGATCCAATATTGAAGAAGATTCATGATGAAATACCTGAGGGTAAGCAACCAGAATTTACTTTTGAGAATGGTATGTTGAAATTCAGGAATCGGATTTGTATACCCAATATAGATGGTATCAAGGAAGTAATTTTGGAAGAGGCGCACAATACGAGGTACTCAGTCCATCCGGGGTAGTACTAAAATGTATCGTGATTTGTGAGAGATCTATTGGTGGTCAGGGATGAAACGTGAAGTAGCTGAACATGTGGCAAAGTGTGTGGCTTGTCAGAGGGTAAAGGTAGAACATCAAAAACCAGCAGGAAAATTGGAACCACTACCTATACCAGAGTGGAAATGGGAAAATATCACAATGGATTTCGTGGGAGGATTACCAAGGTCTAGGAAGTCAAATGATATTGTATGGGTAATCGTTGATCGATTGACCAAGTCGGCACATTTTCTACCAATTAAGACCAATGATCCGAAGAAGTTAGCTGAATTATATGTTCAAGAAATTGTGAGACTTCATGGAGTTCCAGTATCTATAGTCTCTGATCGAGATAGTGCATTTACATCAAGATTTTGGCAAGGAATGCAGAGAGTGATGGGTACAAGATTGAGTTTCAGTACAGCTTTTCATCCTTAAACTGATGGACAATCAAAACGTGTAATTCAGATACTTGAAGATATGCTTCGACTTTGCGTTTTGGATTTTAAAGGTGATTGGGAAGAGCATTTGCCATTAGCTGAATTTGCTTATAATAATAGTTATCAATCCAGTATTGGGATGGCACCTTTTGAGGCTTTATATGGCCGTAAGTGTCGTTCTCCACTTTATTGGACCGAGGTTGGTGAGAGAAGATTGATAGGGCCTGAAATTGTTCAGCAGACCATAGAGAAGATAAAGGCAATACAACAACGGCTTCAAATAGCCCAAAGTAGGTATAAAAGCTATGCGGACTTGAAAAGAAGACTGATGGAGTTTGAAGTTGGGGATTTTGTATTCTTGAAAGTATCACCTTCAAAGGGTATTACAAGGTTTGGGAAGCGTGGGAAGTTGAATCCAAGGTATGTTGGGCCATTTGAGATCATTGGTAAAGTTGGACCAGTAGCCTATCGGTTGGAGTTGCCACCGGAGTTAGCTAATGTATATGATGTATTTCATATATCAATGTTAAGAAGATGTGTATCAGATCCAAAGAAAGTGATTATTCCAGAGCCGTTGGAAGTTAGGGAAGACTTGACATATATCGAGCAGCCAGTCAAGATTCTTGATAGAGAAGAATAGGTTTTACGAACAAAGACCATTCCTTTAGTCATGGTATTGTGGCGAAATCACTCTATTGAGGAAGCCACGTGGGAAAGAGAAGATGAAGTGAAAGAGAAGTATCCATTCTTGTTCGAAACATGAGGTACTACGAGTTTGGGGACAAACTCCTTTTTAAGGAGGGGAGGGATATAACACCCTCTCCCGCGGTTTATATTTAATACTGTTTTAGCATGCATAATCATGAGTTAATGTTAATAATAGTGTTATGTGACAATATTGGAAGTGGGTTTAACCCACTAAGTTGTTTTTGGGTGTCCAGTTAGGAACCCAAATTTGGCTAGTGTGGCAGTCCCAAGTTGGGATATGTGTTGATGGGTCTCAGTTGAGATGTGACAGTAATATGTGGAACACCCTATGTGCTTAAATGTTTATTAAGGCTTAAATGATTTATTATTTGATTGTTAATAATATCATGTTACTAGGTAGTGACCACTTCTGGGGTCAATTAGGGATACCTTTGTGAGCACGAATTGAACACGTTACATAATTAGTAGGCTAATTAGCAACTTCATATAATTATATGGGACCACTTATGGGACCCATGTGAGACATAGACAAATACCCATTTAGGCTTGGGATAGTTTTAATATAGTTTCATAATTAGTAGGGGCGTAATTACAAAACTAGCAAACTTGCGGGGTTGTTTATAAACAAGCCACCTTAATGAGGTGACTCATCAATCCCTGTATCTCTACATCAGTAGGAGATATTACAAGCAGAGAGTTAGGATACGAGAGTTACAACGTTGACGGTGACGTTTTCGACGACGGTTGGCGAGCCAAACGACATCGGTTTTTAAAACATGCTACATATTCGAACTCCTGGGGGTGAGTCTAATCTATTGGTACTAATTTTATTGAGCTCTGTGACAGTTTTTCTGCAACCCATTTTGGGGTTTAAGCTCATAGCTTGTAATTTATGTATAGGATTTGTACCTGGTTCATAATAGGACTCTAATCTTGCAATTAGGAGCAAAACCCAAGAGGTGAGTGATGTTAATTTTGATATTTGGATGATTTTCATATTGGGTTCAATTGTAATGCCAAAGCATGCCTAATTAGCTTAACCTAGTTTACTTAGTTATTATTGGGCAAAATCCATGTGGTTAAATTAGGCCCAATTTGATTGTGATTGCACAGTGTAATGATTAAATGAGCATGTTGAGTTGCCTATTTGGGTCAATGGAAATTGCTAGTTCTATACCATGAGGTAATCTTTGTGGTGACGACCACGGCTGCCAGAGGCCTATGGGATCGCACGTGTGAGGGCGCGTGTGAGGGCGTGGGTCATGACTAGTCACGTGGGCTTGGGGAGTGGAGCCGCGGGGCTAGCCGGTAGTGGTGGGAGTGAACTAGTAATTGCCAGAGACTATAATTATTTGTAATATGTTGAATTGAGCATGTTTATTACCCACGATCATGATTAGCATTATTCACTAAGCATATAGCTTATATATTGTAGTGGTTATTGAATAACCATCGTAGGTGATCACGGCGAGGAATCGGGGAAGTGAGTTGGGAAGTGGCTAGCTAGTGCATGGGTTTTGGGGGTTGTTGTAACCTTGTTAATAGTTACTTGTCCTTTTAGTCCTAAACTTGCAATATAGTTGTAATTAGTTTAATCTGGATTGTACGAGTCATACTTTGGTTGGTTTAAGCTTATGTAATATTTCTAGTTAAACTGTATACTTTAGTTGGATTGTAACTTAACTCCTGTAACATAAGGTTGGACTGTGTTAGTTGGGATTATTTGATCATAGTGTTACTATGACTAATGTTATTAGATTGGGACGTTTGAACTTGGAGATTTATTTATTGGGTTGGTTGTAAATTGTTATATTTAGTATTTCTCTTAAAGTATTTAAAAACTCTTGCTTGGACTTTGGGAGCTCATGACTATGATTTGGTAGTGTTATTTGAGAAGTTACTATTTGTTAAAACAGGGTTATTTTGGCTGATTGCAAAGACATGATTTTGTTTATTTATTTATTTTATTTATTATTGTTGAGCTTCTTATGTTTAAGTTTATTTTAAATTTATTTTTGGAACTTTAATCACTTGTGTAAAGCCTTGGTGGCGTGCCACGTGTCCTAGGATCATCTGAGTGGTTCCGGGGCGTGACAGAACCGACCTGGAATGTGGGTGGTAGCAGGGACTTTTGAGGCTTGCTATTGTTAGTCACCTAGGGGGATTTGTCCCCATCGTCGGTTATGGACCTAAGCGAAGCTGGTGCCTCGGGTATGATCCCGAGGTCTTTTGTGCCTTGGGTGTGATCTCGAGGTCTCTTATTTTTCGCACAGATCACTAGCTGGGGGTCATTACTTGCAACAAACAAAAATCTTTATTCCTTTTGAAAAAAATCATAACAATTGCTCGAGAAGAGCCACAAATTTCCTAACCAATGCTAACCCGTTCTCATCCATGCGTTACGGAAAATACTTGTGGAGATGTTGTATGGAGTAGACATCCTTGTCATGGTACCTAGACAGGTCAACCTACTGTAATTATATGTGAGTGATTGCCTTAGGAATCATAAGAAAGAGGTTCTTTTCTATGCCACATAAGTGTCTACACCGTGCAGGTAATCCCGTTAGGGCATACAGTCCTATGAAAGGTTCTTCAGGAATCTATATGCAAAGGCTGGGTTTAGTCAAAGAGGTTCCATTGATGAGAGTTCCAATATACCGTCAGAGAGACAGTATAGAAGTTTTTACTCTTTTTTATACACCTTGGAAGGTACAGTATCAACGGTGACTTGTGCTCTGGCACAGTAAGACCTGAACAATGTCAGCGCCACGTTTCAGACACAGTCGGAGGAGAAAAGCAGAAGTGTAACGCGGTGAACTAGAGACAGTAAAAAGATGATTTTAAGGATGCTTCTTATGAGTCAAACCTCTGTATTATTTTGTTTTGAAAATAAAAGTCCTCGGCAGAGTCGCCAGATTGTGGACACTCGGAATTGATTTCCCTTTGTTTTGAAATTGATTTGAAAAAAGAAAGAAAGGTCTGTTGAAAATAGATACAAAGTCACCACTTGGTCTTTAAGGAACCAAGAAACCTAATTTTGACTCACCCAAACGGATAAAGGGCACTGGCCCTTCATAACCAAAGAACTTGGCTCGGGGTTTTGGTATGAGAGAGGGAGGAGCCTTTGTCGTGACTAAAACACCCTCAACTCGCCCCGTCTCTCGACGAGTCTCAATTAGCATCCAAATAGTCATCTTATACTATGTTTGGTTCGACAATTAATACTATGATAATATATTACATCACACAAGAATTTTGAAATGGAAGATCAAAAGATAAGTTATCATTCATAAGATCTAAGCCAAATATCACACAATGTAAAGTGAAAGATCACACAAACAAACCTAGAAAAAATTGTCTAACCACATATCAAGTAATCAAGTTTTCCTAGTCTAGAAGGGGAACATGAATTATTCTTGTAACAAATAATCAAAGAACTCAAAAATATGCTTAGCAAGCTAGTATGATGCGTGTTAATCTTTGAGAAAAGAAGACCTCTCAACCCCGGGGACGGATGAGAAAGGAAGATGTGATTGAGGGGAAGCATAAATGTGTGATCAACTTCATTCCTTGTAATTTTCTTAGATTAGGAGTCACAAAAATCACAAATCTTGCATGGATGCAATGTATGATCCTAGAATGTGCAAAGGAAGTAGTGTGTTTGTGTACATAGATTTGCTAAAGTGACTAAGAAATCTAAATATATGCATGGATGAATGAAGGATGTTATTATAGGATGTATAAAAATGTAGTATGAACTACTTCCTAAGATATGAGCTAATTTGGATTGCATGTAAGCATCAAATCAAAGGAAAGAACTCAAAACATGCTTGCTATGAATAGTGGACAGAACAGTGAGTTTATTTTGTAAAAATGGAAAAGCGGGATTAGAAATGTTTTTAGTTCATGATTTTTTATGGAGATCATCCTTATTATGTCTAGAACACAAATCAAAAGGTCAAACTACAATAACTATTATAGATTGGGAGAAATCATATAAACAACAGAGGTTGCTCAGGAACAAAATCTGTACTATCGACTGAAATGTTGAAAAATATTAGAAAATGAAAACAAAACATCTAGAGGCCAATATTATACAGAAAGTTCCCTAAGACACTAAAGTTCAAGGGAAAAAAGAGTTGGAACCATTCCCTTTGGAAAAGTTTTCTGAAAAACAAGTTGAAAGTCAACTTAGCTGCTGTGGCAGTAAAAATAGAATGTCTGGAAGGAATGTTTTGTCACGCCCCAAATCCACACATGTGAACCCAAGACACGTGGCATGCCACCAAGGCCTTCAAACAACAATTTACAAATGAAAAGGAGGAAAAATAAGCACGTTTACACCATTATGTTAGACAAATTAAGCCCAAGGCAAAATGGTAATTAATAAGGTATAGCAAATTTTATACCAAAAGATAAGTTTTTGAGTCCCGGTTCCAACGCAAAAAACGGTGCGCGAATCTGAGTTTTTTTAGAGAGAGTTATGTCCGTTTCCGTAAAAGTCGACAGTGCAGCAAAATGACCTGCGGATCGATCCGCCCCAAAACCGGATCGATCCGGTTTTGACAGAACCTCAATTTTGGCCCTCCAGAAGTGCCGGATCGATCCGCACAAGACCCGGATCGATCCGGATTCTGCAGTACACGTTTTGACAGCAAACTCCCCTGTTCTGCAGCATCCTAACACCTCTAAATCCCATCCAAACTTCATGAAACTTTGCAAAACCATTTCAAAACCAATCTCAAATCATTCCAAACCATTTCCAAGATAAGTTAACATGGTTTTAAAACTTTAAACAAGATCCACCAATGCTACAATACTCAAACACCTCCAATTCTCACAAAAACAAATAAAACATATGAGTTTTGATCCAAAATCACAACTAACATATCCAAATCACAAAAACAAGAGTTTTAAAGTTATCAACATGATTTAAAACCATGAACAAGATGTACAATGCATTATCTCCCAAATCTCTCCCAAATACTCTCCCAAATACTCCCAATTCCCTCAAGATCAACCAAAACAAGTTTTCTTAAAACAAACTTTCATTCAAACATATTCCAAAGTAAATTATCAAAGCAAGAAAGATACCAACAACATCTTAAGCTCCGGTTACAAGATTTACATAAGTCTTGGAGCAATTAAGGCAAAACTAACATAATCTACTAAGTTTTAGTACAAATCCAAGTTAGCTATTACAAACTACTAGTTTTACTCAAAAACAACTATAGATATAAGCTACTACATTTACAAGCTTCCTCGCCACTACGAACCCCACGTTCATCTCCCCGGATTCTCGCCGCCGTGCTCACCTACAATGGTTATTCAATAACCACTACAATATATAAGCTATATGCTTAGTGAGAGATATCAATCAAGCACACGGATGACATATCAATGTTCATATTCAACTCAACAAATATAATGATCTCCGGATAAGCAAGTATTTCATCCACCACTACCCGCAAGTCCGCGACTCCCCCGATAGTCCACGACACAAGCCAATGACCTACGCCACACACGTGCGGTCTAATGCTGTTGTCGGCAACAAGTGGTCGTCACCACGGAACAATCTCATGGCGGATTCATACAAGCTTTCCTTTGACCCACATAGACAACTAAACATGCTTACATAAACATATCACCATGCTTTTCACAAAATCATAGCTAAATATAAGTGATTAAGCTAAATAGACATGAAATCAACATCATATGAACATAACCATGAATCTCATCCATAGGCAAGATTGAAACCACTCACCTCATCGCAATTCACTCCTAGTTGAGAAATTAAAGCTCAAATCTACTCCGGTTTTAAATCCTACATGAATTCGGCAAACTACGGATTACCGCTCTGAATTGGGTCACGAGAAATACGATGATTATACTCAATAAAATCAGTACCAAAACGTAGAACTCACCTCTACGAGTCCAAATCCGGTCTCGGAATCGAAATTGGTAGTCGAACGGCGCGTCGGTTGACGTCGTAGAGTTCCGTCGAATTCCGTCGTCGATTTCGCACGAATATAGTTTCTCTGTAAAGTCCTTAACTCACTAAGGATGAAGATGACTCAATGTGATGCGTCATGAGACACTTGTCTCATCCATATACATTTCAAGTGTTGGTTTCTATTATGACCTCCCCAACATTTCTCTAGTTGTGCAATTATACCCCTACTAGTTATAGAACTCATTTAAAATTATCCCAAACTTAAATAGGTGTTTATCTATGTCTCGCGTGGGTCCCATAAGTGGTCCCACATAATTTTATGAAGTTGCTAATTAGCCTACTAATTATATAACGTGTTCATTTCGTCCTTACCCAGGTATTCTAAATGACCACATAATTGGTCTCTAACAATAAACAATAAATTCTAAACAACATATAAATATTTCACATATGCCTTAATAAACATTTAAGCACATAAGGGTGATTCCACATCTTTGTCCCATCACAATGGAACTTTCTCAACTCATGTCCCAATTTGGGACTGCCACATTGGCCAACACTGGGTTCCCAAATTGGACACCCATAATCAACTAATGAGTTAAAACTCACTTAAACATGTGTTAATAAACACCAATTAATTATGCTAAAGCATGCTAAATGGTAATTATCGAGTAATCGCGGGAGCGGGTGTTACATCTCTCCCCTCCTTAAAAGAAGTTTGTCCCCAAACTTAAAGTACCTCAAGATTCGAATAAGAATGGGTATTTCTCGCGCATCTCATCTTCCCGTTCCCACGTAGCCTCTTCAACGGAGTGATTACGCCACATAACCATAACCAATGGAATAGACTTGGTTCTCAGAACTTGAACTTTCGCATCAAGAATTCTCACTGGATGTTCTATGTAAGTCAAGTCTTCTCTAATTTCCAACGGTTCTGGCGTGATTATATGATGTTAATCTGACACACAACGTCGCAACATTGATACGTGAAACACATTATGAACGTTCTTCATTTCCTGTGGTAGCTCTAACCGGTATGCTACTGGTCCAACTCTACCAATGATTTCAAACGGTCCAACGTACCTCGGATTCAGTTTTCCACGTTTTCCAAACCTCACAATCCCTTTGGTTGGTGACACCTTTAGGAACACATAATCACCAACTTCAAATTCTATTTGTCTCCTTTTCAAATCCGCGTAGCTCTTGTATCGACTTTGAGCTGTCTGTAACCGTTGTTGTATCAACTTAACTTTCTCAGTGGTCTGCTGAACTATCTCAGGTCCTAACAATTTCCGTTCTCCTACCTCAGTCCAACAAATCGGTGAACGACATCTACGCCCATATAAAGCTTCAAAAGGTGCCATCCCAATACTGGATTGAAAACTATTATTATAAGTAAATTCAGCCAATGACAAGTGTTGTTCCCAATCACCTTTGAAATCAAGAACACATAATCTAAGCATATCTTCCAATATCTGGATTACCCGTTCTGATTGTCCGTCAGTCTGCGGATGGAAAGCTGTGCTAAAATTCAACTTTGTGTCCATAGCCTCTTGTAAATCCCTCCAAAATCTTGATGTAAATCTACTATCTCTATCAGAGATAATAGACACTGGAACTCCATGAAGCCTTACAATTTCCTGAACATATAACTCTGCCAACTTCATCGGATCATTCGTCTTAATTGCTAAGAAATGCACAGACTTGGTTAATCGGTCAACAATTACCCAAATACTATCATTTGATCTTATGAATTTTGGTAAACCCGCTACAAAATCCATCGTGATGTTCTCCCATTTCCATTCCGGTACTGGTAATGGTTGCAATAATCCCGCTGATCTTTGGTGTTCTGCTTTTACCCGTTGACACACCAAATACTTTGCCACATATTCGGCTATTTCTCGCTTCATTCCAAACCACCAATAATTCTCTCGTAGATCACGATATATTTTGGTACTCCCCGGATGAATAGAATAGTTGGAGTTGTGCGCCTCCTCTAGAATCGTCTCTTTAATTCCATTAACATCGGGTACACAAATTCGATTTCTATATTTCAATACACCATCCACGTAAGTGAAATCCGATTGCTTACCCTCAGGTATTTCGTCACAAATTTTCCTCAAGTTTGGGTCTTGAAGCTGTTTCATTCTAATCTCATCCACAAGTGTTGGTTGTGCTATAATAGTTACCATCAAAGTTCCCTCAGTTCTTGGAATCACTTTAAGTTTCAATTGCTCCATTTCACGAATCAGCTTCTCTTGAGAAGTTACAACATAAGCTAAGTTTCCGGTTGACTTTAGGCTCAATGCATCGGCCACCACGTTGGCCTTTCCCGGGTGATATTGAATCGATAAATTGTAATCTTTCATTAACTCCAACCACCGTCTCTGCCTCATATTCAAGTCTCTCTGAGTGAATATATACTTCAAGCTCTTGTGATCCGTGTAAATTTCACATTGTTCCCCGTATAGGTAATGTCTCCAAATCTTCAAGGTAAAGATCACCGCTGCCAATTCTAAGTCGTGTGTTGGGTAATTAGTTTCGTGTGGTCTCAGTTGCCGTGAAGCATATGCAATTACTTTGCCATTCTGCATTAGAACACATCCTAAACCTCGATGCGAAGCATCGCTGAATACAACAAATCCCTCAGTCCCCGACGGAATAGTCAGTATCGGTGCTGTTATAAGTCTAGTCTTCAATTCCTTAAAACTTTCCTCACAATCAGAACTCCAAACAAAAGGAACATCTTTTATCATTAGCTGAGTCATAGGCATCGCAATTCTTGAGAAGTTTTCTACAAATCTTCGGTAATACTCGGCCAAACCCAAGAAACTTCAAACTTCTGACACATTTTTCGGTGGATTCCAATTGGCTACTGCTTCAATTTTCTGTGGGTCCACTGAAACACCTTCTTTAGAAATCACATGTCCCAAAAATGCTATCTCCGTAAGCCAAAACTCACATTTCTTCAATTTACTAAATAAATTCTTCTCGCGAAGCCGTTGCAACACCAATCGTAAATGTTTTTCGTGATCTTCAACACTTTTAGAGTAGACTAAAATATCATCAATGAAGACAATTACAAATTCATCTAAGTATTCCTTGAATACCCGGTTCATCAAATCCATAAAAGTTACGGGCGCATTGGTAACTCTGAATGGCATGACCATAAACTCATAATGTCCGTATCGAGTCCTGAACGTTGTCTTTTCCACATCCTCCTCCTTAACTTTCAATTGATGGTAGCCCGATCTCAAGTCGATCTTTGAGAACACTTGAGCTCCTTGAAGCTGATCGAACAAATCATCAATCCTCGGTAATGGGTACTTGTTTTTAATAGTCAACTTCTTCAGCTCCCGATAATCAATACACATTTGCATGGTTCCGTCCTTCTTCTTGACAAATAAAACCGGTGCTCCCCACGGAGAAACACTAGGTCTAATAAATCCCTTGTCAAGCAACTCTTGTAACTGGTTCTTTAGCTCTTTCAGTTCCACGGGTGCCATTCTGTACGGTGTCTTTGATACTGGTTATGATCCAGGTACTACCTCAATAGTAAACTCAATCTCCCGCTCAATTAGCATATTTGGTAGATCCTCACGAAATGCATCTGGAAACTCCCGTACTATCAAAATATCTTCTACTCAAGTCCCCGTGACACGTGTATCAATTACACTACATAGGAATCCTTAACAACCCTTTTTCAACAACTTTCCAGCCTGAATTACTGATATCATATATGGTGGCGCTGCTACACCAACCCCTTGGAAGGTAAACTCTTTTTGCCCTGGTAATTGGAAATTAACCATTTTCTGTTCACAATTTATTGTAGCTTGATTTGTAGACAACCAATCCATGCCCAAGATTATGTCAAAGTAGTTGACGGTTAACGGAATTAAGCCAACAGTCAATACCCTGTCACCTACTCTGACTTCACATGCTTTGAACACAGAAGAGGTTACTAATGGTTTACTTAGCGGCAATGATACAGATAAATCATACCCTAAGGGTTCCGACATGCTGTTCAAATGTTTGACAAATTCATGTGAAACAAACGAATGCATTGACCCTGAATCTATCAAAATTCGTGCTGGGTGTGAACAGATATAAAGTATATCTGACACCACGGAGTCGGTAGCTGACACATTTCCCGGTGTAAGTTGAAAAGATTTCCCTTGTCTCTGCTCCACACCTTTTCCTTTATCACTGGGTGGTCTTGATCTTGCTCCGCTGGACGCCATAGAACTTGCCCCCTTCCCTTTATCTTCTCCTTGTCGCTTTCCTTGTTGTCCCTGCTTATACTTGTTAATATCTCGTTCGGCTATGAGAGCTGCGTTCTGGACTTGAGCCACAGTTCCAAATTCATGAGTATCCACCCTACATTGGATGTTATCCCTCAACCCTTCTTCAAACTTTCGAGCTTTGTCTTCCTCGGTTATCACTGTATCCTTTGCAAATCGAAGCAATTCACTGTACTTGGAGATGTATTCGTTCACCATCATATCTCCTTGTTGGAGATTCATGAATTCCTGACGCTTCTGTGCTTTAGCTGCTCGAGGGAAATATCGTTTATAAAACTCTTTCACAAACTTATCCCAAGTGGTCGGCCTACCTTGATCAAGTAAACCCACCCACCAATTCTAAGCACCTTCTTTCAGGGTATCAGTGGAAAATGTAATCTTTTGCTCTTCGGTACATTCTATAGCACGGAATATTCGTTCCATATCTGATACCCAATGAATAGCTGTCATCGGATCCAGACCCCCATCAAACATAGTTGGTTTTCTCTTATAGAATTGCTCAATTGTAATACGGTCCACCCTTGGTTCAGGATTTGGATTTGCATGCCTTTCATTTACTGGTGGTACTCGATCACCAACGGCACCAACGGAATTAGTTACCAAGTCCACCAAACGATCCATTCTTGCATTGAGGTCTTGGTTTTGGTCCATTTTTCACCAAATTCTTGCCTGCCAGTCAGATATGCATGAATACTATGCCCGCTATGCCATATATCATATGATATAAATGATTCAACTATCATAACATAGCATTAATAATCATATGCATACATGTGATGCAACTACCTGCTCAATATCTACGCGTTACTCTCAAGTCGTCGTCTCGCGTCCCAAAGTTTCTAAACTTATTGCTCTGATACCACTAAATGTTACGCCCCAAATCCACACATGTGAACCCAAGACACGTGGCACGCCACCAAGGCCTTCAAACAACAATTTACAAATGAAAAGGAGGAAAAATAAGCACGTTTACACCATTATGTTAGACAAATTAAGCCCAAGGCAAAATGGTAATTAATAAGGTATAGCAATTTTATACCAAAAGATAGGTTTTTGAGTCCCGGTTCCAACGCAAAAAACGGTGCGCGAATCCGAGTTTTTTAGAGAGAGTTATGTCCGTTTCCGTAAAAGTCGACAGTGCAGCAAAATGACCTGCGGATCGATCTGCCCCAAAACCGGATCGATCCGGTTTTGACAGAACCTCATTTTTGGCCCTCCAGAAGTGTCGGATCGATCCGCTCAAGACCCGAATCGATCCGGATTCTACAGTACACGTTTTGACAGCAAACTCCCCTGTTCTGCAGCATCCTAACACCTCTAAATCCCATCCAAACTTCATGAAACTTTGCAAAACCATTTCAAAACCAATCTCAAATCATTCCAAACCATTTCCAATATATGTTAACATGGTTTTAAAACTTTAAACAAGATCCACCAATACTACAATACTCAAACACCTCCAATTCTCACAAAAACAAATAAAACATATGAGTTTTGATCCAAACTCACAACTAACATATCCAAATCACAAAAACAAGAGTTTGAAAGTTACCAACATGATTTAAAACCATGAACAAGATGTACAATGCATTCTCTTCCAAATCTCTCCCAAATACTCTCCCAAATACTCCCAATTCCCTCAAGATCAACCAAAACAAGTTTTCTTAAAACAAACTTCCATTCAAACATATTCCAAAGTACATTATCAAAGCAAGAAAGATACCAACAACATCTTAAGCTCCGGTTACAAGATTTACATAAGTCTTGGAGCAATTAAGGCAAAACTAACATAATCTACTAAGTTTTAGTACAAATCCAAGTTAGCTATTACAAACTACTAGTTTTACTTAAAAACAACTATAGATATAAGCTACTACATTTACAAGCTTCCTCGCCACTACGAACCCCACGTTCATCTCCCCGGATTCTCGCCGCCGTGCTCACCTACAATGGTTATTCAATAACCACTACAATATATAAGCTATATGCTTAGTGAGAGATATCAATCAAGCACACGGATGACATATCAATGTTCATATTCAACTCAACAAATATAATGATCTCCGGATAAGCAAGTATTTCATCCACCACTACCCGCAAGTCCGCGACTCCCCCGATAGTCCACGACACAAGCCAATGACCTACGCCACACACGTGCGGTCTAATGTTGTTGTCGGCAACAAGTGGTCGTCACCACGGAACAATCTCATGGCGGATTCATACAAGCTTTCTTTTGACCCACATAGACAACTAAACATGCTCACATAAACATATCACCATGCTTTTCACAAAATCATAGCTAAATATAAGTGATTAAGCTAAATAGACATGAAATCAACATCATATGAACATAACCATGAATCTCATCCATAGGCAAGATTGAAACCACTCACTTCGTCGTAATTCACTCCTAGTTGAGAAATTAAAGCTCAAATCTACTCCGGTTTCAAATCCTACATGAATTCGACAAACTACGGATTACCGCTCCGAATTGGGTCGCGAGAAATACAACGATTGTACTCAATAAAATCAGTACCAAAATGTAGAACTCACCTCTACGAGTCCAAATCCGGTCTCGGAATCGAAATTGGTAGTCGAACGGCGCGTCGGTTGACGTCGTAGAGCTCCGTCGAATTCCGTCGTCGATTTCGCACGAATATAGTTTCTCTGTAAAGTCCTTAACTCACTAAGGATGAAGATGACTCAATGTGATGAGTCATGAGACACTTTTCTCATCCATATACATTTCAAGTGTTGGTTTCTATTATGACCTCCCCAACATTTCTCTAGTTGTGCAATTATACCCCTACTAGTTATAGAACTCTTTTAAAATTATCCCAAACTTAAATAGGTGTTTGTCTATGTCTCGCGTGGGTCCCATAAGTGGTCCCACATAATTTTATGAAGTTGCTAATTAGCCTACTAATTATATAACGTGTTCATTTCGTCCTCACCCAGGTATTCTAAATGACCACATAATTGGTCCCTAACAATAAACAATAAATTCTAAACAACATATAAATATTTCACATATGCCTTAATAAACATTTAAGCACATAAGGGTGATTCCACATCTTTGTCCCATCACAATGGAACTTTCTCAACTCATGTCCCAATTTGGGACTGCCACATTGGCCAACACTGGGTTCCCAAATTGGACATCCATAATCAACTAGTGAGTTAAAACTCACTTAAACATGTGTTAATAAACACCAATTAATTATGCTAATGCATGCTAAATGGTAATTATCGAGTAATCGCGGGAGCGGGTGTTACATGTTTGGACCAAAATGGAACCCTTCTAAGTGTTTTTAGATCAAACCAAAAATCATGGGTGTTCTATAATGAGTTAGGAAGACTTTTCAAGTGGTCTTGTAATTACCCATTGAGCATTGAACTCAGAATATTATTTTGAATTTGAATAACTCACTGTTTTGAAGATTTTTTTTAAGAAAAAAATAAGGTTTATTTCTTGGAATCCAAATATTGGGGTTTTAGAGGGGTTTTGAAATAGGGGATTTTTGAGAGCACATTTTTATCATAAAATGGAGATTACAACCTTTTAGAATATCATCATCAAACTCACGTGAAGAACTTCCAAGATTGTTGGAGAGATTTGTTTTCATTTGAGCATAACTTCAAAAATATAACACCCGTATTTGTGTTATTGCTTGTGCATTACATTGTCATGCATGATAATGTGATGTGGCGTGTCTTATGACACATGTTTGGGTGAATTTTGACTCATGAGTTGATTTGGGTGTTTGTATTTGAGAACCCTTTGAAACTATAGTGATTGAGGATTTGTTGTTGCGACGTCTCTCCGAATGTGAGACGGTCACTGTGGAATACTTTAAATGTTTATCTGAAAATAAATGTTTACCTGTGTATTTCAATATCTGTATTATTTTCTGTTTTAGAATTTATATCTGTTGTTAGTTTTAGTATCCTGGTGAGAACGAATTAACACGCTATTAATTTGGTAGGCTAATTAGCAACTTCGGAAACGTCATGTAGAAATTCGCGTTTTAGCAACCAAACGAAACTTAGTCGAAAACTTTTATAATTTTGAGGTTTCACTTGTAAAGCTATAAATTAGCTGTGTAGAAAGTTTCAGAGACTGATTAGGAGTTTTGAAAACTCGTGGGGAGGCAAACGTAATTCCCGAGAGTTTTGCCTATATATAGATAGAGATGAGTTAGATATTTTCATTAACTTACAACCTAAGTTTCCAAAAAGAGGCCAAAGGGAGATTTTGGAGCTTAGAGCTTTGCGACGCCAAACGATGACCTTCCGTCAGTTTGTTTTCTCCCATATTTCACATTCGAGCTCCTCGATGTAAGAGCTTCGTTTTGATATATGTTATGGCTTGTTTGGCCAAGTTTTCCGAAAAGTTGTTTTCTAGAATTTGTCATAAAAGTTGATAAATGGAATTTTGATCCATAGGAATTGTACTAGACGTACTTCTGCACGTTCTTTGTACACGGGTTTTCTTTGGATCGAAGTTTAAGAGCGTATATCGGAGGTGAGTGATCCAACAATGTTTTTGGAATGATTTCTTGGCGTGTATTCATGTTATGTTTGAATAGCATGTATTAATTCATAGACATATACTGTGTAGTTCATATTGGGCATTTGTATTGATAAGTAGGCCCAATAGCACGATGAAATGTTTATTTTTCGCGAGCATGGTGATATGTATTTGAGCATGTTAAGTTGCTTATGTGGGTCAGAAGGAGCACGTGGTCACCGTGCCATTTTGTGAAGCCGATATAGGCATTAAGGTCTCACGATTGAAGAGAAGAATCGTGGGTCTTACCCTTTCGCGTGAACTTATTGGCAAGGAGTCGCGAATTGGGAGTATGGACGGGCGCGTGAGTCTCCCGCGACTAGTATGAAATGTAGAGATGTGAATGCAGACATGTTTATCATTCATGTGCATATGTTGTTTTATTCACTAAGCGTTAGCTTAAACAAATCAAATATTTGTGGTTATTCAAATAACCATTTCAGGTTTTAATGCTGGCGAGGAATCGGAGAAGTGAGCACGTGGGTTTAGAGTTCGCTTTGAAGGCAACTTGAATGTTGATCTTGTAGTTTTGGAACAATAGGAATGTTGTAATAAAGATTTGAATGTTTTAACTTCTGTTTAACTTAGTATGTTAGAATGGACCTAAAGCATGGTAATAGTTAGTAACATGTTGTAATTATACTTTGGTAATGTTTTAATACAGCTAGGAGTACTTTGATGTGAGGTTGGAGTGTGTGGTTAACACTTGGTTGTTTTAAAAAGCTTTTGAAACTTGTTTTCTGCAGATTGGGCTGCTGCCAGGGGAGCAGTCGACTGGTCCAGTGTTCAGTCGACTGGACCCTTGTGCCTGCTAGCTACTGCTTTTTAATATGGCAAAAGCAGTCGACTGGGCCCTTCCTCAGTCGACTGGACCTCTGAAGGTTTATGTGATTTTTTTTGTTCTGCTTACTTCAGTCGACTGGACCCCAGCCTCAGTCGAGTGGAAGGGTTGTAAACAATTTTTGAAAACTTTCTGCTCTCTTTAGTCGACTGAGGTCCCGACCCAGTCGACTGGACCCCTAGTTTTAAAATGTGTTTTATTTTCCGCTGCGTGTGTTCTTCAAACTAAATTTCGAGAACGTTAATGAATTGGTTTAGCCTCGGTGGCGTGCCACGGGCTCCGGTTCCGCTATTGTGGGACCGGGCTGTGACAAAGAACACTTTGGAAGTATTGAAGTTATAATCATCATCTATCAAACATGTATTTTAGGTCAAGAGTTACTATCCATAAAGATTCACTCACCTCAAATACCATGTCATCATCTAGATGATGATGAACTAGTAAGCAAATAAAGAAAATCAAAAAAGAAATGAGATTAAGAAGAGATAAGCATATTATGTAAACAAGCAAGTAAAGCAATCAATAGATGATATTCAGCGAGATTTTGGACTTGTAGTTTGGTGTTTCACTCATATATGGTGACTTTGGACATGGAAGTAGCTTCCTATCTCATAAATACTCACTAAAATGGTGGTTGGGTGTATTGAATGTGAATTAAAAAAGAGTAATGAGGTAAAAACAAGGTTGAGAACTCATTTTCTTGTTGAAATCAAAAGGAAGAAGCTCACTTTCATTACTCTAATCTTATCTCTACAACTTTCTCTCTACAATTTTCTCTAAACTTGTATTTGGCACACCCCCCCCCCCCAAATGAGAAGTCAAGGGAGGTTTATATAGGCCAATTTGGGAAGAGTTTGGGATTTAAAAAGTGCTCCCATTGGTCCCAAACATCTGTGAACAAGATACTACATCGTTTTGGTTTTCAATTAATAAATTACAAAAATCGACTGTTCTGGGAGAGAGTGATGCGGTGGCACTAGGCCTGTGCTGCAGTGGCAGTGCGACAGTGCCGTGGCGGCACTGCTCCTCCGACGTCCAGATAATGCTGTTTAGGCCCCCTACAGGTTCTGGTATTAACTAAAAGGCCCTATTTTGTCCGAAATTCACAAAAATGCATACAAACTCCAAACAGAGGTTGTGATATACCCTTGGAAAGGTAATGAAGTCTACTTTTCATAAAAAAAATAGTTTGGAGTCAGGTCACTTTGAAAAGTTTTGTGGTATTCACAATAAAAGCCGATTTGATCGTCTTTTTTCACCTTAAATAATTCATAATAAATTCGTTTTAAATCCAAAAAATATGTGCGATGTACCGTTGGAAAACTATTGACCTCAAGTATCCATAAAAAATGTTTGAAATTTGTTACGGTGCTCCAATTTTAAAGTCAACTTTTAGGTCAAATCGGTCAAACTTGGGATCTCCAGAAAGTTTTGGGAACCTCTGGGAGCTCCCAAGAGCTGACGCTCTGGTCTGATTTTCTTTTAAAATTCATTTTAGTACTTTTCACATGATCTAGAATGATCTCAGAACTTTTTGGAGAATTTGGATGATTTCGGTCAAACCCTAGTCAAAACCTGGTCAAACATGGGTCAAACCGGTCAACGGGGACTTTCCGGGAACTTCCGGGGGTTTCTGGGAGCTTACGATTTTACCTGATTTTGCTTTAAAACTCATTTTATTACTTTTCATACGACGTAGCTTGTTTCCAGAACTTTTGGTCTAGACCTGGGAGTGTTTGAGCTTTCAGGGGCATTTGGTCATTTATACCACTTTCTGAGTATTTTAAGAGATAAAACTAACTTTCAGGAGTCCTTTTGAGTCCTTTCGATCATCGTGAATTACCAAGTTATGAGTCTCCTAAATCTGATAGCCGACAAAATGGGGTGTCTACAGTCCCTAAAAGGGTGAGATCCTTAATTGGGTCAATATCTTATTGGTTGGGTGACAATATTAATTGTGTGGTGGATATTAATTAATGATGGAATCCATGTCTCAATTTTGGGATTGATGATTGATGTTGTCAGTATCAAGATATGAAAAGTGTACTTTACTTTTCCAAAGATTTGTAGTGTGGAAGTAAAGGTCGAACCCACAGAGATTGAATACTACTGCACTTTAATTTTAAAACCTAAATTTAGCTAATTTAAGAAAAATAGATTTTGATTTGATTTTAATTAAACTAATAACAATAAAAGTAAATCAAAATTATGAAAGGAATTAAATATTTGTTTTTATAATAAGTTTAAGGAACCTAGGATCGCAAATCCACCACTAGCTTCATAATAAGGGTATTTACGAATTACTTTAGCTTATTAAGTTGGATGATAATGGGGAATTGTAGCTACAAGCCCAATTCCTCTGTCAAGAAAATAACTATGGTTCAAGCACCAACATAATCCATCTTCGGTTAGCACGAATTATCCCACACTAAACTAGGGTTGTGGTATAATCCGTATAATCTAGGCATGGACTATTCGGATACTTGATAGCATAATTCAATTTAAGCACCATTATATGTAAATAATCTAAACAAGCACAGCAAGCATAGATCATTGAGCACACTACCATCAAAATAGATCTAAGACAAGAGTAAACTTTGAAAGTAGTGATTTAATCAATAAAAGCACGATTTATTTATAAAAATCCTCGGAACATGTAACTGTCATCCATACATAATAAACTAAAATATAAACATAAAATACACCCTATTACTTGACTAGGGTTTCATTGAAACCCTAGATCTTGAGTTTAGTTGGCCATAGAATTGATGAACGGCAAGAGGTTGATGGAGGAGGCCATGGAAATCCTTGGTCTTCTTCTTCTTCTTCTTCTTGCTTCCCTCCCTTCAAAGGTTGAAAGTGTGGTTGTATATTGTGTGTATAACAATTGCCAATCCTTCAATTGAAGTAAAATAGGGCATATATAGATTTACAACAAGTTTTGGAAGCTTTCCTAACCCGAAACGTACTAAAACTGCTTTATTTCGCAATCTGGACGTAATTAGGCAGTTTCTTTCGCGTAGGAATCATCAGTAGAGTGAAATACGCAAGTTCCATTTTTGCATAGGTCGCGCGAGCGATTTCGGGATCTTCGCGCGAGTGGGTCGCGCGCGCGATGTGGATTTTGTTGCTTCTTTTGCTCTGCTTTTTTCACTCCATTTAACTTCGTTTACTAGATTTCTTCCAAAACCTGTCAGAAAATAGAAAATGAAGTAAAAAAAAACAAAAGTAGGATAAAAAGGTACTAACAAACATAAGTTAAGGCATGTAATTAGGATCTGTTCTCTCCTGATCAATGATATCCCCTTGAGAAAGCTTATAAGTTTTGATTATGTCAAACCCTACAGGTGGATTTTGTATTCGGCATATCAGATAAGTTAAGTAGAGGATCTCAAGGAATTTTAAGAGATTAATTAAATATGACTGTCAGTAATTATATTTAATTAATGGATATCTATAATCTTAACGTGGGGAGATAATAAGCATTTAATAATATGGAGCTCAAAATATATTATTAAGATAAGGGTAGGAGTGCAATTATAATTCTTTGGTGACATGAATTATAATTTATGGAAATAGGAATCTGATTCAGTTCAAATTAGGGTTTCCTAATTCCATAAGGAAGCCTATTTCTTATTGACTTCTTATTGTCCATATCGTAGCCTATATGTATGTTGCTTTAGCTCTCTTCTTAGTTTGCATTTTTCCATCAAGAGTAGCATAACTCGGAATAGAAAAGAGAGCATAAAAATGGAGAGCAAAAAATGGAAAGGATTTCGAAAGAGCCCACACTCAGTTCGATATCCTGACAGCAGAGGAATATGGTAAAAGTTTGTGAGCTATTATCGAGCCCGTGTTCTCTATTCGTCTACTATAGCAATCCGATTTTGTGGTTCAAGGTAACCCAAGTTCTGCCCTTGTAGGGTTATTATAGGTTTTACATAATTTTTTGCAGTACCAACTTACACGTGTTGTCAATGGTTTAGGGAACACAGTTTCCTAACAGTGGTATCAAAGCAACGTTGATTCCGCGTATGGGTTGGACGTAACCATGTTGTCTAGTAATACAAATCTTATGCGTGCATTGATGGATGGATAGAACGCAGATCCGTGCTAACCCTTATTTTGCAGTGTTCTTATACCACTATTATGGTCACTGGTTTTGTGTGATTGGATCCCACGATGGGTTTATTCGTGGTTAATATTACTATTTTGATATAGCATATGAACTCCTTTATGGAGGCATAGGATTTGTATGTATTGAATCCCACGCTTGATTCAAGCGTGGTTAATTTACTGCAAATAAATAGCATGTGAACTCCTTCATGGAGGCATAAGATTTATGTAATATATCTCAAGTAAATCCGTGAAGATAGTCCGTGATAGCAGTTTACATGCAGTTTCAGAAAGCAATCTGGAAGTAGTTTCAAAATGATGTTTCAGAAATTAGTTTTGGAAGGCAGTTGCTGATGGTAGATCGGGTAGCTCGACCCCCGTGCGTAGTGGTGACATAGAGAAATTGGGTTCAACGAAGATTTCTTCACAAGAGTTGCAACTTGACCATAATAGTGGGGTTCCAATTTTATTGTAGTTTCCTTATTTATGTGTGATTGAATGATTATTATTGTTTCATGTTTAGTGAATGGGGCAACATGCATAATTGTTCCTAGACCTATTTCAGATATCTAGCTGCATGTTTAATTTATATTAATTTAAAATGATAAACTACATGTGTATTTAGAAATAAAACGAATTCCATATTTTGAAAACATAAGTACTTAATTTCTAAAATTATGAGAATAGAATAATTTTATTATCTACACATGTGGGTTTGACAAGTAAGGATGAATTAATCCTTGTCAAGTATTCCATTATTTTTTTAATTAAATTAAAAGTTTTTCTAAAAAATTATAACCCTCAATTTTTTTTTAAGATTCTAAGTGGGAGAGGGAATTTATCAAGTATAAATCTCATGTTCTCCATCACTGGTTTGTAGATGATATAATTAATTTTTCATGATGGCTCTAGTCTCATCCTCCCCATCGGATGAAGTTGATTATGTAATCGTCGGTACAAACTTCCTTAAAAGAATGTTTTGGGTGATTGTTAGTGTGGGTCACCTCTGCATCAGAGGGGTTCCTCACGGAACTCTTGATCTAGAATTAAATGATGGTATACACTTAGCTATAAATAATAATACCCTCTCCATCTGAGTCACTATTATTATTTATAGGACCAAAACAAATCAGCAATTTAATTTTACTAGGCAAGGTACATTGCATGTGTAGCAACCTGTATTTTCGCGTCCCTATTAATAAATAAAAATGTCAATTTAATTTCATTAATGTGTATTATTTTAGTTGTGATAATCTTTCCATAAATTATTGGTACTAGTATTATTAATTTGATAACTCAATGCCTTTAAATTTTGTAACCCCTTAATAATTTAATTGTATTGTTGCTTAAGACTGCGCCCCTAAGTTACCCTATGATTTGGGATAAGAAGCATTAATAAAGTGTAATATCACATTGCTTACATTAATTTTTGTCCCTAATGATTTTATTTGGGACATTCTAATTAGCTAACTGACCAAACCGGACTAACTAGACTGAATTAACTAACATAACTAATCAAACGAACTGATTGACGGATGTCAATCAGCTGCGTAGCTTATCTCACTACTAGTGAATTCACATGGTTTAGGATTAGTAAGGTGTGTGCTTCATTATTATCACAAAACAAACTTACATGTTGGAGATTCATCATTGCTTTTGCATGGTTCAAATTATATGTGCTATGTGCTTGCATTTTTAACCATAAGCCTTACTTACCCACCACGTCTACTGATTGAAAAAAAAGGAATGATGATTAATCTCATGGATGAGAACTTGTGAGGTGTTATCAATTTTTACCATATGCCTTACTAACTAATTGCCTATATAAAGGCAAGTGCTAGCACAAGCAACATACACACATTCATACAGATACAAAGCTCTCAGTAGCTCTCTCTCTCTCACTCACTCACTCACTCACAAACACAGTACAATTCTAGAAGTGCTAAGTAGAGAAGGAAGAACATTACAGTAGGAGCTACATTGCCATTGTAGCTCAAAACTTATATTTCAGATATTTACGGAATCTTTCGGTCTCTTAGTCCAGCCACTACGAAGAACGGTGAGTTTTTTGAACCCACTCTTAATGTACTTTAAGTCATTACGCGCTATCCGTAGGTTTCGAAAATAAGTGAATATGTATAGATATGTATATATAGCTATGGAGGTACAAAATTAGTGGTACCAAAAATGTTAACGAAAACTTATTCTGTAAATTGACAATGAAATATTAGGATCCCAATTAGTCCCCCTTGAAATAGTTTGTTGATTTGGTTAGTTCCTTGACCCCAAGGTTGGGAGTTTAATATTTGCTACTTACATATAAGTTTATAAATTATTATTTTTATCATAAAAATAAATAGCAAATATATTAGTATAAAATAAGTGTTAAAAGTACTTATTGACTCTATTAAATTCTGTATTATTGTTAACATGTTAGAGGTCATTTTTATATAGTTTTGTAATTTAGCAAATTATAAAACTAGAACTTGATGTTGTTAATAAATAAATTAGTGGTTGTTTAACTAATATTTTAATTATTTCAAAATATCTTTGGTATTTCTAAATTTATGGAAAAATAACAGAATTGTATTTTAATGCCCTGTTTTTATTAAGAATAATGTCAAAGCATGTACCCTCTACTTTTATATAATTATGTCGTTAAGAAGGGCCTTGTGGCTATATTTATAGGCTATTTTTATTCTTTTAAAATTTGTAATAAAAATTACATGACTCCGAAAATTACATCGTCAGTTTCCTAAAAATCAAATTAAGTTAAATTGGTTCACTTGATGATAATCACGTGTTTAAAACAACCACTGTCAGGTTAAAGAACATTGTAAATGGAATAAGTCATACACGTGCATAGTCGAGTTGGCATGTTGGAAAGGGGTCGTTTGGGTCAACATATACATTTGTGAGAAATAAGTAAAGAAAGGGTGTCTTGAGTTGTGTTACCTTAATTATTCTAGGCCGATTCGGATACGACAGATTAATTAGGAAGGATTGAGCCCAGGCCGACTCGGATACGGTAGGCCAGTCAGAGTCTTGTGTTACCTTAATTATTCCAGGCCGACTCGGATACAGTAGATTAATTAGGAAGGATTGAGCCTAGGTCGATTCGGATACGGCAGGCCAATCAGGTCGTGTCCAGGCCGACTCGGATACGGTAGACCAATCTAAAACAACAGCCTCGTGCCTGATGGTTCTGGCGAACCGAATGAGTCGAGAGGTTGTGGTCGAGATAAAAGAGTCAGTAAGATGAGGTGGTTACATTATTCATGCACGGTCTTATATAATTGATTTAATTATTCATTTATTGTTTATATGTGACGACTAGAATAATGGACTAACAGTACTGTAAAATACCAAATGCAAAGACAGTTAATGTGCTTTTATATACATTGCTTGTATGTTCATTATGCTCACTCGGCTTTCATTCGCTGATGACTTTATTTTGTCCTGGACACCCAAAATGTCCAGGAGATGGCTATGCAGGATTATATGATTATGCCAGCTAGAGAAGTCTGCAGAGCTGTTTTTATAATTTATTAAAGTTGTAATAAAAGATATGAATAATGTTTTAATTTGAATAAGGCGGCTTGTGCCTTAAGAAATACTTTTATTTGAGACAATGTAATATTAATTAAGTTTGTAATGTTGATCTATATTTCCATCCTTGCTGCGTTATATACTCTGTTTTCTGGTACATGTTAAGCTAAGTACAGGACAAGCGATCCCTCACCTGTCATGACCTACGGGTCCAAAATGGAAATGAATTTTTTTTCTTATTTTGCTACGCTGGGCGTGACAGCCTGGAAAGTAAAATTAAAAGGCAATTGCCTATCTGAACAAATGATGGATAGTATATGGCTTCCCATCGAGCCATACTATTTGCGGTGTATCAGGTTGCTGGCGGATTTCTTTCAAATAACCAATATTTTCAACTCGAATCCATAATATTTTTTTTGACCAAACGCAATTATTTATATTATGTGATTCTCAGGTTTTCAATTGAGTTCTTTCAATCCACTCGCTATTATACTTAAAGAAAACAAACTTATTAGACCAAACTATATAGACTGGAAAAGGAATTTGGATATTATGTTAATTGCTGAAGAGTACAAGTTTGTGCTTACTCAAGTCTGTCTTGAGTAACCTGGTGAGAGGGCAACTGTTGAGAAAACCCAGGCTCAGAAGAAATGGGTCAAGGTTGATGAGATGGCACGGTGTTGCATTTTGGCATCCATGTCGAATGTTTTTACAACATCAGCATCAGTCGATGGCCAGTGCCTATGACATGATGGACAACCTTCGAAAGATGTTCGAGGATCAAAGTTGTACTACTAGGCAAGTTGCCATGAAAGACTTAATGAACACAACCATGGCTGAGGGGACGCCTGTAAGGGATCATGTTCTTAAGATGATATATACTTCTTAATGAACTAGAGATCCTTAGAGCTGAAATCGACAGGGAAACCTAGGTCGATATCATACTCCAGTCACTGCCAGAGTCTTTTAAGCAATTCCGCCTCAATTATAACATGAATAAATTTAAATATACTTTGGCAGAGCTGCTTAAAGAACTCCAGGTAACTGAGGGTCTCAACAGAAAGTCAGAGAGTGCTCTTGTGTTTGAGAAAGGTTCTGCTTCAAAGCCAAAAAGTAAGAAGAAAATGAAAAAGGCTCAAAAGCAGGCCACAGGTCCTTCGCCAATCCAAAGGCCATGAGGACAATTGGGACATCCTAGTTGCAAATGTTTTGTTTGCAAGCAGCCAGGACACTAGAAGAAGTAATGTCTGGTTTATCTCACCAGACAAAACAATCAAGGTAAATCTCATTTACTAGTTGTTGAATCGCCTTAAGCGGTCCAATCTACCGGTACTTGGTGTGTAGATACGAGAGCCACTGATCAAGTATGCAATTCTTTGCAGGGGTTCCAGGGAACCAGACAGCTCAGTGATGGAGAGATTTATCTAAATATGGGAAATGCTACTAGAGTAGCAACAGTTGCAGTAGGAGATCTACATCTTAGTTTTGGTAGAGATAGGATTTTAATATTAAGAAATTGCCTTTTTGTACCTTCTACTAGAAGGAATTCAGTTTCAGTTTCTAGTTTAGTAAAGAATGGATATTCAGTTCATTTTAATAAAATAGTAGTTATTAAAGAAATTGAATGATTAATTTATTATGGTCAATTGGTGGATGGCCTTTATATTATAAATCCTATCGCTTCTACAGTGTAACTTAATGAATTGAATAACACAAATAGTTTGCCATTTAAGATAAAAGAACCTTCAAAGATGAACCAAATGCATCTTTGACACTTACGCCCTGATCATATTAATCTAAAAAGGATTCAAAGACTGGTTCAAAATGGGCCATTAGGCACATTAGAAGTGGAGGCACTTCTAGTCTGTGAATCCTGTTTGGGAGGTAAAATGACCAAGAGGCCGTTCTCGGCTAATGGCTATAAAGCAAAAGAGCCATTGGAATTGATTCACTCTGATTTGTGTGGTCCTATGAATGTCTAAGCAAGAGGGGGCTTTGAGTACTTTATCACTTTTATCGATGCTTACTCAAGGTATGTACATTTATTTGATGCGTCGTAAGTCTAAATGCTTTGAAAAATTTAAAGACTTCAAGGCTGAAACGGAGAAGCGTCTAGGTAAATGTATCAAGACACTACGATCTGATTAAGGTGGAGAGTACCTCTTGGTAGAGTTTAGGGAATACTTATTGGAGTAAGGGATTACATCCCAGTTGTCGGCACCCCGTATGCCTTAGCAGAACGGTGTAGCAGAAAGAAGGAACAGGACTCTCATGGACATGGTAAGATCTATGATGAGTTATTCAGAATTACCATTTTCCTTTTAGGGACACGCATTAGAGACAACTGCATACATTATAAACTTAGTAACATCTAAGTTAGTATCTACAACTCCTACGGAATTGTGGACTAGGCAAAAGTCTAGTTTGCAGCATGTTCGGATCTGGGGTAGTCCAGCACACGTGTTGAAAGGGAACGTAGAAAAGTTGGAATCGAGAACAGAAGTATGTTTCTTTGTTGGGTATCCAAGAGGAACTAAAGGTAGTCTATTTTATAGTCCTAAGGATCAGAAGGTTATTGTTAGCACCAATGCCACTTTCTTCGAAGAGGACTATATTGTGGACCACAAGCCAAAAAGTCGTATTGTTCTAGAGGAAATGAGAGGTGAGACACCGATACATACTTCTTCGATACCATTTGTACGAGTAGAAACATCACAAGAAATAGTTATTGATATTTCATTATCAGGTCGTAGTGGGAAGATTACCGAAACCTGTGTAGATCTAAAACCAACCATTAACACACAGGTCCCTGAACCAGTGCAGCGTACAGATAATGATGTATTAGGTTCAGAATCTTCACAACATGATACCAGTGATACACAGACATGGGTTGTGCCTCGTCATAGTGGGAGGGTTATTAATCAACCTGACTGGTATATGTACTTGGGAGAGTCTTATGACTGGGTCCCTGATGAACAAGCTACCGATCCCTGTAACTATAATGAAGTACTCCAAGATAAAGATGCAGATCTTTGGCAAAGGACTATGAAGTGTAAAATAGAGTCCATGTACTCCAATCAAGTCTGGGATTTTGTAGAACCACTCAATGAAATAAAACCCATTGGATGCAAGTGGATCTATACGAAGAAGAGAGGAGCTGACGGTAAGGTGGAAACCTTTACAAAAAGGCTTGTTGCGTAAGGGTTCACTCAAAAAGAAGGAATCGATTATGAGAAAACCTTTTCGCCGGTGGCTATGCTAAAATCTATCCGAATTATCTTATCCATTGCTGCATATTTCGATTATAAAATTTGGCAAATGGATGTCAAGACATCATTTCTTAATGGGAATCTTGACGAGTGCATCTATATGATGCAACCAGATGAGTTCATCGCGAAGGGTCAAGAACACATGTTATGCAAGCTTAAGAAGTCCATTTATGGACTTAAGCAGGCATCTAGGTCTTGGAATATCCGCTTTGATCAAGCAAACAAGTCTTTTGATTTTGAACAATGTATGGATGAATCTTGTGTGTACAAGAAACATGATGGAAGCATGGTAGTGTTCTTAGTACTATACGTGGATGATATCTTGCTAATCAAAAATGATGTGGGTGTATTATCTACTGTAAGGGTATGGTTGTCTAGTCAATTTAATATGAAGGACTTGGGAAAAGCCAGTCACATCCTAGGGATCAAGCTTATGCAAGATCGCAAGAATAGGATGTTGGGCTTGTCCCAAGGCACTTATATCGATAATATTCTTGCAAGGTTTAGCATGCAAGATTCCAAGAAGGGATTCCTTCCCTTCAGACAAAGAATTACTCTATCTAAGGATCAGTGTCCTAAGATACCTGATGAGATAGAGAAGATGAAGGCAGTTCCTTATGTCTCAGCAATAAAAAGCCTAATATATGCTATACTATGTACTAGACATGGCATCTGCTTTGCTGTTGGCATGGCTAGTAGATATCAGTCTTATCTAGGGCAAGAACATTGGACTGCGGTGAAAAATATTCTCAAGTACCTAAAAACGACTTGAGACTATATATTAGTTTACCAAGAAGACAATCTTGTACCCATTGGGTACATAGGTTCTGATTTCATGTCAGATAGGGAATCCAGAAAGTCTACCTTAGGATATGTGTTTACCTTAGGAGGTGGAGCCATTAGTTGGAGGAGTAAGCAGTCATGTGTTGCTGATTCCACCATGGAAGCCGAGTATGTGGCTACTTTAGAAGTCGCTAAGGAGGCCGTTTAGCTCAGAAACTTCCTTATGGATCTAAGAGAAGTACCTACGGTACAATGGACTATTATCCTTTATTGCGATAATAAAGGAGCGGTTGCTAACTCAAAGGAACCTAGGGCCCATAAGAAGGGAAAACACATTGAGCGTAAGTATCACCTGATACGATAGGTCTTGCAAAGAGGTGATATTGAAGTGACCAAGATAGCATCACCAAATAACCTGGCAGATCCTTTCACCAAGAGCTTACCGGCCAAGACTTTTGATAGCCACGTAGAAGGGATAGGAGTGAGGTATGTCGCATCATGGCTTTGAGTCTAAGTGGAAGATTGTTAGGGATATATACTAAAAGCCATGCTTTATGTAGTTGATTTATTATTCATTTAACAAAATTAGTTATTCCATTTTTATGAGAATTTGTATGGGCAATGTTTGCATTATATTGTTTATTTAATATTATGCGTGTGTGTCTCTTATTCTACATAGTAGGTGGTTTGATGTGTTGAGTGAGACTTATACACAGAAGATCAGACCATCGGATCTTGTAGAATGTAAGATTTTAGTTTACAATCTTAGATGGGATTGGACACAGCATCAGTAGGACTGTATCATGGTGACGTGGTAGGTTTGTCTTGATTGTGAGAAATGGTATAGTGTCAACTCACTATGCTGCCACACTTTGTGTATTAAACGAGACCGACTTGGGGTAATTATCTTTGTACAGACTTATAAGACAATTAATGCATCATGGCTATTAGGAGTGCTTATGCTTTAAATCCTAAGTTAATTTATAGACACATACATTTGATATTTACGCTTTGATCCCTAAAATGGTGAGATTCTTAAATGGGTCAATATCTCATTGGATTGGGTGACATATTAATTATGTGGTGGATATTAATTAATGATGGAATTCGTGTCTTAATTTTGGGATTGATGACATCCCCTTGATAAAAGCTTATAAGTTTTTATTATGTCAAACCCTATAGGTGGATTTTGTATCCGACATATAAGATAAGTTAAGCAGAGGTTTTCAAGGAATTTTAAGAGATTAATTAAAAATGATTGTCAGTAATTATATTTAATTAATAGATATCTGTAATCTTAACATGGGGAGATAATAAGCATTTAATAAATTAGAGCTCGAAATACATTTTTGAGATAATGGTAGGAGTGCAATTATAATTCTTTACAGGTATGAATTATAATTTATGGAAATAGAAATCTGATTCAGTTCGAATTAGGGTTCCTAACTCCATAAGGAAGCCTATTCCTTATTGACTTCTTATGGTCCCTATCGTAGCCTATATATATATATATATATATGTCTGCTGATTTGGCTCTCTTCTCAGTTTGTGTTTTTCCATCAAGAGTATCATCACTCGAAAATAGAAAAGAGAGCGTAAAAAGGGACAACAGAAAATAGAAAGGATTTTGATAGAGCCCACACTCAGTTCGATGTTCTGGCAGCAGAGGAATACAGTAGAAGATCATGAGCTATTATCGAGCCCTTGTTCTCGATTCGTCTACTACAACAATCCAGTTTGTAGTTTAAGGTAACTTTAGTTCTGCCCTTGTAGGGTTAAACTTTCACATAAAATTTTGTAGTGCCAACTTATATGCGCTGCCAACGGATTCTGGGAATGCAGTTTCCTAACAGTGGTATCAGAGTAACGTTTCCTAACAGTGGTATCAGAGCAACGTTGATTCTACGTATAGGTTGGACGCAACCATGTTTTCTAGTAATAGAGATCTTATGCGTGTATTGATGGATGGATAGAACGTAGATCTGTGCTAACTCTTGTTTTGCAGCATTCTTATTCCACTATTATGGTCACTGGTTTTGTGTGATTGGATCTCATGTTGGGTTTATTCGTGGTTAATATTAATGTTTTGATATAACACGTTAACTCCTTTATGGAGGCATAGGATTTGTATGTATTGGATCCCATGCTTGATTGATACGTGGTTAATTTACTACAAATAAATAGCATGTGAACTCCTTCATGGAGGCATAGGGGTTTATGTAATATATCCCAAGTAAATCTGTGAAGATAGTCCGTGAGAGCAGCTTTCATGCAGTTACAGAAAGCAATCTATAAGTAGTTTTGGAAGGTTGTTTCAGAAAATAGTTTTGGAAGGCAGTTGCTGATGGTAGATCAGGCAGCTCGACCCCCATGCGTAGTGGCGACATACTATTGTACCCTTATACACTTTCTTACCTTTCTTCTTCCTCTCACTCGTTCACCACCTCCTCCACCTCTCTCTCCATCACCTCTTCACTAACACACACACACACACATACACACACCCACACCCATTACCCACACCTAACAATGACACAATGACCACATCACCACCCCTCCATCATTGTCAAATTTTATTTGCCTATAAAGCTTGAAATTGTGGTCGTTGTCCCCTCCATCCTCTTTTTCTCCACCACCATTTTTGGTGGGATCTCTTCCTCAGACAACTCCATTTACCTCCCCCACCATGAAGCATTCATAAAGCAAATCCCCCCAATTGATTCGATTTGCAAATCACACTTTCCATGGATCAATTTGTGAATCAAAAATTGAATTGTTGAAATTGATGAATCAATTAAAGTTTTGTATTGCCGATGGACTAACTCGTGAACCAATTTAAAAACTGATTTGGTTTGCACTCACCATGGATGTGGGGTTATTGTGTTTTAATTGAAGCAAACCCGCCATTACCCTACCAATCCACCACAACCATGAAAAATCCACCACAACGGTGCTAAAATCAGGAACAAAATTTATGATTTTTTGTCGGCCATTTTCCCTCGTGACTTGACATCATCATCTTCAATCTTGCCCAAAAATGAATCTTAAACGAAATTGGGAAGTGACGAGAAGGATGGAGGAGTTTGGAGAGAGAAATTTAGAGATAGAAGATGGAAGTGAGGGGGCTGTTTTGGGTCTGGAGAGTAAAAGCAGCTGAGCAAAGAGAGATGTGAAAATGGTGGATGAGATGGATCCACAGTTTTGTCATACAGAGAAACAATGAGAGAGAGAGATATAGAGAGAGGATATTGTGCAACATAGAGAGATAAAGGTGTTTGTGTGCATGAGATAGAGGAGAAGGATCGTTGGGGAATCAAAATTGTTGTATTACAGACTACAGTTCTCTGGTTTTAGAGAGAGAAACATGGAGAGCATCAATTGGGAAAGGGAGAGAAGAGAAGTGAGAGAAATGAGATGAATAGTAATGGGGGGTAATTTTGGTATTTTAAATTATTATTATGTGATGTCATCACCATTCCGTTAATTTTCTAGCGGTTTGTTAACGGAGGGAAGGTAAGTGTTATTGAAATTCAAAAACAAGGGAGATAAGTGTTACTCGTGAAATGTCAGGGGAGGCAAGTGTTATTAGGCTAAACCTCGAGGGAGGTAAGTGATATTTACCATTTTCTTTGTTATTTGTTGTTCTGGTTATTAGAGCATCTCTAGCAGTGAAATTGTTTATAGCCACCTACTTTAGCTATCCACTATTGAACTTTCAATTCCATCTGTCCTCTCTCTTTTTATCCAATCATTTTACTTTATTATGTTTTTTATGGTTGGGATTTGTGCCAATTGAATACTAGAAAATCGAAAGGTTAAGATTTGGAGAGAACATAGAGTCATTCCTAACTAAATAATTTGTCTAGTAAAAAGGATAAAGGTTAAAATGACTAGTCATGTGGCTAGCATGGTAGAACACATAAAACTCACTTTGACTCGCTATTTTGTCAGAAAAATTAAAATAGCTAGATGTACTTAGCCAAGGGCAGAGAGAGATAGAGAGGGCTAATGTGGGTTGCAGCCCACCTCATTTTTTGAAGGAAAAATTTACATGGCCAAAAAAATTAAATTATATATAATACATGTAATCAGCAACACACACAGACACAACTTGGTCTAAAATTTGGAAAAAAAGAAGAAGAAAGAAATGTGTAGCATTTTGTCCCAAATGTAATTTAGCAGTACTTCTTGTATATTTTGTCCAATTACCTTTTTCTTATCAGTTTTTAATTTAGCTTAATCCAAAATGTTCTTCCATTGGTTAATCTTAACAACTTATAATAAGCTATCAATCCCTATAATAAAAAAAATTGATATAAAACCAATTTTACACATAAACATGTATAACTAGATCCAAAAAAACCACCTCATAGACGCTTATAGCTCCGTGCACTATATGCATGCTCCTTTAATCCCAACCCCCTAATGAAAATCCTGCCTACCTCGTTGTCTTACAGTTCATTTGGTTTGACAAAAGAATTGATTTTCAATTCTAGCCAATTCTTGATTTAGCATAAAAACAAATCTCATCATTTTTTGATGAATTTGATAAGAAATGATTTCACTTAAGTGAAACAAATGTGATACAAAAAAGGAGCACGTTGGGTAGCTAGCTACTAAAGCCCACAGAGCTTCTCTCTTTAGGCGATTCCTAGAAAGAGAGAAGCGATGGGTTGACAAACCGTAACAGCAATCGCCTCTCCCCTTTCCTCCTCCACTCATCACATTCTCTCATCCCTCTCCTTGGTCGGCCTCCTTCCCCTTCCCTTTCTTCCCCTTTTTGTCCCATATATAAATAAGGCCTCTTTTGTTTCCTCCCCCTTCCCTTGTGAAGTTCTTCTCCTTCTTTTGTGAAGCTTATTTTCGTGTGCTTTCCCCAGATCTGAAGATGTTTTCTTATAGATCCGGTGTTGTCCTGTCCGAAGTTGGGGTTCTTACCCCAATTTTGACACATCTAAGTTCTCTTACCAAGGAAAGCGGCAACCGCGACCTCCTACCCGTCCAGGGTGGTACTCTGGTATTCCGGTGGATGGGAGTTCCCATAGCTTTCAAGGCATGTGGATATAAAATTTCTTTGGTTGTCTCTCTTAGGTGCATGGGGACGTGTTCCTGTGTTTTTCCCCTTTTTTTTCGCATGAGAATGGGATCTTGTCCCTCACTTGATTTTCTGTTCTTGCTAGCCAAAGGTTATCCATGTGTTGTAGGATAATATATGTTTTATTTCCTGTACTTGTGCTTGTTTTAATGATATGGATTGATGTTTTAGCAACAAAAAAAAAGTG
This sequence comes from Hydrangea macrophylla, assembly GCA_033977485.1. Taxonomy (NCBI): domain Eukaryota; kingdom Viridiplantae; phylum Streptophyta; class Magnoliopsida; order Cornales; family Hydrangeaceae; genus Hydrangea; species Hydrangea macrophylla. The sequence continues at coordinate 132,878,279 of CM066984.1, read as the reverse complement.
TAATACACCTAAATTAACCATCATTTTTGTTGGGTGATGTTGTTGTCAGTCCATCATTGAACTAATGCACTCTATGGTACCACTCTTAAAACATGTGGTATTAAAACATGTGGTACAAATGTACTCCATAGTACCACTCTTAAAACATGTGGTACCAGTCCATGGTTCAATGATGAAGTGACAATAACAATTTCCTTTGTTCTTTTTAATTTTTTTTAAATATGAGCAATATAGTAAATAATGATTCATTTCATGTTATTTCTATTTCTAATAAAATAAGAGAATTAGAATTGCAACTCACTCAAAATCTTTATTTTTATATGAGCAATATTGTCACACCCCAACCCGCCCCCGCAAGCTAGGATACGTGTAACAAGCTAACAAACCAAACAATCATTTTTTTAACGTTCCAAAAATAACATTTTAAGGTGAAATACCAGGGGTAAAATATTCCTTATTTGAACAAAATAAAAAGAAATAAAATAAAGTTTTTACAACCATCGAATGGTACTTGGACAGAGTTCCCCCTATTACGGCACCATTTCCCCCTGTTAAACAAATATTTCAAATATCAAAATATCACCAAAACACTTGGAAAATACTTTTAAAACTTCAATCCACAATTTATATTACAGGGATTTAATAAAAAAACTAAAACATAAACTTATCTCCGAAAATCCAAACACTAGGAATATAAATACCCATCTAAATCCATTTACATATAAACATATTAAACATTAACCATTTATCTCAAGCTATCCCAGAATCCCCACAGTTCAACGCTTCTCACTGTGATGCTCGTCCGTACCTGCGTGGTCATTAGCCACAAAAATTGATTAAGTTTTCGCTTAGTGAGTACGTGGTACTAATCATGCAATTGGAATATTTAATGTATCATAAACACCAATTAAGCATTCACAATAATAAATGGTCGCCGGCGTGTCAAATAATCAATCACCATCGTATTGGACCCTTGATTCTGGGTCATTCTCACTTTGTCGTCGCTTTAAAAGCGATATCAATCACTCTCATATGACCGTAGTCAATTCGTTGTGGTCGTCACCACCGTCCCCTTTTCTCTGAGGACTTCATCATCATCCCCCTTTTCTCTGAGGAATGGGCGTCCCTTATATACGGGCTAAATAATGGTGATTATCAATTGACACACTTTGACCCAAATAAGCACATAAGCAACTCAAAATGTCAACATGGCAATTTCAACATTTTTGAACATGTTAAACAATAATTAATTACATGCTTTTTAATCACAATTAAGCATTTAAGCATTCACCAACAAATAAATAACATTAAATATCCAATTTTGGGATTAGAACACTCACCTCACGAATAGGTCCAAAAATAAGCTAAGAATTCTCAAATTCCTTCGCAAAACTAGCTCTAGACACTCCCAATGATATTCCTACATATATATCACATATATGTATCACCCCTTAAAATGGGCCGTGGAAAAACATTACCAAATTTGAAAAAGAAAGACATAGAAATAACCCTCTCACCTTCACGAGTCCGAATATGGCTTCGGTTCGCGAAATAGAGGTCGTTAGGGGTGGGCATACTTCGGGCCAACCCGAAAAACCGAACCGAACCCGAAAATTTTCAAATTTCAGTTCGGTTAATAACCGACCCAAAATTATTTCAGTTCGAAACCGAACTATATTATTTAATATGGTTCGGTTTTCGAAAGTAGGAAAAAATTCGGTTCGAAACCGAATAACCGAATTTTAAGAACTATATAAAAACTTGTTTGATGAATTAGGGCAATGTTATAAAAACTTGTTTGATGAAAAATAACAATAAAAAAATAGAATCTCAAAGTGGTTAATCACTGAATCTGCATTAATTTACTATACTTAATTTTTCCTAAAAATATATATATATATAATTAAAAAAATTTATAAAAAAAAAAAAAAAAAAAACTTCGGTTTAGTTTTAACCCGAATTTTCGAACCGAACCCGAATTTAAATTTCGAAACCGAACCATATTTTCGAAGTTTATTTCAGTTCGGATTTCGGTACCAAAATTCCCAACCCGAGTCGAACAACCCGAACCGAAATTTTCGGTTCGAAACCGAACTGACCGAATGCCCACCCCTAGAGGTCGTACGGCGAAGAAACGACGACGAAACGGCAACGGAGTAAACTTTTCTCTTCTTTTTCTCGCCAGACTCTCTAATCTGCTTCTATTTTTTTTTTTTTTTTTTTTTTTTTTTTGACATGAGTCATTATGAGATATGTATATCTCTTGGGATATTTAACCAACTTTATCGTAATTTCGTTTGCATCCCCCAATGTTTCTAAGTTCTTATTATAAAATCCCCTAAACTTTATATTAACTACCAAATATCTAAATGGGTATGTGTCTATGTCACGTATGAGTCCCAAAAGTGGTCCCAAATATTTATAAAATTACTAATTAACCTACTAGTTATAAATCATATTCCAATTCGCCCTCACACGGGTGCCCAAACTGGTACCATAAAAGGTCATAACTAGCAATAAAATATTCAAAATAATTAAACAATTATTCATTTAATCACATAAATGCAACTAAATGCAATTTATCTAATCTGGACCTCCGTGGGTCCCATTTCACATCTATCCAAATGGGCCTTTCTCGAAGCACTTATCACATCGAGGTAACTGGAACTTACCCAAATATCACATGCAATTAATTATACTAATTAATGCATGAAAAACAAATATTACTTCCATTTTCTAGGTACAGGTATTACATGTCTCCCTCCCTTTTAGGAAGTTTGTCCCCAAACTTTTCTTACCTCAAGTGTCAAATAGGTGAGGATATTTCTCTCGGATCTCGTCCTCACGTTCCCAAGTTGCCTCGTCTACTGCATGATTACGCCATAACACCATAACTAGAGGAATGACTTTAGTTCTGAGCACATGATCCTTCCTATCTAGGAGTCGAACTGGCTGTTCAACATAAGTCAAGTCTTCTCGAACTATCTACGGTTCCGGAGTGATACGGTGATTCAAATCTGATAGACAACGTCGCAACATACAAACGTGAAACACATTATGAACATTAACCAACTCTTCTAGTAATTCCAACCGGTATGCAACTGGACCAACTTTATCCAAGATCGAATAAGGCCCTACAAACCTCGGACTTAACTTGCCTCGCTTACCAAATCTTGTAATACCTTTCGAAGGCGATACTTTCAAGTAAACATAATCACCTACCTCAAATTCTAACGGTCTTTTACCTGTATCCGCGTAGCTTTTGTAACGACTTTGTGCTATTTGTAGCCGTTGTTTAACTAACTTGATTTTGTCGGTAGTGATTTGCACAATTTCAGGACCTATAAGTTGCTTTTCCCCAACTTCTGTCCAACACACTGGTGATCTACACTTCCGACCATACAATGCCTCGTAAGGCGCCATACCAATACTCGTCTGGAAGCTATTATTATAAGAGAATTCCACTAATGGCAAGTGGGTTTCCCAATCTGATTTAAAATCCATAACACAACCTCGAAGCATATCTTCCAGAATCTGAATAACTCGCTCGGATTAGCCGTCTGTGTGAGGATGAAATGCTGTGCTAAAATGCAAGATCGTCCCCATTGCCTTTTGCAAACCTTCCCAAAACCTAGACACAAATCGTGTGTCTCGATCTGACACAATTGATACCGGTGCCCCATGTAATCTAACAACTTCTCTGACATAAAGCTCTGCTAACTTTGTCGGATCACGAGTCTTGATTGGCAAGAAATGAGCTGATTTAGTCAACCGGTCAACGATCACCCAAATACTATCATTAGACTTAGGAGACCGTGGCAAACCTGACACAAAGTCCATCGTAATATGCTCCCATTTCCATTCTGGTATCTCCAACGGTTGCAATTCACCAGCGGGTCGTTGATGTTCCAATTTTACTCGTTGACAAGTCGTACATTTAGCCACAAACTCGGCGACTTCCCGTTTCATACCACTCCACCAATATACTTCCCGTAAATCTCTATACATCTTGGTACTTCCCGGATGTACAAAATACCTCGTATTGTGAGCTTCTTCCATAATCTTGTCTTTCAACTCTTGGATATTAGGAACACACAGTCGATTAACATACCTCAATACATTATTCTGAAAACTGAATTCCGGCCGTCTACCCTCAGGTAATTCTTCAACTATTTTCTTGAAATTTTGGTCCAAAAGTTGACTCACCTTGATTTCTTCAATTAAACTTGGTTGTGCCATGATAGCCGCCATTAAACCACCCTGGATTCTGGGAATTACTTCCAATTCTAGTTGTTCAAATTCTTTTACCAATGTTGCTTGAGCTGTTAAAGAATAAACCAAATTTTCTGACGACTTCCGACTTAACGCATCGGCAACCACGTTAGCTTTACCCGGATGATATTGGATCTTCAAATCATAATCCTTCATCAATTCAAGCCATATTCTCTGTCTCATATTCAGCTCTCTCTAAGTAAATAAATATTTCAGGCTCTTGTGATCGGTGAATATCTCACACGTTCCCCCGTACAAGTAGTGACGCCAAATCTTTAATGCAAAGATCACCGCTGCCAATTCCAGATCATGAGTTGGATAATTCTTCTCGTGTGTCCTTAACTGCCTCGAAGCATAAGCTATAACTTTACCTTCTTGCATTAGAACACATCCCAGACCCTGATGAGAAGCATCAATATATATACTGAAACCTCCAGTACCTGACGGAATAGCTAATATAGGCGCTGAGGTCAACTTATCTTTCAACTTCTGAAAACAGTCTTCACATTCTTTATTCCACACAAAAGCCACATCCTTCCTCATCAATTGAGTCATCGGAGTCGCGATTCTAGAAAAGTCTTGAACGAACCTTCTATAGTAACCAGCTAACCCCAAAAAACTTCGAATTTCAGAAACATTTGTCGGTCTCAACCAGTTCTTAACAACTTCTATCTTTTGTGGGTCCACAGAGACACCATCCTTAGAGATCACGTGTCCAAGAAAAGAAACATTTGTCAACCAAAATTCACTTTTCTTTAACTTCCCAAATAGTTGCTTTTCTCTAAGTCGTTGCAAAACCAACCTTAAGTGTCGTTCATGTTCTTCTTGACTTCTGGAATAAATCAATATATCATCAATGAATACTATCACAAATTCATCTAGATAAGTCTTGAACACCCTATTCATCAGGTCCATAAAAGCGGCTAGTGCATTTGTAACCCCAAAAGGCATGACAAGAAATTCGTAGTGCCCGTACCGAGTTCTGAAAGCTGTCTTCTCAACATCTTCAGCTTTTACCTTCAATTAGTGATACCCAGATCTCAAGTCAATCTTAGAAAATACTTGTGCCCCTTGCAATTGATCAAACAAGTCATCGATACGCGGCAGTGGATACTTGTTCTTTATAGTCACTTTGTTGATTTCTCGGTAGTCGATACACATTCTCATTGTTCCGTCCTTCTTCTTAACAAACAAAACCGGTGCTCCCCACGGTAATACACTAGGCCGAATGAACCCCTTATCTAGTCAATCTTGCAATTGAGTTTTCAATTCCTTCAACTCTACCGGAGCCATTCTATATGGTGCCCGTGAAATTGGTTGAGTTCCTGGCATCACATCTATCCCAAACTCAATTTACCTCTCAATCAACATACTAGGTAGGTCTTCTGGAAAGACGTCTGAAAATTCTTTCACTACTGGTATGTCTTCTAATTTCAGTTCAGTACCTCTAGTGTCAAGTATACTACATAAGAATCCCCGACATCCCTTTTTCAACAAACGACAAGCTTTGACATCTGACACCAAATAAGGCGGTGGTGCTACACCTGTCCCTTGGAAACAAAATACATCTTGATTGGGCAATCTAAATGTTACTCTTTTATTCTCACAATCAATAATGGCGTGATTTGCAGATAACCAATCCATCCCAAAATGACATCAAAGTGTTGAATAATCAATGGCACTAAGTCAACAGTCAAACCCCTACCATTCACATCAATCCCACAAGATTTAAAGACACCCGAACTTACTAGTGGAGCTCCCGATGGAAGTGAAACAGACAAATCAAAATCTAGTAGTTCTAAGGGTTTATCCAAATATTTAGCAAATGGGTGTGAAACAAAAGAGTGAGTTGATCCTGAATCCAGCAATACTCTAGCAGGTTGTGAGCAAATAGGAAGTATACCTGAAACCACAGTATCAGCAGTAGTTGTCTCCCCAGGCTTGAGCTGAAAATACCTTCCTTGTCGCTGCTCCCTCCCTTGAGATTGTTGTTGAGGTGGCCTCTGACTTGGTGCACTTCCCACAGATGAACTAGCACTTACTGGTCCTCTCTTTTGGCAATTACGTTCCCGATGCCCCAGGTCACCACACAAATAACATCGTATTCTGCTGTCATCTACACCTTGTCTCTGAGTAATACTTTGTCTTGGCACATTTTGTCTTGATAGATTGGGATAATCTCTTGCCATATGTCCTGGCCGTCGACAGTTGTTGCAAATGATAGGAGATAAGTTGCACATTCCCCAATGATGCCTACCACAAATCTGACACCTGGGCTTGTTGCCCCCACCTCCTGATGAACTCCCCAAATTCGGTCTCTTGGAACTGCCCTGCCTTGGAATTGACTACCTCCTGGCCTCTTGAATTGTTGACTTTGCCCGGATGACAATACACCTCGCTCAGCAATTAAGGCCACGTCTAACACTTCTGAATACGTCAATAGTCGGAGTGTATCTACTTTTCCCCTAATTTCATCACGAAGTCCTTCTTCGAATCTTCTTGCCCGAATAAACTCGTTCGGAATAAAATCCATTGCAAATCTGGCTAAACTTGTAAAGTGGGCTGCGTAATCCCTAACGCTCATATTACCCTGACTGAGATGAGAAAACTCTCAGGCCTTCTGATCACTAAACGACCGAGGAATATATTGCTTTGAGAACTCCTCCATAAACCCATTCCAGGTAGTTGGTGCTCCTTGCCTTAGTACTGACGTCCACCAATTTTGTGCTTCTTCTTTCAGAGTATCTGATGCAAACAAGACCTTCTGTTCCTCTGTACATGGCAAAGCACAAAAAATTCTCTTCATATCGGTCAACCAATGATCAGCCTTCATCGAATCAGATTCTCCTTTGAACTGCCCTGGCTTTTGCTTGTAGAACATAGCAATAGTTGTTGGTTCTGTTCTTTGTTCTGGGTTTGATGAGCTCGGTCCCTCCTCGGTAACTCGAGTTTCAGCCACTTTTATCAACTTTTCCATAACTATTTCAATTCTGTCCATACGGGCCGAAGATGGGTTCTCACCTCCAGACATCCTTGCCTGGCACCCACATCAAAGTATATACATATATGTTACTTTTAAATAAATTACAATGCATGCTAAATAACATTTTAAAGCATGCTAAATAAACATGTATGCATGATTGTACTACTACGTGTCATTGTGTGCACACTCACGCGTCGTCACTCGTACCCAAGGCTCTAGCCTATTGCTTTGATACCAAAATTTGTCACACCCCAACCCGCCCCCGCGAGCTAGGACACGTGTAACAAGCTAACAAACCAAACAATCATTTTTTTAACGTTCCAAAAATAACATTTTAAGGTGAAATACCAGGGGTAAAATATTCCTTATTTGAACAAAATAAAAAGAAATAAAATAAAGTTTTTACAACCATCGAATGGTACTTGGACAGAGTTCCCCCTATTACGGCACCATTTCCCCCCTGTTAAACAAATATTTCAAATATCAAAATATCACCAAAACACTTGGAAAATACTTTTAAAACTGTGAGTACGTGGTACTAATCATGCAATTGGAATATTTAATGTATCATAAACACCAATTAAGCATTCACAATAATAAATGGTCGCTGGCGTGTCAAATAATCAATCACCATCGTATTGGACCCTTGATTCTGGGTCATTCTCACTTTGTCGTCGCTTTAAAAGCGATATCACTCACTCTCATATGACCGTAGTCAATTCGTTGTGGTCGTCACCACCGTCCCCTTTTCTCTGAGGACTTCATCATCATCCCCATTTTCTCTGAGGAATGGGCGTCCCTTATATACGGGCTAAATAATGGTGATTATCAATTGACACACTTTGACCCAAATAAGCACATAAGCAACATGTCAACATGGCAATTTCAACATTTTTGAACATGTTAAACAATAATTAATTACATGCTTTTCTACTTAATCACAATTAAGCATTTAAGCATTCACCAACAAATAAATAACATTAAATATCCAATTTTGGGATTAGAACACTCACCTCACGAATAGGTCCAAAAATAAGCTAAGAATTCCCAAATTCCTTCGCAAAACTAGCTCTAGACACTCCCAATCAGGGGCGTAGCTACATGGGAACCAGTGGGTACTATGGTACCCACTGAACTTATACATTATAAGTATTTCTACACTAGACTATATAACGAAAGAGATTGCTGCCCAAGTGGTTTGTTAACTTGGCTTCAACCCATAAGGCAGGGTTCGACTCTCACTGCCTCCTTTTTGTTTTCGTTTTTCTTTTTTTGAAAAACTGATTTGGTTTTCAGCCCCTGGTCTTATAAATATTACTTAGAAAATCCCACTATCTATCTCTCTATTTATTTCTTGTTTCTTTTTTTGAAAAATTGATTTGGTTTTCAGCCCCTTGTTTTAGAAATATTACTTAGAAAACCCCACTATCTATTTATCTATTGAAAATACTCACTAATGAATGTAGTCTATTTCAATACTTGAAACACTATTTTTAGTTTTACAAATTAATCGCTTAAAATTTTTAGTACTTAAAATACAACACTTAATTTCCAGTACTTAGCTAAGGTTTGGTTTGATAACCCAATTAAGTTCTATCAATGAAAAGTTTTAGCGTTGCATTTTCTTTTTCAGTTCGTTTGATAATGTACAACTTCACTGAAAATGTGCCCAAAAACTACTAAAATTTTTAAATAAAAGGTTATATTAAAAATTGTATGGTGGTATTAGAACATTTTAGACATAAAATCAATTTTACACATAATTATGTTTAAGTAAATCCAAAAAAAAAAAATTCGCCTCGAGGCCGCTGCCCCGAACCCTTGCATAGCCGAAGTCCCTGATTGGTACCCACTGGATAGGATTTCTGGATACGCCCCTGCTCCCAATGATATTCCTACATATATATATATATCACATATATGTATCACCCCTTAAAATGGGTCGTGGAAAAACATTACCAAAATTGAAAAAGAAAGACATAGAAATAACCCTCTCACCTTCACGAGTCCGAATATGGCTTCGGTTCGTGAAATAGAGGTCGTACGGCGAAAAAACGGCAACGAAACGACAACGGAGTAAACTTTTCTCTTCTTTTTCTCGCCCGACTCTCTAATCTGCTTCTATCTTCTTCCTTTTTTTTTTTTTTTTTTTTGACAATTGAGTCATTATGAGATATGTATATCTCTTGGGATATTTAACCAACTTTATCATAATTTCGTTTGCATCCCCCAATGTTTCTAAGTTCCTATTATAAAATCTCCTAAACTTTATATTAACTACCAAATATCTAAATGGGTATGTGTCTATGTCACGTATGGGTCCCAAAAGTGGTCCCAAATATTTATAAAATTACTAATTAACCTACTAATTATAAATCATATTCCAATTCGCCCTCACACGGGTGCCCAAACTGGTACCATAAAAGGTCATAACTAGCAATAAAATATTCAAAACAATTAAACAATTATTCATTTAATCACATAAATGCAACTAAATGCAATTTATCTAATCTGGACCTCCCGTGGGTCCCATTTCACATCTATCCAAATGTGCCCTTCTCGAAGCACTTATCACATCGGGGTAACTGGAACTTACCCAAATATCACACTAATTAATGCATGAAAAACAAATATTACTTCCATTTTCTGGGTATGGGTATTACAAATATAGTAAATAATGATTCATTTCATTTTATTTTTAACAAAACAAGAGAATTAGAATTGCAAATGCATAATTTTTCTATTCCACTATATTTCAAAATTAAACCAGACAGAGTGTTAAACCATCTCCAACGGGAGAGGCATCACGCTCGGCAAAGTGCCCAACTGCCAAAATGGCTCGTCCATCTCGAAATTAAGCACTCCAAGGGACAAGCCATCACGCTTGACAAAAATGGAGAGCCCAAATTTAAGAGCCATTTTGCAGAGCATGGAGGGGGAGAGGGAAAAAATGGCGCCGACACTGTTTTTGATCGTTGGTCTCCAACAGATGGATTCCAACGGCTATGAACAATGTTATATTCAAATCAAAACTCAAATTCTTCCTATAAATTGAAAGATTTCATTCAAGCTTCGTCTAATTCTTCTATGTACATTCTATATTTCTGAGATATATATATATATATAGATAATATAGATAATATATATATAGATTGAGAATCAGTGAAGAAGAAGGAAGTATAATAAACATACCTTTGTACTCAAATCTTGATCCTCCATCTCAATCCCTTCATAGTCTTGGAGCCTCTGCCTCTCTCTTCTCTGCGTGAGCCCCCCTCTCTCTCTCTCTCTCTCTCTCTCTCTTCAACGTTCCAAACAAGAAGCTGACTAAAATAGGGTTAATTTGTGTGGGCTATGGGCTTTTTAAATGTAAAACAGGTTTAGGTTTAGGGTTTGGGCTTGGTTTGGGTTGTGGGTTGGGCTTAATTAGAGTATATATTAATATAATCTAGTTAATTAAGTGTTCTCAAAAAAAAAAATTCTAGTTAATTGTATTTACCTTTTAATTTGGGTGAATTTTGAATTTTCAAAATTGGCGGTTAAATTTTTAATTTATATTTGAGCGGCAAAATTTAAATTTTAAAAATGTTAGGCGGTTTTTTCAATATTGAATCACATTTTGGCAGTTTTTAAAATTTTGAATTAACAAATTTTGGCGGAAAATTTTAAATTTAGGCGAGACAACTTTTGAATTTCAATTTACCGGATAATTTTTAAAAATTGAATTTTCGTTTCATTTCTAGAAGTGTTATAATTATTTGAATGAAAAATATAGAAAATACAAAAAGAAAAGAAATGCCTAGTCATTATGCCTTGTGTGGTTAGAGTAGATTTGATAAAATGCCTAACCATTTTACTATTCAACCAGCCAAAATTAAGTTTTGGCTATCCCTTTTGCCTTTTACCCTTGGTTTATATGGAAATGAATGTATACAAGTAAATAGATTTCAGCTAATCAGAATCCATGAAAAGAAATCTATTTTACATTCCATTATATTGTTTGGGTAAATAATGAATATGATAATGGAAATATGATAAATTCAAATTCATATGTTTGGTTTATGATAATTTAGTTGGGAATTGAACTAATATCTAAATAAGTAAACTAAATTTTCCATATATATTTACCACACATTTAGCAAGCACGTCAAAAAATATGAACTTCCTCTTTTGCCCTTCACTATATCATAATTACTCATATATCTATCTATTCATCGTAAGGATATATTGATTTGTGTGAGGGTATATCTGTCATTTTGGACAAATAATTACATTCAAGTCAGCTTTTGAAATTTTATTTAATATAATAATGAGGTTTTAATCAACAATCTTGTGTTTAATTACATTTGGGTCAACAATTTTTGGGAGATTTATTATTGACTTCAAAAAAAGTCAACAAAAGTGGCTATTTTGGTGGCTATTTAGAAATTGGTCACTAATATTTACAATTTGGTCAACTTCTTCTCTCAAATGAGGTTTCAATCAACAATTTGTGTCTAATTACATTTGGATCAATAATTTTTGGGATATTTATTATTCACTTCATAAAAAGTAAAAAAAAAGGCTATTTTAGTGGTTATTTAGGAATTGGTCACTAATATTTCCAATTTGCTCAACTTCTTCTCTCAAATTTTAGGATTCATTTTTTGTAATATGTGTAATTGCATTTAGGTCAGCAAGTTTTGGGATATTTATTATTCACTTTAAATTTTTTTAAAAAAGTGGCTATTTTAGTGGTTATTTAGGAATTGGTCACTAATTTCACATTTTGGTCAACTTCTTCTCTAAAAATTAAGTTTGGTGTATCTAAAATGTCAAATAAAGTGGTTATTTTAGTAGCTATTATGAATTGATCACTAATATTTATATTTTGGTCAACTTATTCCCTCAAATTCAGGATTTATAGATTGTATTCGAATATCAATTAAGGCCTACAAACACATTCATGCCATTTTTTTATAGAGAAAATACCCTACTTGTGTCATATATTTTTAGTGGTGCTTTATTAGTTACCTTTACTACTCATGTATAAGATAGTCATAATTATCAACTTCTTCCGTCAGAAGAGTTTTAGATTAAATAGTTACATTTACAATTTCCTATTTAACTGTTTTAACATCTTATTACCTCTAATGTCAAGATTAATACACAATATATCTAGGAATACAACCATCCGACGGGCACGTGCCTTGCACGTGCACCCTCACTAGTATATATATATAAAGGGAGGCTCAGGAGGACTGGTCTGTTAACGAACCAATTTTAGTGACGAAATTTCGTCGCAAAAAGTCACATTTTTTCGTCGCTAAAAATGCATTCACCTTTAGCGACTAAAATGTTAACTTTTAGCGACGAAATTTCGTCACTAAAAACTGGTCCGTTAACGGACCAGTTCGCTCCTGAGCCTCCCTGTATATATATGTATATATATATATATGCATATATTAATCAATAAGATCACAAATTGAAATATAACAAAATCAAAAATTTAAAAATAATTAGATAAGGTCAAAAGATAAGGATCAAGTTGGTTGAATATCTCTAATGTTTAGCATTTTTTATCAACTCCCAAGGAAATTAATCTCATTACCACCTCTAGATAAGAAATTTGTTTTCTTATTTTTTTTTTTAAGAAACTACTTCCATTTAGAATTAATTCTAATATGGATTCCAAACTATTTAAATGTACCAAACATAAGAAAGTGATTCTGGGTAACGAGTTTACTCCGTTGTTGGATTCCTTTCCTTGCAAACCAAACGGGCCCTGGAGTTGGCCTTAGCATTCACGCTGCTCATTCCATATTTTGTTTGAAAGACAAAAAAGAAAAGGGAAAATGGAGAAGCGGGTAACGGCGTCGGCGGCGGCGCTTGCAGTAGTTGCGAATGTAGAAGGAAGAGGAGAAGAAGAACTCTATTCCAACAAAAGCAAAAATGATGATGTGGACGAAATGGAAGCCGCGGATGAAGAAGATAGTTGTTTTGCCTCTGATTTTTATGGATGTGGAACGGATTGGTCTTGCTTGTTGACGAAGAAGAACGATGAGAATAGAAACGATGAAGAAGAAGAAGAAGAAGAAGTGCATTCGAAGAAGAAGGCGGCCAAGTGCCTTAGACAAACAAATTTATTACAGATGTGGGGATACCAAGAGATGAAAATCCCCCCACCCCATCATAAAGAAGAATCCAACCCTAACGGCAATGATGCTTCATCATCTCTTCCGATTATTAGCATGAATGGCAAGCCATCCACTCATGATTGTCGATCAGCTACCGCCAGCAACAACAATCACCGCCCTCGATTTTGCCCATTCTATAAGAAAATCCCTGGTTTGTTTTGTTTTGTTTTGTTTTTTATTTTTGTTTTTTTGCAATAAAAAAATCAAATGAAAAACTTTCCCTTTTCACTCTTTCTGTTTTGTACACTACAGGGACACCCTTCACTGTAGATGCATTCCGCTATGGTCGCATTGAAGGTTGCTCTGCTTATTTCCTTACCCACTTCCATGCTGATCATTATGGTGGGTTGAGCAAGGGATGGTCACATGGCCCTATCTACTGCACTTCTCTCACTGCTCGTCTGGTCAGAACTTGTCTGTCTGTAAATTCAATGTGAGAGCAAACTCTTTTTTTTTTTTTTTTTTTCATTCTTGTTCTGCTAAAACTACTTTGTCCTTGCATTTTCTTTCATGGATTTCGTTTTGCTAGTTAACAACCACCTTCGTGATTCTTATGATTGTCTTGCATCTTTTCTCCCTTGTCCGGTGCTCTTGAAATGAAATTTATTTTCCACGTTCTTTCTTTGTTTGCTTTGCAGATATATCCGCCCTATGGAAATAGGTGAAGAATACGTTGTCGAGGGAATCAGACTTACAATGCTAGAAGCTAATCATTGCCCAGGTGCAGCTCTCATTCACTTCCGTCTCCCAGATGGACAATGTTGTTTGCACACCGGGGACTTTAGAGCTCATAAACTTATGCAAGATTATCCGCTTTTAAATCAACGAGTTAATGTTCTTTACCTTGACACAACATATTGCAACCCAAAGTACAGGTAATCAACTTCTCTATCAGACTTTGTGGTATTTTATTTATTTACTAGTAATAACCCGTGCCTCGGGGGCACGGCGCAAAAAAAAAAAAAAAAAAAAAAGAAAAAAAAGTGGTAAACAATAATAAATGAAGAATTTATATTAGATTTCATGAATCACGACGCCATTTAAATTACAGTTCTAGAGATCCCAACGCATCGGCTACATCAACAGTAGAGTAATCTCAAACTGTGTCTAAATACACCTATCGTAGCATGAGTCAACACATTGTTCTCCATTCTGTACGGGTCAAGAGCTATATGCTCAGTTAACAATCAATTGAGGCAATTGCTTAGACAACAAATACACCTTTAGTAGCATCCACTCGGTACCTAGACAACAAATACACTTGGCAACATTAATTTGGTACATCGATTTGGGTCTTAGCAAACACCAACAGCACTGCCTATAATGATGGTTCCAAATGTAATATGCAAATACAAACACCAACAACTCTGTGACCGTGAACATAGTTGTGCCAACCTTGGTCAAATGCACCTATAATGACTTGTTAATTAGCAAAAAAAACTCCAAGAAATACTAAACCTTGCTGCCGAGGTCTAGAGATAGGTGGTACAAATAAGGTTTCAACATATTTGATTCCACAAAAGAGGTGAAATGTACTAATTTTAGTCCTATGACACAATTAAGTAAATTCAATGGTGTGATTTAAGTGTTCACTTGGTAACCCAGTATTTGAGGCTTTTAAAAAAGATAAAGTTAAGTCCATTTAGCAATAACTTTTTAAACACTTTCTTAAAGTAAAAAAAAAAAAAATCAAATCCAATCAAACCCTCATATTTCTATTTTCAAATTATTCTAGTCAAAGTAAAAATGAAAACAACACTGTAAGCCAAGAATACCGATACCTCTCTTTCAACAGGTCTTCCGCCGTACAAAATCTATTTCTAGTTCATTAAACATGAGATTTTGGATAGAAATAAATTTAACAAAAAGTAGCAAAATCTGATGAAAAGTAGAAAAATCATGGATTTGAGAGAGAGGTACAATAATGAAAAATCCGAATTAAGAAAAGTCTGAAACATACCAAACATACACTGCATTTCCAATGGAAAAGTTTGAATTAAGAAAGAAAACAATATCAATTACGCAGCCAAACCTGTGATCCCACAGAAACATATAAAACAAACTATTAAGGTATAATCAATTAATGCAAATTCTTGAGAAAGCAAATCATATTAATTTACACTGCATATGTTGGGAAGATTGGTAACTTTATCTAGTACCCTGAATACTGTATTATCCATGGTAATACATACTTTCCAAAAAAAAAAAAAAAAACGTTGATACTATTTGATAGTAAGCAACTTCCAATGAAAATCCATGGAAGTTGTTTTATACAAATGTATATACGATTAAGCCTAAATCATATAAGATTGAAGCTCAATTGAAAGATTAACATACTGAATTGAAAGATTCATTTTGCCTTTCTTTTCCGATTCTTTCTTTCTTTTACCTTTCTTCGTGGGGGAAGGGGAAGGGGAATTAAGACCTCTGTCCTTACACTATTAACAGAAAAACAAAACCATGGGTGGCCCCCAATTGGGTAACACATCTTAAAAATAATTCAAGTCATTGAAAAAATAGTACTTTAAGATCTTAGAAAAGATTAGCGGTGACACTTTACCCGAAAGCACAGGGGATTAAGTGGTCACTTTTAAACCATAGGGGGTAAAGTGAAATCGGGACAAACCACAGGGGGGTAGAGTGTAAATAACCCATTTAGAAGCATAACATTACTCAAAGAAAGGGTCAGGAGATGGGCAACTAATAGTGTTTAGTCAACAACGGGTACGCAAACATATAACATTCACCATTTGTCTATTGCCGATAACCTAAAGAATTTAATAAGTCCGAGCTCCCAACAAACAACAACAATTCAGATCTATTGTCCATCTATATCATAATTAGGATCATTGTTGCCAACTATAAAGACTTATTGGACTCAATACATAACAATAACAATGGTTATTAGAGACTACCTATGCACTCAATACATAACAATAACAATGATTTCTTTCCTTCCTCTTCACAGCATTCTACAAACTGGAAAACAGTTAAAAATGAGTTGAGACAATAAAAGACCACACTAATTAACAGGTTTAAACTCAAAAAAAAAAAATATATATATATATATATATATGAAACTTACCATGGAAAATGATATTTAGGCTATGTTCGATTTCTGTACATAAAGTCATAAACTATGCACAAATATACACAATGGGTAATATCCAACTTGGTATTTGGAAAACCGCAATAAATAACATATACTGACCAACAAAGCAATAAAAATACCCAAATGGGCAAGTTTCATTAAAAATTACTTCTTTCTGATACAAATCACACTAAAAGAGCTTAAAAAATTGATTCAATTGAGTACCAAAGACTGTATCAACCCATGATTTCAATCCTTGTGCCCTTTACAAAAGTGGTGCATTTTTAGTTGTACAAATTCATGCAACAATTAAGATAAAAGGAAAGACAACATATAAGGTAGAATACCATACATTTACGAATACGGCTCACACCAAATTATTGCAAAAATTTGCACGTGTATACTCAAATTAGACAATCATGTACAACTTAATTAAAAACCCACCCAAGTTTTTGTTATTAGTGTATTGCATTGGTCTTCCCCAAGGGCCCAATCCCCTTCCGCAAAAAAAAAAAAAAAAAAAAAAAAAAAAAAAAAAAGTAGAAGAAGAGAAGATTACAGAATTTAGTAGAGTTTAACATCCAAAAAGAGAGAGAAACCAATGTAGAGAAATGTACAGAAAATTCAAAGAATGCATAAAATAAACATAAGTAAATCTCGAAATGTGAGATAATTCACTTTGTGAGAATAAAGTCAATATAATAATGGTTTAAATGCGTGCCCTAAGCCATAGCCATATAGATCATGGTGAAATAACTCAAACAGACGCAAAGAAATAAGGACTTAAATCCTACCTACCCTTTAGTGAAATGTGATAGGCCATTAATTGAATCAAAACACCATATTAATTCTAAATGAAAATTTTATATTCTATTTCACGAATCAAAACACCATTAATCGGACCATTAATCGAAAGCAAACAGAGTTGTAAGAAATATGAAATCTAAGAGGTACTGCATTAAAAAAATCCTACAGGTCTACATAAAGCTGGTTTGTGGAAAAAAAAAACAAAATATGAGCCACAATAAGGCTAAGACATAAATGAGAGAAATAATAATAGCATGAAGCTACCCTTGCTTGGATTAAACATCATACCAAAGAAAATTACGCAGGATTTGAAAAATCAAAACCCCAAACATTGAAAATCAAATCAAATCATTAACCTGTTAATCACATCAGACAGCCTTTGAAAAACATAAACAATTTGAAAAACTACTAAACATTGTCTACCTTCCTAGAAAATTGAAAAGAATGGAGGTCATTAAACTGAAAAACAGTATGAAAATTTTAGATCAAGTCAAATGAATCATAGAATAAATACCCGCAACTAAAACGTGTGAAGTAGGAAATTCCTAAAAATATATCATTTCCCTTCGCATGACAAAATTGAGAATCTTAAACACAGCATAGTCGATGAGGAACTTCATTAGCAATAATAAGAAAACAAAAGATAGTGAGTACTAAAAAATTCTTGAATCCATACCAAATAGTGAGAAACAAAAGATACCAAATCGACAATTTGTGAAATTAGAACTCAGGTTTAGATAGTGAGAAAACAACAGCAAGGTTAGAAAAATAAATAGTGAGAAAACAAAAGATACCAAATCGACAGCACTTAGATTGAAATTCGAGTTCAACATCTGCACACACAAAAACAGAAAAGAAAAAAGTTGAGTGAACTTCGTAATTAAAAGGAAAAAAAAAAAAAAAAAACACCTCCAAGAAAAATGAAAACCCAGATGGTTCATTTCAACAATTGACCCTCTCGTGAAAATAATTTAAGGGTTCCAGTGTCAAGGCCTAAGCACTTCAATAGTATCCCAATTTGGGGTCAAACCTTTTCTTTACGCCTACCAATCATAGAACAAATACTATAGCATGTGAATCTACTAAATTAATTGCTGAAAGTGCACCCATCTAATTGTGCAAACTCAAGCAGTTAAGCCTCAACCACATTCAAGGTAAAGCCTTCACAATAAGGGGCTGTTTGGATTTTGTTCACCATTTTATTTCTGTTTTATTCTTCTTCTTCTTTTCACTAACACGATAAGGGGTAGTTTTGGAAACCAATAGAAAGAATTATCCAAACTGAAGCAAAATTATCCATACATACATACTAATATAAGCAAAATTTTCTACTGCATAAAAATTCACATTAGGAGAAAAGTAAACTTCATGACACCTCATGTCATGCTTCCATGTCATCTATGTTCTATAAGCGCAATGTATATGATGTTTAGGCCAAACCCACACACACATTCTCTGCTTTTACTTTTACTTTCCGTATTCAACCACATAGCCAGTCCAATTGAATGGCAAAAAGAGAAGGAAAAAAAAAAAAGACAGAAAGAAAGGAAACTAAAAGGAATAAGAAAAAAAAAGAAAAATTTACCCAAACCGAGGATTATGAAATCATTTGGGTTTTCAACTGAAATCAAATACTCCTGCACAAAAATTAAGAGAGAGAGAGAGAGAGAGAGAGAGAGAGAGAGAGAGAGGAGACGACGATAGACGTCGGAAGTGAGGAGACGACGGTGGTTGGTGGTGGCCACTGCCGGTGGTCGTGGTGCAGAGAGTCCTTGAGACATTAAGATTGAGAGACAGAAGAGTATCCAAAATCCAACTGTCTATGAGTTTCTGGCTGCTGGTGTGAGAGGGAGAGAGAAAGAGAAAGAGGGGAGGAATGGGTGAGACGTGTAGTTCGGGTGTTGTGCATTTCAAGAGTTGTGTATAGGGTATGTAAAGTGATACATCAACTGATTTTGATCCCCATAATCACAGACCTAGAACAAAGAGGAAATTTTTTATTTTTTTTCCAGAAAATGTAATCCACATCCTACCATTTCCTTGCAAAAATACTCAATTGAAACCACGACCATGAAAAGGTAGGAAAGTTAAGGTTGAGAGGAGTGTAAAAAATGTATGGATCAACTCTCTCGGAGACGAAAAACACAAAACCAGCCCAGACCCAACTCGGTGAAAATTATGGATACCATAAACAAAATGTTAAGAGAAGGAAAAGAGGCTAAAAAAAAAAGAGGAAGAGAGTGGTATAAGATAACCAAGCATGAAAGAGGCTAAAAAAATAACCAAGCATGAAAGCATCCACAAAACAGATTTTAACTTAATTAGTGAAATAAAAAATGCTCCCATATTCAAAAGAACGAAGCACAAACCAAAAACCCCCAATTCACATGAATATGTGTGTAATTAAATCAGATATCAAATCTTCTCACCTACCCTTGCAATTTAAAGTCCCCCAAATTTCAATTTTTTTCCTACCTTCGAAATTGTAGAAATTCAGAAGGGGCGAATCACAAATCATAAGCCCTAATGAATATCAGAAATCATTGTTTTCTTACCTACCCACCTTTGAATAGACATCATAAAGATTTCTGGAAGAGCATGTACCCAACTTCGACTCAGAACCGAGAGAATGATGATTCGCGAAGAGCATGTACCCGATAGCAGCAGCGACGCCAACCCAGGTGTTGGTGAGTGCTTCATTCTGGTGGTGGTGGGGAAGAGAGTGATGGTTGTGGTTGAGAGAGAAAGAAGAAGAAGAAGAGAGATGTGAGAAAGAGAAGGTGGTGGTGGAGGCGGCGATGGAGTCAGTGGGATGAGAAGAGAAAGATAGAGAGGGAGAGAGAGACGGGGATGAGGGATGAGGAAATGAGGGATGAGATAACAGAGCCACAACTGTGTTTGTGGAATGTAGAGTGATTTACGTGAGAGATGGATGAAGTGAGATTTTAATAGCATGGATCTGTGCATGACTTATTTTTGGTGGACAATCTTACGGTTTAAAATATCTAAACTTGTCTCAATGATTCGGATTAAAAGTTGTTAATTTGGGAGGGACCCACACCGCTCTAACTTATTATATAGATTATATATATATAGATCTATAATTTCGTGTGGGGTGAGGGTTTTAAGTACGATAAGTGTCAAAAGAAAAGATCAAAATACAGAGTACATGGAAGAAGTGTTAAGAAACACAGGGAAAGCATCCTCAGATCTACAAAGATCAGATAGTTGTCATGCTGCTATTATATGAACTTTCAGGTTCCCCTCCAAAGAAGATGTTCTGAGCTTTGTTGTAAGAGTCAGTAAGAATTGTCTGAAGATGCAACCCAAAACCCTTATCGTTGTTGGGGCGTATAGCATTGGAAAAGAATGGGTTTATCTTGCCGTTTCCAAAGCTCTTGGGGTATGCTTCCTCACTTTTTCCTGCAAATGATTATGTTTTATTTTTCTTTGTGTGGTTATGAGTTTATATTAGTGGGGGGCTCTATAGGTAATCTTCTCAGGATTGCATGAGATACATTGTAGGATTGGCATATTGTCGGTGACGGATCCAGGAATATTAGCTAGAGGGGGCCGTGTACAGAGGTCAAGAACCACACGGGAGTTTCCCAAGGAGAATTTTTTTTTTTTTTTTTTTTGTGGCTATTTTGTGGTAGAATTTTTGTATTAGAAGGATTACAGTTTTTCTTTGTGAGATTTATTGGCCATTTTGAGAGTTGAGAGGTTTAGGGCTTGTCCCCTTTGTGATTCCCCCCTTGCATTCAGATTATCAATTTTTAGGATGTTAAGGGTTGATCGCTGATTACATTTGCAATGGTCGGACTGATGGTAAAATAATTTGTTGGGCTAAGCTGGTAGGTGAGAAGAAAGGTGTTTAAGATGTTCTGGATTACAATTGGGCCACATATTGTATATAAACATTTTTTTGGGTGGGTTGGAATACAATTGGGTCATATTACATAAAAAATTTTATTTTAGGCTAAGCAATATTTTGTGAGGGGGACCATGTAAAAAAGACAATTAATTTATTATTATTATTTATTTATTGTAAAAAAGGTGAAAGGTTTAAAAATTTATCACACCCCAATCCGCCTTGGGCGGAGTAAGACACGTGTAATAAAGCCAAGACATCAAATCAACCCTAAATTACTAGAAAGCATGAATTAGACCACATAAAAGAATTTTCTTAAACACAAAATAGCTCCAAGGGCAAAATGGTCATTAATAAGGTATAGCCAAATTTAATACCAAAAGATAGATCTTTGAGTCCCAGTTCCAATGCAAAAAAATGGCGCGCGAATTCGAATTTTCTAAAAAGAGTTATGTCCGTCTCCGTAAAAGTCGACAACTGAGAAATACAGGGGCAGATTGTCCGCCCACAAAACCCGGATCGATCCGATTAGATAAAAAACTAGCAGAAAGTCCCAAAAAAGGCCCGGATTGATCCCCTCTTAAAGCCTGGATGGATCCGGTTCTGCAGAATGGGGTTCCTGTTGCTAAAAACTCTGTTTTTACCAAGTTTAAAACATACCCAACCAAACCAAATCATATGGAGACAACAAAAATCATCACAAAAACATTCGTAAGTGTCTCCATATTATAACTAAACATCATAAGAGTTTCCAAAAACCTTTTTCAACCAATTGGTTAGCCATTAACATACACAAACCCTATAATACTCCAACTAGGAGCTTAAGTATGCATCAAACCATATTCAAATACGCCCTCACATGGGTACCCAAATTGGTCCCCTTTACCTATCATAAGACATAATAATATCTTTAAACATTTAAACAAGTATTCATATAAGCATATAATAACATCTAAATGCAAATTATTTTAACTAGACCCTCATTGGGCCCCACTTTTTATACCAGTCTTACTTATCACAGGACTTTCATCCGTGTCTGTATTTGAACACCTTTCCACCTATGGGTTCATATCTCCACCTTAAACCATCTTATGCTTTTATTATCATTAATTAACACCACATTAGCCTTCTTTTACGGGTACGAGTGTTACAAAATTACATATACAAATTGTGAATTCCAGAACTTGTTCTGGTGGGTGGAGGGCGTGCACTTTACACTGCGATGGCATGGATAGCAGGATGACGCGATAACATTCACTGTAGGCTCCTGAGTAGTTCATATGACACCATGTCGAAGATTGTTTCATAATTGGATCACATTCTCTTGCATATGACTGTGTTTCATTTTTTTCTGTGGTTATGAGTTGAGACTATTGGGTTTGATTGGAAAGCTTCTCAGGATTTCATGACATACATTCTAGGATTGGAATTCTTTGATGAAACGAATAGAGCAGGATGACCTGACAACATCCATTCTAGTCTTCTGAGGAGTTCATAAGTTAACATGGTGAGGATCGTTTCATAGTTGTCTCGTTGCAGAAGTAGACTTAATGCATAAATATTTGGTTCAGCTATTTTACTAGAAGGTCTGGAGTATTGAAGATTTGTTTAAGACACCAATGGTGATGGTAACTACGAATTACTATATTACCTAAAAAAATAGGAGTACAAACCACTGAATGAGATAGTATGTGCTATAGTTATGGTGACAATGTATGAAGTTTTTTTAAGTGACTGAAAGATGACGGACCAGTATTTAAGCAATTTTTATCATTCCTGTGAATGATTTAGGTTAAAATATATGCAAATGCTTCGAGGAGGCGTATTCTACATTCTTTTCATTGGCCTGAACTTTCTGGGAATCTGTGTTCACATGGGAAGGATACACCTCTACATGTTTTGCCGATATCATCCGTGAAATTTGAGGTTAATACAATATCACTCTCTTTTATTCTGATGGATGCATTCTCTTGTCAATCAAAGTGATTATTGTTTGCTTTTTCTCTTTTATTATTTCTTTTTCTTGAGACCCTGGAGCATTACTTGAAGAGTTACGCTAATCAGTACAAAGCCGTTTTAGCATTTCGGCCAACAGGTGGGGGCATAGATGCTGTTGCGATTATTGATCTCGTAATTATTGGAGAGTCCTTGTGTGGAATTTGATAAAGCACCAAGCTACTTCCTTTTCAGGTTGGACTTACTCTGAAACTGTTGGCAGCAACCTTGATCTAATAAAGCCCAGATGCACAGGCGTCGTTAGGATTTATGGTGAGATAACCATATAATGAAACAAAGTCCATTTCCAATGGTTTGCCACCATGTTACATGGACTCTTCCTAATACGTTGAAGTATCGTGTCGGATACTTGACACTGGGACAAGGGTATGGATATGTGGAGACCCACCAAGAAATATGTTAGCCTCTTGTATATATTTATATTAAACTCTCTAATTATGCTCCCTTTGCTAAGAAATTCACGTTGAAGCTTATTATTACTTTAAACACTATTTTTTCTTAAAAACATAAGAATTTTCTTATAGATTTATTGTTGCGTCCTTTGATTCATGAATTGGGAAGTCCGATGCTTAGACACATACCCAGCACCTTGTAACATAGGAACTTTGACATGGATTGCCATGCCAATGCTATAATCTAAGTTTTTACATATTAGGATTTTAAATGCTATATTATGGCATATGTGCTCCAATGATTTGTGCTATTTTAGCGTATTAATGTCATATTTGGACACTACTACAACATTTTTCTTGCCAATGACCATTCAAAGAAAGGAAGCTATGTACCTATTGACTAAGGCTTAGTTTGGCCCCCACATGGTGCTTCTCCTTTTTTAAAGCACAATTTAATGTTAATTCATTTGATAACTAGTTTATGAGCTTTGCAAAAATTGAACTTAGGGCTTTTTTGAATGGTGCTTTTAAAAGCTCTAGAATGGAGCTTTTAAAAGCCCAATGTTGTTTTTTGGTTTCATGATGTCTTTTTGAAGAGTAGTGTGTCACTTGTATAAAATTATCAAAGAACTTAGTAATAAATTTCATAAGCTCCTTTTAAAAAGCCACATGGGGGCCAAACTAAGCCTAAGTGTTGCCAAAATTTGGCATTGCCAAATCATAGCAGCAGATATAGCACACAATTGGAGCACCATTTTCTACTTCTGTGCAAATTATGGCAAGGGCTGATAGATAGCACACCGTTAGAAATGATATAATCACTGGATGCTTAAAAGAATTTGTCACTGTGTAGGAGCTGCCATGATATGCTATATCAAGAGTTAACTTCCTTTTTTAATTATGTTAAGATGATTAGTAAATGGCTTCTACTTTGTGAAGTTCTTTGGTGTTCTATATAGCTTGTTACAAAGGATAACTAATTACTCTCCTATTGCTAAATACTTGCAGGGGTTCCTTATAGTGAGCATTCTAGCTTCACAGAACTGCAAGAGTTTGTTCAGGTTTGAATCTCAAATTCAAATATGTCAAATTCAAAGTTCTTATTTAGGACACTTCTCCTACCTCAGCTTTTTATTGTGCATGGTATTTGTAGCCATGCATAACTAGTTAACATATATGCCACTTTCAGTTTCTGAGGCCTGACAAAATAGTTCCCACGGTCAATGTCTACAATGCTGCAAATCGAGATAAGATGCAGTCCTATTTTCGAGAATGGATGAAAGGCTGATGGTTCTCACAATAGTTTTGTAATTCAACTCTCCTCCTATACCTAGCAATGGAATCGATTTTGATTTGTCATATTCAAGCATATGAAATGACTATTCTTTGGGAACTCTAGTTTTGAGATGCAAATGGTGGAACACTATATTTAATCCGAACAATCCCTGAGTCTGAGATCTCTCAGGTTTGGAAGTTTTAGCTATCTGGTTGATGATTATTTGACACACAATTAGAGGAAACTAAGGCTTTGTTTGGTTTGTGGATTCAGTAAAGGAAAGGAAAAGAAAAGATTGAGGAAAACAATTTTCTTCGATTGGTTAATAAGAAAAAGCAATGAGGAAAATAAGAAAAGAAAAGAAAGGGGGTGAAAAATAGATTAAAATTTTGAATTACTGAGTCGAATCTATTCCTTATTTTGGAGTTCGTATTACACTCTGTTTGTTTGGATATAAAATGTTCACTTTTCTGGTGTGTGGTTGTACTAATTTTATCCGGAAAATATTTTACACTCTCCGATTAAAAATAACTTCCAGCTAAAAATCCCATAAATAATTTTCCCGTACCCTTTCAGAGTTTCAGTGCTCTAGTTTCTATGTTTGGCACTGGTGATTTACTGAATATTCTTTAATCTGTATTTCTCACGATTGACATTAACACTCTTTCTCTCTCTACACACACTCAGTAATATATAGGCAGCTACACACACACACACACGAACATATTCTCTATCTACGATGTCTATGACATCTTATCTTTGTTGAAAGCATAAAACCTAACCGCAAATAGTTATTAAAACCATGCGAACACTGTCATATTCTTTACATAATTTAACTGTGTTTATACATACATATTCATACATGCACACATATGTGGGTGTGAGTGAGTGAGTGAGAAAGCAGCAAGGATTTCTACATTGAGAATGTATATATACTTTGGTGAATGGTTTCCTATAAGATTTCTGGAGATATGGGAAATTTTGATGCTAAGGAAAGAAAAATCTGAACTTTTTACAAATGTTTTACACAACTTAGCCAAACACCGGAAAACAAATGGAAAAAATGTTTATTTTAGATGAGAATATTTTACATGAAAAATATTTTCTGAAGTACAACGTTTTACGTCGAAACGAACGGAGTTTACGTCTTGAAATTTTTGTGGCTAAAATGCATTCTGCACTCTTGAACTATATGCTGATTTTTAGTTTTATCCTTCATCTCTCAATCATAGGAAATTGGTTGCTTAAATTTTAGGCAAATTGCAATCTCAATCTTTCATTTGTTTCCGTTCAAAAAAGTGGTAGAAACATGTGTAAATTTTGATTTCAGGATGTGGCAAGTTTCCGGAACTATTTCAAACGGAAGTTGACATGCACTTTGCCTAAAAGTTGAAGGGGCCAACTTGCTACAATAAGCCCAAATGATCTATATTTATTTGATTCAGTGCTGGTGAGACGGCCATGTCCTACATCGATTGTGTACTGGGTTGTTTTGTCGTATTTAGTGGGTGATCTCTTCCTCCCATTAGCTTATGCTTTAGGGAGTGAATTTTAGTACATTGTTCTTGGATAAGGGTGGCAATTTTTGACACGACAACCCGTTTTACAGAGACAACCCGAACATGACATGACATGACACGATTAATTTAAAATAGTTTGTATTATAGATGAATAGCACTTGAAACTAAAAATTAAACCCAAAGCACACAATCCGATTAATGACACGATTATGACACGAGAACTCGAATTGCCACCCCTATTCTTAGACAAGTATAAAGACAACTAGTTCTCAGGTTTGAGGCATTCGAGACTGATGATAAAACATTCAAAAGTACGGAGTATATTCTTTGGAGAATAGAGGTATCCCAACTTTTGATAAGCCTTCTTAGACCATCTCCAAAGGAGAAGGCAAAATTTACACATCAAATGACTCATTTGATGCAAGAATTTACATTTGCTACTTGAATCAAACTCATGCACTCCAAAGGATACACCAAATGTTAATTATTTTAATATATCTTTAGTTTTCCATCTTTTTATATTCAAACTTTTTTTTATCACTTTTTATCATCCAACCACACACTCTCTCTCTCCCACATTTTTTATTCTCAAAAAATTCATTTGATGCAACAAGCAAATGTAGCAAACTTGCTGCATATGACAAGGGCAGCAAAGTTGCTGCTGCTGTTTGATGCTCCCTTTGGAGCCCATTTTGCTGATGTGGAGCAGCAAAGTTGCTGCATTTTTTAGTTTGATGCCATTATTGGAGATGGTCTTATATAGACATATTGGGGCTTCTTTCCAACTGTATATTTTCCATTTTTTTTTTTTTTTTTGGGATTCACCTGCCGGCTGCCGCCAATCAAGTGTGCTCTCCAAACATTTTTGCCAATTTTTTGCTTCATCATATTTTATATGGAAAAAAGTGCACGATAGCCATATTCTTTCAACAACCATACAGCTGTTGGGTTATATATATATATATATATATAGAGACTAGTTTATGAAGCCCGTGCATTGCACGCGACATATGATTGTATTTGATGTATCTATTAATTGTCACTTATGACTTATGAGATACATTGTCTTACAATCTTAATAGTATAATCTATAATTAAACAAAATTTTCGAATATAATAGATGCGGCTCGAACAAAATTAATAGTAACATAAAAATGCAAGAGTAATGCTATGTTTTCCAAAAAAAATTTCCCAAAAGTGTTTCCCAACACATGTGGCAGTGTACCCAGTTAATTTTCATTGGTTGATGTTGAAGTGGTTTTACTATTAATCAAGATGGTCCCAGTGCCACATGTGTTCGAAACACTTTCTGAGAAAAAAATTTGGGAAGCATTGCATTACTGAAAATGCAATATGTAAGAGTCCATATGTTCAAGACAACTTGTAAGTAACACCCGTACCCGTGGAACGAGTTAATTACTTGTTAATATGCATTAATTAATATAATTAGTGTATAAAATGGATTAAGGAGAGGCTTGGACTCGCCCATGTAAAAAGTGTTCAGAGAGGGACAATAGTTGAAAAAGTCCCTAGTAAACTTTAAAATTATATATCCCATCTTCTTCTTATTGCCTTTTCAAGTTATACCAACCTCAACCTGAAAGCTGGATAAAATAAATAAAGCCTTCTCTTTTGATCAAATCATCCAATAAATTGTCTTGTGTTGAATCTTCATCTTTTCTTGGGAGGCTTTGAATTTTTATTACAAATCCCCAGTGATCTTGTTAGGCTTGAGTTTTTAGTATTCTGTTTACATTCTTTATACTGCTCACAATTTGATGCTATTATAACTTTACAAGCACGCTTGGATACTGGATTCTAAGGATTTGTCAAAAGCGCTGACTTTATATATAAAGGACATTACAGTAAAAGGGTCAACGCTGCAATTCTCATCATTATTAACAAAATGAGAGACTCTTTTTTAAGTATGTTTAGTACCAAACATAGTAGCAGCAATAGGTGCCGACTACAAAGTTTCTTAGGTTATTGTAGTAAAAGGCTTGGGATTGAGACAAGCCTCTTGCTTTGTGTACAATTGCCAGAGGATGGAAACATCGTTTTTACCGCACCGTGCTTTGTGTACAATTGCCGCCATTATACTGTTTTACTGTAATACCAACTTTGAAATAATAGAAATGTCAAATTCTATTCTACTAACTACTTGTAACATGTATTACTCTCTGGTATGGTTCAACATGAAAAAGATTCTGGTTCTCAACTGATGTGACTAAGACCACAATCCATTATAATGGTACTACTAACTATATTCTCATTGAAAGTTCATTTTAGTAGATGAAGAGAACCACAACATTACTCTTCCAAAATTTGAGTTAACTGACATCATGTTCATGCCATGCGATAAATATTTGAATATTTCTTTACAATCTAACCAAAATATGCAATCAAATGTTTCAACTGCACGCGCACACACACACACACACACACACACACACACACACACACACACACACACACAAAAGTTCCAAGTAATGGCGTCTAAAGAGAAAAGAGGTATGCGGAGAAGATATCTCGAATCTTATGAAGCTAATTTTTTTGTTTATTATTTGGCTGCCTTTGTGACCATGTAGCAAAGAAATCAAAGATTTCGACCTAAAATTGCTTCATGTACCGACACACACACATACTACTGTTTTCTAAGTTGCTTCTGCAAAAACCCCTTTACCCATTTTACTCCTGTCACTAGTACTTGAGTGTGGGTGGGTTGGCATGAGAGAAGACTTTAGGCCCAGTGGAGGTTGGCAAGACGTTATAAGAATGAGAGGGCAATTAGTTGCCGGAGCGTAATACTAGGATGCCCAGCTATTTATATAAAAGGAACAACACTTCATTATATTTTGAGTTATACTTGGGGCACAACCAAAGCCACAATCTTTTGCCCACAACCTCTATTTTGTGTCTATCTCTCTCTTGATGGATCCCACAGTGCCCACTAGGAGAGAAATAGACACAAAATGGAGGTTGTGGGCAAAAGGTTGTGGCTTTGGTTGTGCTCCAAGTATTACTCTTATATTTTCTTATGTATTGTTCTAAATGCTATTAATACACATGAGTAATGATACACACACACACACACAAAAAAAAAAAAAATTCCACACCCAACAATCTTGGCTCTTGATTCCAGTGGACCCCATGTAAATCCCACGCAGGAGCACATAGGGTCCACTGGAATCAAGGGCTAGGATTGTTTGGGTGTAGAAAAGTGCGTGGAATAATGTGTGTATCAATTATTGAATACACATATGTGCCAGGTACACACCTCTACACGTGACCGGATCACATCTAAAAACCGTAAGAAAAGTTACTCAAGCAACACACCAAAATATTTCCTTATATACAAAGACAAAGGTATTAACCTGAGACAACGAACCTCTTCTCCTCTAATGAAACCGAGGACCATGTTATTGTTTGCATAAACTTATATATACACGTATGGTCTCTAAGTGACCAAAACAATAAATACCGATGGAATCTAAGCTGGTATTAACTGGAGACAACGGACCTCTTCTCCAAAGAAACCAAGGAGGCGAGGACCTTGGTATTGTATGCATAAACTTGTACACATGTATGACCTCTACCTGACCAAAACAATAAATATTGGGGGAATCCAAGCTATAGCGCTGCCCCCAGCACTCTGTTTAGCTGTCCTTCAGAAGAGTAGGTTGCAGTCCAGGTGAAAGTTATATGCTGCATTATAAATGGGCGAGAGTCACACACACACTCTTCCATTGCCAATCCATTTTTGAGTCAACTTTTTATGCCCGAATATGAAACATCCATCAGGAGTTCACCACCAATTTACACGAAAACATTTATATAATATATCATTAGTTTCCAAATATTTTCATACACCCCCATTACAGGAGTTGTAATATATATTGTATAGATGTGGTGGTAATTATGTTTTATTTGGAAATGCAAAAGAAAGGCTAAAATAAGTTAACCGGATAAGATATACACGACGACTATTTTTAGATGATCAGCAACATTTTCTTTCTATATATGTGATACAGTCAACGATATGTCTTTTCTTTTCTTCCTTTCTAGTTTCTATAGAAGAACAGGACATACAATGGCGTATGTTTTGGTCTGATATATCAACTATGTTATGGTTTTATCGCCAGTCCTTCGGCAAAATTTGACAAATTTTTTTTTTTCCACTTCATCTGGTTATTCATATCATGATAATTCCAAACATTTAAAACATTGTTCCAAGAATATCATGATTCGAGACATTTAACACAATGTTTAAAAGCCTATTCAGCCATGATCATTTTCCCTATCCTTTTGACTTGGGTTCTAACATCTGAACAATACAATTAAGCTACCATCTAGAGTTGTTAGCAGCATGAAATAAAAAATCTAACTTGTCATTCTAAAACCCAAGCTGACACAAAACCTTTCTCGTCCATGAGTACTATTAAGTTTATAATATTTATTTATTTTAATAGGTAAATCCTATTATATTTCTATCTTGCTGTCCAATACACCTTTGTGACTTTTTTGTCAAGCCAAAGGTCGTATCAAACAGAGCGACTTGAGGAAGTGATCCGCACGCGAAATCAATATATGCACTATGTGGATATTCATTTGTAAGTTACCATTTACTCATAAGAGAGAGCTCTGACCAACTGAGTTCAATCAAAATCCTATCCATGCAAGACGGTATAAACCCATGCTCGTATCTCGAATGATATTTCCTCAGTCTTCAAGCTTAACTATCATTACAGTTACTCAAACGTGGGGACACACATACATAAAGAGAGAAGAAAAAGAAATCATCATTTGTACTCTAATACCTTTCAGTTTTTAAAATGACAAAAGAGTTCCAAGATTAAGGATGCACAAAGCACAAATTTCATCTAGCAATTGCACACTTTAAGATAGAGAGGGGAAGTAATGACCAGCACTACGAAAATTGCCAGCAGCCATCTACGCTGAAGAGCAAAAAACAGACACAACATAATAAAGTACGGAGATAGAGATGTTTTGAACAGGTAGAGTAAGACGTGAACTGAAAGCATCAAATACAGAGAAACCAATCAAACATTTCACCATTCCTAAAAGAGAGCTCTAATCCACTAACTTCTACCCAAATTATATCCCAGGGAGTCTACATACGCAACATAAGCCATGGTAGTTTATGAAATGAGCTTTTCTTCTCAAGCCTAAATAGCATAATATTGACTGTCCTATTCCAAGCCTCAAGGCCATACCTTAGTCGTTTAACCATGCTGACACGTGTTGAGAACTTAGGCTTAGTTTGGCTCCCACATGGCTTTTTAAAAGTGGCTTATGAAATTTACTATTCAATTGTTTGATAATTTTGTACAAGTGACACATTACTCGCCAAAAAAAAATCATGAAACCAAAAAGCAACCTTGAGCTTTTAAAAGCTCCATTCTAGAGCTTTTAAAAGCTCCCCCCAAAAAAGCCCAAAGTTCAATTTTTGCAAAGCTCGTAAACCTGTTACCAAATGAATTAACATGAAATTGTGCTTTAAAAAAGGCGAAGCACCAAAATGGGGGCCAAACTAAGCCTTAGTATAGCGACAATATGTAACAAAAGAAATTGGAACTTATTCTATCATATTTAAATCTTTTTTCCTTTTCCCAATCTTTTTGGAGTCATACTACATTGGCCGAGTAAGGTCTCCAACATGCATAATAATAATAACAACATACAACAACCAAGGAGTTTACTGTTTTCTACAGAACGAAACCTTACATCGCCAAATATACAAAGCTTTACAACTATGGCTTGGAACCTTAAATCTGAAAAACGAGAATCTAATTGTGATTAATCTACCAAGGAGGGAGCTTTCTGCTCAACATGTACAATCCTCACAAGTAAAAGGCAAACATAGCTAAATCTAAGTCAATAAATCACCCCTAGGGCATTTAGAGTATACCTAGGATAGCGATAATCACAGTTTGGTATTGCTAAGATAGTCCAAGCACAGTGAGAAGGTGTTACATTTACGCTGAAGCATCAAACAAGAAGAGAATAAAAAAATAAGAAGAGAATAAAAAATTAGAAGCATTCATCTAATAAGCAAACTTTCGAGAATGCTTCAGCTAGACATTCTTGTGAACAGTCTTTCCAGTTTTCAGGAAAAAAACCAACCTCCTTTTCGCATTGCACAAGGAACCCAAACCACAGAACTAAAAAAATCACCACCAAAACAATTAGGAAAACCGAAAAAGAAGATATCTTGTAAGACAGAAAGCAGTAAAATTATATGTCAAGTAGAGAAAATCCTTTGGAGTTGTGACCAGAAAAAAAAAAAAAAAAAAACTACAGATCATTAGCACAACAATTGAGAGAGTAAAGAAGGGAGAAGAAAAAAAATAACCAACCAGGGGGATTAGGCCTGGGTCCCAGTCATAGCCTTCATCTGAATGTGGTGATTGGTGGTGTCAGCAGCAGCAGCAGAGGAGGGCAGTAGAGTGGGCAAGGCCTCGTAAGAGCCGAATCTCCTGATACCAAAAGTCTTGGCGAGAGCAGCATAAATGAGGATGACAAGGAGAAAGACGAAGATGACGTGAATGACAAACACAAGATCGAGAAGTGCAACGGCCCTGAGCCTAGAGTCATCCAAATCGCACTTGGTGGAGCCCTCAACACCGCTGACGACGTCCAATAACTTGTGGCATCCTTCGGGAATGAAGGCATCGACATAGAGGGAGAGACCCGTCTGGAGGAGCCAGAGGCCCTGGAGGCAGAGGGAGGCCCCAAGAGCAAGGTCGGCGACGAAGAGCCTGGGTTGGCAGGCGAGGAGGAGGCAGAGGAGGGAGGAGAGGGCGGAGATGCGGGCGGAGACGGAGTCGCATTTGGCCTGGAGATCTGAAATCTGGAAGGAGGCGGAGGAGGAGGAGATGGAGTATTGGAGGAAGAAGAGGGAGGCAGCGAGGGCGAAGAAGAGATCTGGAGGGAGGGGTAGGAGGGAGGTGGTCTCGGAGAGGAGGAGGGAGAGGGAGAGGAGGATAAAGAGGAAGATAAGGGCGGAAGACTGGAGGGAGGTGAAGAGGTGGACAGGAGTGCGGCCCTTGAGGAGGGGGTCGGAATCGGAGGAGATTAGGGTTTGGTGGGCAAAAGCAATGAGGAGGCAAAGGATGAGGAGGTAGAGGTGGAGGTGCTTGAGGCGATCGGATAGAAGAGACTGAGAGAGAGGGTGGTATGGTTTGGCCAAGTAGTCTCGTGGGGATTTCAGTTGGTTCCTGCTGCTGCAGATCAGGTTGTATACCCCCATTGATATCAGACCCGACGACGCGAATATATGATACATTATCCCTCCTCCTCCCCCCATTTCTTCTTCTTCTGATGATGATGATGATGATGATGATTTACTTTTTGTTTTTTGTTTTTTATTTTTTGTTTTTTTTCTTCTCCTCTCTCTCTCTCTCTCTCACAAACCTTTTCAGACAAAGATTTAATCAGATGATACTATATTGCAGAATACAGAGAGAGACAGAGAGTGGGGAAATTGAGATACAATCGATGCCTCTGCCTGCCGTATTAGGTAGATTAGTTGTGAGAGAGAGAGAGAGAGAGAGAGAGAGAGAGAGGAGACTTTTTTTTGCTTAGACTTGTTCGGGTAATACAATAAAATTACGAGAGTACGAATTAATTTTAGTAGAGAGTAGATAATAGCAGGCTAGCAACAACCACCACCACCACCACCACCGGAGCGGAGGAGTGAGGGGAATGGGCCGATTGGTCGTGGGGGTCCAGCAGAGGCAAATAGCAAACACCAAAATGACAAATCCCCTTCCCTGAGTTCTGTCCTTGAGAATATTTGAGTTACCCCTCCCCTGATCCCCTCCCTGCAAATTAAGCTTTTGATATTATATACACTGCAACTATGCTATATATATGCTCCCCCATTTTCTGTTCTTTTCTTTGAAAACTTGTACTACTATGATCCGTTTGGATTGATAGAAAAATTTGAGTTTTTCCCACCATGTTTGGATTTACAATAAAAAATAAAAAATTAAACAAAAAAAAAAAAGAAGAAGAAAATTGTGACTTTGTCTCGTTTGATTAGCTTTTACAAGGAGAAAAGAAAAGAACCGAAATTA
The DNA here is from genome assembly GCA_033977485.1 of Hydrangea macrophylla. Lineage (NCBI taxonomy): Eukaryota > Viridiplantae > Streptophyta > Magnoliopsida > Cornales > Hydrangeaceae > Hydrangea > Hydrangea macrophylla. Next base: position 132,843,776 of record CM066984.1, on the reverse strand, counting down.
TTTACAACCATTTACTCTTTTACCCTCCATTAGAGATTTAATTTACCACCTTGGTAATCCGCTCCACTCCTACTCTTGATTATGTTTAATCATGCTATGATTTGCTACATTCCTATATTTTGCAATATTTTAATTATGTTATGTTGTGCTTCAAATATATTTTTGTAGTGAATAGACTTCTGATTGCAATTTTTTTTTTTTTAAACTTAATGTATAAATTTGATAAATGGAGTAGGAGTGAGATGGAGTGGGGGTAAAAGTGGGTAAATTTAAATGATATAAGAGTTAGTATGCTTCATGAGTAGGAGTGGAGTAGGCATGACCATATATATAAGCGTATTGAAATAGGAGAATGACGACTCCTACTCCACCCCGTGGCCATTCATACTTCAACTTTCTCTTCTCCTCTCTCAACTTAACTTACTAAATGAGAGATGATAGCTCATTAGATTCTAGAATGATACAACCACGGGATGCAGTCCATGATACATTTTCAAAACGTTTACACGGGTGATTCATACTAGGTTTTTCGAATGAATATCACTATACAAAGTAAATGGGTTAATTACACTTTACGCCCTACCGTTTGAACCGTTGACACTTCACCCCTATGATTTAAAAGTGATCATTTAACCCCGTGTGTTTTCCAATAAAGTGAAACCGTTACAGAATCTAACGGAGAGTGTTCAGAACTATAAAGGTGCATCAGTTTTTTCATGAGCGAATTACACTTTTCCTCCTAAGGGTTGACCCAATGACACACCCTATGTGGATTAAAAGTGGCCACTTAACTCTCCTACGGTTTGAGGGGTTTAGTAATTTAACACTTTTTGTTAAATTCTGTAACAGTTCCACTTTACCCGAAAGCATAGAAATTGTTCAATTTCTAAACCCCTCAAACCATAGAAGAGTTAATAGGTCACTTTTAAACAACAATGGAATAAAATGTCATCGGATCAAACCACATGATGTAAAGTGTAAACCCTAGTAAATTTATACAATTGCTATTTACAAAATGATGGTAAATTTTTAATAAAATTCATTTTAGCTGCAAAGTCAATTTGAAATGTACAATCCAAATGATATATCAATTGGCAATGGCGACAATAATCTGTACCACACAGTCACTTCAGTCTGAGTGTAACAATTCTACCTTCCAGTAGAAAATGCTAATTTGCGTTACAAAATTCTCAGGAATACTGAGTTCCAAAGCAAAAGGCCATAGAGATTCAAAGAAAGCGATTACAACATCATTCTTCAACTTAGATGAAACGCGGATAGCCTTCTCTTCTCCAAATACACGCCCCAAATGGCAATTTAAGACAAATTCTCTTTCAGAAAATTCAAGAAATTAAGAACGGTAACAGCTGGTTATTACTTGCATTCACGCCAATTACTGTGTATAAAGCTAGCCAACATAAATACACATAAACTGCACTTGAACATGGAGAGACAAAATGAAGAAAGAAAGAAGAAGAAGAAGAAGAAGAAGAAGAAGAAGAAAAAGAAAGCAGGTTACTCACAAGACCGGACCGAAAAGAGGCCCAAGAAAAGGAACGGAAAAAATAGAAAAGGAAGAAGAAGAAAAGAGATCACTTGAGCTCCAATACATGTCAGTTTCTTATATGATGAGAAGATCCAACCACAAAGGAGGCACATAACACATAATTTCACCCCTAACACTCAATCTCTCTAAAACTGCAAATATATTACACAACAAGCTATAAGATGAAGATGAGGAGTAAAATAACCAGCACCACTACCAAAACTGCCAGCACCCACCAACACTGTTAATCAACAACCAAACAAATCAAAATCAGCTCGGTAAATATGAACACAAGATAAATCAGGGTGTTTAGAAACAAATGTCTTAAATTTTTTATTTGAATAAAATGAGAAGTGAAAAAGAAAAGGGAAAAAAAGGCCATCAAGTACTAAGAAACCAATCAAACACGTCAACACAAAATTATTAGCTTATGGGTTACAACTCCAGGAGTACAACTTTGACATCATCTTATTCTCTGACTTCATGACAAGCTTATGGAATGGAGGTTTTGTACAGATTATTTTAATTTTAATAAGCAACAAATCTGGATTGTTGTAATACTGTGAGATTTCTAAGGAATGGATTTGGGTCTGAGGGCCTGGTAAACGCAGGTTTAAAATAACAAGATGGAGGGTGTTATTTTAGAACTTAGTCTTTCAAGTAGTTAGTCAAATAAGGATTCCAATGGGGTATATTTCTTCTGCCATCAAAATGTTTTGCCTCTACTCTACCTCAGACATTCATGATCCATCCCATCGGCCAATCCATCATTAGTTTCACAAACCTAAATACCCGATATGCCCTTTCTGAATCCACCAACCCAAATACAACATTAACTTTTGTGCTTGTATCTTGGTACCACCAGCCATTACCTAATTTACCTCCACACACTTTTTCTCTTCACCTTTATGTCCCCATTTGGAACTCACATCCCAAAGTATACACAAATAAATCATGCCAACGACATAACTTTGGCATGCTTCACGGAAAGTCATCCCTTCACGAGTTTGAACTCCCCCCTAGTGAAGCCAAACTTTCCTAATGGTGAGGAGGCCAGAGAGAAAGGTACTGGGTTCTTAGATAAATCTCCAAAAATGACAGCACATTACCATATTACTCACCCACGAGGATTTAGATTTCACACTCTTGGAAGCCTTAGATAGCTGTACCCTAGCTTGTGTTGTTACAGCAGAAGAAGCCTCGATGTTCGAATGAACGTCATCTGCTACAACAAAAGAAATACATGATAGACAGAATAGGAGCACAAAACTCAATGATTAGAAAGAAAATATTAGGGCCCACATGGTAAAGTTGCGATTTCCAGATTTCTCTTTTTGTTTTCATATTTTTTAAAACGATAACTGAAGTTTGGTAACTGCTTTCGTTTTTTTAGATGGAAACTGAAAAGTGTTTAGCAATTGGTTTCCCTTAAAAAGACTAATGAAAAAAAAATAATAGGCCAGAAAACAAAAAAATATAAATAAAAAAGTGATTTTCAATTTTCAGTTTTCGATTTTATCAAAAGTTTCATAATCTAGAAAACTGGAAGCTGGAAAGGTAACCTTGGGGGCCCCAAGTGTAAGAAGTAAAGAACTGTTGTTATATGATATCTTACCAATAATGACGCCCTGCTCATGAACTAATACAGCAAGGTCCTTAAATATTTCATTCGCTTGTCCAATTTGATCCTGTATTTCTCGAACACCATGTTCTCTTTCCACGATTATGGCCTCATTGAATGCAATTTCATTTCCCAGCAGTAATATTTCCTGCCTGAATAATTTTATTTGAAGGAAATTGTAAACAACTGTTCTGTACTACCAAAGTCGTTTAGGAAAAAGCAATAAGCGTTAAAGATGCGGAGTTATAATATCATTCCACTAACAAGAAGATAGTTGCACTTAAAAGAGGAATAAAAAAGTTTTAATTTCATCTTATTTGTCACCATTTTCCCTTAAAAAAAAATGGACACGTGTCCTCGTTCCGAAGATGTTTCAGTTGAAACAGGAAATGCTTCTACAATCTCAGCTCTTGAAAGTCTGAGGTAAAGCACATTAACAGGAAACATAAGACTCCTTGATGCACCATCAACCACCAAGTTTGTGGTGAAGACACAGTCCGGCTTGAGGTCCTTCTAACAATTTATTGAAACAGTGCACCGAGGGAGTGATGTTGCATGCTTTCTCTTTGTTATCAGAAGCTGTTAAAGCTGTACAGGGTATCAATTCACCATGATACTGTTGAAAACCCTTATAATTAATGAACAGCGCTGCCCATTTCTTACTTTCACTCCATCGGGTAATGTCCCTCAAAGGTAGGAAACTGCTCACCCCAGAACTCAATGTATGGACTTAATGATTGATTTACTGCAGCGTGCTTAAGAAAAAGAAATTAGAAGGCTCGATGTACCTGCTTTAGCATGGGTCCAACGCATTTGATATCATGGCTCAAATGGTTTTGTAAATTTTTGCAACCAAATCATCAGAACAGGTTCAATTCCAACTGAATTTTACTTTTGTGTATTTTATATACTTCAACAATGAGAATTGTTCTTTAGTTTTATGTATAAAAGCAGTAGTATGCTGTGGAGCATGATTAAGTTTATGATGAGAAGTGTGATTCGTTGACTTATATAAACATGGATGGAATTGTGTTCCCTGGGTAATCCATACCAGCTTGTTAGCAGAACAAGGGTGGTTAGTGTAGACTGTAGTTTAATTGCAAGCAAGCTAACAGACGTTTTCAGGAATTATATAAGCTGCGGATTCAGATCCTGACATGGGACACAGAGACAAACAAATGGGAAATCCAAGAAAAGGATGGATGGATTCATATACTTAATAAGGACAGTAATGCTGTGATCTTTACGTGAGCTACTGTCAACTCTCTATATTCGCCGTTGACCCTTGCACAGTGAAAATAGGAAAATGGGATGAGGAGAGAAACAAGGGACATAAGAGCAGTAATAGAGCTCAAATGGACATAAAAACCATCCTGTTCTTAAAGCTTTACAGATTCTACATGGATCACATATAGGTCTCTCGAACCAGTAATGGCTTCATGCTTCCAACCATTCAATTCGTCCAAAATTAGGCAATTAGGACTCTATGTAGCAATATAGAATGGAACAAATTGCCCATCCTGACACTCAGGAAATGCTATGGAGAGTTCTGATGCACATGGCAGCAAAGGCTCTTAATTCATCCGACTTTAGCAAATATGCAAAAGGGCACTTATTGATATCAAGGAAGAGGTTGGAATGACATTAAAGGGACAACTATATATATCTGATAAAAAATTAATCGTTCGAGAGCCTACCTCTTCTGTACCATAAGAAAAGGCTGGTTCTCCTGATCCATGTAAGGTGCTGAGTATTCCTCAGCGCCAGAGCTGCTTGTAGAAGCGCAACAAAAAACAAAAAGTTACTGAAAATTTTGCCAATTAAATGAAAAATCGGCACTGAGGTTGAAATGTTCAACGAAAAACCATATGGACATATATACGCTTTCTCCAAGGAAGATGGTGGAGCAGAAGGTGAGTAAGTGGACTCTCGCTCAGAGGCAAGCTGTTGAACTTTCTGGAATTCTTGCAAGGTAGTTTGAAAATCTCTTGCAAGTTTAGCATCTTCAATTCTTTTGCTTGGCTGAAGAATCCACCCAAAGAATGTTGTTATTCCTAAAATGCAACTTACACTTGAAACATTCAAGTAGAAGTAGAACTAGTGAAAATTTTCATCTAAGACACCTGAGAATCATGCCAAATCCATGTCATTAATTGAATATCTTCCAATCATATTGAAGAGTTTGTGCGCCAACAAAGTGACCCTATTAGGTCAAGTTTAGAGTTGATGAGCAAGTTATGCTGTAAAACTAACAACTTCACAAAGATTGTGAATCAACTGAGCCTGATCAAAGCTAAAATTGTGTCGACCGTCTCATGAATAGTTCTATACAGCAATACACTGATTCTTATCTCCTACCAACAAGTCAAATCCATATTTTAACTATGGCCTCACAATCTTATACTGGTGACTAATTGAGATATCTTGAATATGGAGAATTGGCCAACTGCCCTCAACGTCACAAACATTTGGGATAGCTTTCTTCAGAACCAACCCAAACTCAATCAATAAACAAGGCTTTTTGCTATTACTATGAGTTAATATGCAATCCAAGCTCCGTTATTTCACCACTTGAGTTGCCTTGTTTGGTGTTACATACAACATACATATATTCATCTTCTTATTGGAAGGGTTACCTCAAATCCTCTGAAGGCATGGATCCCAGAGTGCAAGTAGGAGAGCAAAAAACTCTTTGAATTGTGATTCATACCCCCACACGAACTTAACCGCCACCCCACTCCAAACATCCCCCGTGCAAGTTCACTCCAGACGTTAAATTTTGGTTTGACTGGCATCTGAATTTTTTGACTAAAAAAATAACAGATAAAAAAATTAGAAAGCATGAGTTAGGGACATTCATTCCCTGACCTAAGGAATGGGGGCAGACCGCAGACGTACATCCACTCCGGGAGACACGACCTACTCTAATTTTTTTTTTTTTAATTTTTTTTACCTGATGTGGTTTGTATTTTTGGCCTTTGTGCCCCCACTAAAATTTTAATTTGTCCCTTCTAAACTCAAAAATCTCATTTTGGTCCTTCAACCTTTTTTCTAACTTCAACCCAAATAAATATCCTCTTTACTCAATTAGCCGACAAAATTTAAGCCCTTATTGATATCCCTTTTGAACACATAAGGATTCTTTGTTTTATAAGTGAAACTAGTGACCATAAAAAAAGGAAAAAAGAAAGGAAAACATTAAGCATATAATTAAAATTTTCTTTGAGAGAGTTATGGTGAGATTAGTTTGCCTTTCCATGATTATCGTTTACCCCTTCACCTATGTGAAACTCACGGAACAACCACACAATTTTTACAACCCTAGGAAACCAAAATTATAGTATTTCTACCCAAAAAAATTTGGATCGGAGGTGCTGCCCCTATCCCCCATGTAAGTTTGTGCTCCTGTGCCCCCTGGAGCCTGTTGAGGAATGACTTGGACACTGGTCCAAAAGAAACACAAAGCCTTAAACGGGTGTGGGAGCATCTTTACTTAATTGAAAATATAAATAAAGAAAGGCTGCAATATATTACGTAGAGACACCTTCATGTTTCATTTTTGTTTGCATGGTAGGATATGACTACTTATAGGCCATGTTTTTTTTTTGTTTGTTTTTTTGGCGGTATTAGGCGACTGGATTGGACAAATTTAATCCTATATGCGGGATAATGATGCATTAGTTTGAGCAGTTTGTGGTATTGTCTAACTCGGGATAATGTATCCAGAGTTAAAAGTAGGGAGTCGTGTGTGGGACAAAACGATACCAGGGAGGGAGGTGGTATATTTATTTAGTCGGGGATTGGCCTTAAAATGAAGGGATATTAGGTCATAGGCCCCATAAAATTAAGTGTTTTAGCCAAAAACCCACGTTTTTTGCAGTTTTGTGAAAAGCCCCTCGCTACTTTTCGTATTTGGAGAAAAACCCCTCCATTCACAGATAATATTACATTATTTGTGAACTTTAAATCATCATAACTCACTCATTTTTTGGCCTTTTTGGGTGATTCTTTTTTTTGAAATCAGGTATTTTTCCGAGATTTACGCAATGGACTTGAAAATTGTACAAAAAAAAAGTAATTTGGAACTTCGTTTTTCATTTTTATCTTTCAGATATATAATATTATCTGTGGACACTAACAGATAATATTATCTGTTAACTTTAAACCACCATAACTTTCTCAATTCTTGGGCTTTTTGGGTGATTTTTTTTTTAAATTTCATGTATTTATTTGAGATCTATGCAATAGGCATGGAAATTTTATGAAAAAAGTTAAATTATAGCCTGATTTTGAGTTTTTACAGATAACATTATCTGTATATGTGTGTCTAACAGATAATATTATCTGTTAACTTTAAACTACCATAACTTTATCAATTCTTGGGTTTTTTGGGTGATTTTTTTTTTGATTTCATGTATTTTTTTAAGATCTATGCATCTATGGTGCCAATTGTACGAAAGAAATATATTTTTATTATATGTATGCGAAAATTACAATTTTTCATATTTGTTTGATGTTTAGTTTTTTTTGTCCCTGTATTTCATGGTCAATATTGAACTCATTTGATGGATCTCATTTTGCTGTTTTCAAAATATCAAATTTTACGAAAAACGGACTTATATAACAAAAGTTAGAACAATTTGAGTGTAAAAAAAAAGGGCCTAATGCGATAAAAAAAACTAGCATCTAGGAAGCACCGACACTTCTAAGAAGGTAACGTGTCACGTGTCGTATCGTGTCCGACACACGGACACGACACTTCACGGACACTTTTATTGGAGTGTCGACGTGCAATATTTTTAGAATTTTGTCGTGTCGGTGTGTCCGTGTCGTGTCGTATCGTATCGTGTCGGTGTTTCCGTGTCCGTGCTTCATAGACTAGCATGTGTTTTAACTTTGAAGAGATCTCAATTCCAAGGGTCTATGGCCGAAGCTCCCTAAAATGAATAAGCATAGAAGGTGAACCCTGAACGGACAGGAAAGGGGGGAAGCAATGAGACTTATGGGGGTAGTTATTAATAGTTGTTTAGGAATATACATAGCCTAGGTTTGCCAATGGGAGTAATAAAATCAGGAAAGATACCAGTAAGAAATAAGAATTAAACATAGGATTAGGAGGTGTGGGACAAAAAATTACATCTACAGTGGTCGTACGGCGATCGGATTCAGTGAGGGATTTGAGTTTGGCAGAAGTTTCCTTCACTAGTTGCATTATCCTCTGCCTAGTCTGGTGCCTGCCAACGAAAAATCACACACACACAAAAAAAAACAAAAAAAAAAAACGTACTATATTAATTGGCGTAACTGTGCAAGTATATATACATATATATATATATAAAGAGAGAGAGAGAGAGAGAGAGTGAGTGTGTGGAGAGAACTGACAGCTTGTGACGATGATCGGGAGTATCCTTGGAGGTTCCGATGGCATCAATGAGTCTGCGAAATCCGGCGACGGCAGTGTTGATCTGGAATATACCGGCGGCCACTGCCTGGGATGGATTTTGAGACGAACCTCGACCCACTGACGATCCACCCCCGAGATCTTGGAAGCTCATTCTTTCGCCGTCTCTTGTCTGAGAAGTCTCCACGCTTGTGGGTTTGTCTCTCTCTCCCTCTTCCCTTTGGACCTTTGGAGACCCTCGGTTTGGATTGAGAGAACAGTAGTGGAGAGATTTAGTTTGTATATTTGAGTTGGAAGAGATGAGAAAGTTAAGGAAAGAAAAGAACTAGAGACAACCGTGATTCAGTAGGGCCGTTCAAAATTCACTCGACCATCAGTCTCTTTTTTTTTTTTTTTTTTACAATGTGGTGGAGTTACGGTGTTGGGATGGAAATCGACAGTTTCAGGTAGAATCACGGGTCTAGGGAGGTGAAAATTTGATTCACTTGATTCGACTGGAAACAACTTAATTTTTTGGAAAAATTTACTGAAAAGGACAATTATGGAACACTTGTTAAGTTTAAGGAAACGACTGTGATACGGAAGGCTATTTTCTCCGTATGAAAACGGAGACTTCCCCACCATTGGATTGATGAAAAGTCTCATCTTGGCCCTCCATTTGAAACCCACTAGTTTTGTGGTAAAAATACTACACCCACGTAACCAAAGCCGGTAGCCGGTTACCCCCAAAACATCCCACCCAAACCCAAGCACGTTAGCTCGGTCTCTCTCTCTCTCTCTCTCTCTCTCTCTCTTTTTCGCTTGGTCTGCCCATGCCCAAACCCTTCCCTCTCTGTCTTTTCTAACCAGGGGTTACCAAGCCACCACATCTGTCCAACCACTGTCCACCATTCTCTCTCTTGGTCTGCCCATGCCCAAACCCAAACCCAAACCCTCCCTCTCTGTCTTCTCTAACTTCTCTAACCAAGCGACCACCATTAGCACCACCACGTGAAGAGGGTATTTTTGTTGCAGAGTACTTCTAGTTCTATTGAGGTAATTTTCTCTAATATCTCTCTCTCTCTCTCTCTCTCTCTCTCTCTCTCTCACACACACACACACACACACACACACACACACACACACACATTTGGCAAATGATTTTTGTTGTATTTCTTAACTTAATGTTGCTATTGGTGATTTTAATTTGAAATTGGGACATTTGGTTTGGAATATAAAATTGTGTGTGTTGCTATTGGGTTTTTGTTGTATCCTCTGTTTTTAAATTCTTAACCCAACTTATTTGTTATCTTTCATTTTCAAACACTATCTATTCATCTGCAATGCTTTAGTATTATTAGTACACAAAAAATGGCCCATGACTCCTAAACCAGGGGCTGCTTAAGTTCAGTGATCATAGTCGTGGTTTGACCTTTGAGCAGGAACTAATGGCAATGTGGCTCTAGTTGTGTAGATCAAGAGGGTGGGGTTTTGCCTCTGGCTGAGCACCTTACGACCCATCAAAGATCAGGTAAGTTTATAAGTCTCTCTCTATGTTGGCACATTAGTTGCTGCTTAATTGATTTCATAGTTCACTGTGTGGCAACTATCTTAATAGATACATATCAGCATATTATATGACTGTTTATCATAAACTTCTCTCTCTGGCATATGGGGAGAATGTGTATCCACATACATAAGCTATATTTGTACGCGTACATATATATATATATATATATATAAATGTTAAATCTTCAATACATCCTCATGTATGATACAACCATTTGATAGGTGCCAATTTATGGTAACAAAGTGCTATTTTGTTCTAGTTTTAGTGCCACTTAGTAATAACTTTTGGAGTGTCATTTATGGTAACAACTAGTGTTATTTGGTAGTAACTTTTTTAAGCTGCCATTTGATAGTAAAAGTGGTTACAATAGATGGTAACTAAGTCCCAATGTGTGCAATTTTTTAGTGTATGTAGGATACAAATAAAAAGTTCCTATATTTATAGTCGGTTAACTTAAGTAACACAAAATCTTCCAGATTTTGAAAGATATGTTGCGATTATGTGTACTTGATTTCCAGGGTGATTGGGAAGATCATTTACCGTTAATTGAGTTCGCGTACAACAACAGTTTTCAATCGAGTATTGGAATGGCTCCTTATGAAGCCTTATATGGTCGTGTCTGCAGTTCACCGATTATTGGCAGAAGTGGGAGAAAGAATGATAGAAGGGCCGAAAATTGTACAAGAGATGACATATAAGATAAAGGTAATTAGACAATTGTTACTGACAGCTCAGAATATGTATAAGAGTTATGCCGACAAGCGTAGACGACCGTTAGAATTTGACCTAGGCGATTTGGTGTATTTGAAGGTGTCACCTTCAAAGGGGATTACAAGATTTGGGAGATACGGAAAACTTAATCCGAGGTATGTAGGACCTTTTAAAATTATTGGAAGAGTTGGACCCTTAGCGTATCGATTGAACTTGCATAGTTAGTATGTGTAGACACCTCATTTTGTCGGCTATCAGATTTAGGAGACCCATAGCTTGGTGGTTCACAATGATCGTAAAAGACTCAAAAGGACTCCTGGAAGTCAGCTCTATCTCTCAGAATGCTCAGAATGACCAAAGTGCCCCTGAAAGCCCGAAAACTCCCAGATTTGGTCCCAAAGTTCTAAAAACATGCTACGTCGTAAGAAAAGCGATAAAATGAGTTTTTAAGAGAAAATCGGGTGAAATCGTCAGCTCCCAGAGACCCCCGGAAGTCCCGGAAGCTCTCGGAAAGTCCCCGTTGACCGGTTTGACCAAGGTTTGACCAGGTTTGACCAAGTTTGACCGAAATTGTCCGAATTCACCAGAATCATTCTAAATCATGAGAAAAGTATTAAAACAAGTTCCAAAAGAAAATCGAGCGAAAACATCAGCTCCCGGGAACTCCCAGAGGTTTCCAGAACTTCCCGGGAATCCCAGGTTTGACCAGTTTGACCGGAATTTGAATTTAGAACCGGGGCACCGAAACAATTTTCAAATATTTTTCATGGATACTAGAGGTCAATAGATTTCCAACGGTATATCGCACATAATTTCTGGATTTAAAACGAATTTATTATGAATTTCCAAAGGCGAAAAAGGCGATCAAATCGGCTTTTATCGCGAATACCGCAAAACTTTTCAAAGTGACCTATCCCCGAACTATTTTTTATGTAAAGTAGACTCCATTACCTTTCCAACGGTATATCACAACCTCAATTTGGAGTTCGTATGCATTTTCTGTGAATTTCGGACGAAATAGGGCCTTTTCGCGAATACCGGAACCTCTGGGGGCCTAAACGTAATTTTCTGGGCTTCTGAGGAGCAGTGCCGCCGCGGCACTGGCCCACTGCCGCCGCGGCACTGGCCCAGTGCTGCCGCCGCGGCACTGGCCCAGTGCTGCCGCGGCACTCATCCCTCGCAGAGTCCATTTTTGTAATTTTTTTGGGGGTCCAATTTGATTAATTGAAAGCCAAAACGACATAGTTTTATGTTCACAGTTGTTTGGGACCAATGGGAGTACTTCTAAAACCCCAAAACCACCCCAAATTGGCCTATTTAAACCCTCCATTGCTCTTCATTTTGGGGGGGCCAAGTGCAAAGCTTGAAAAGTTGTAGAGAAGAAGAGAGATAGAGATAGGTTTAGAAGAGAGAAAGGGAGCTTCTCCCATTGATTTTCTATAAGAAAGTGAGTTTTATTCTTGTTTTCTTCCATCATCCTTCTATATACTTCACATTCAAAGTCCACTCCAACCCTCATTCTTGAGCATTCATGAGATAGGAAGCTACTTCCATGTCCAAATGTCAAAATCTATGAGTGAAACACCAAGCTACAAGTCTAAAATCACATTGATTATCATCTATTGATTGCTATTTACTTGCTTTGATTATATATATGTTCATCTCTCCTTATCTCATTTCTTTTTCTTTTCTTTATTTACTTACTAGTTCATCATCATCTAAGTGATGACATGAAGTTTGGGGTGAGTGAATCCTTATGGATAGTAGCTCTTGACCTCAAAAACATGTTTGATAGATGATGATCATAACCTCAATACTTCCAAGGTATTCTTGGAATGTATTGAAGTTATGTCCAAAAACAAAATAAATCTCTCCAACAATCTTGGAGGTTCTTAAATGATGAGTTTGATGTAGGTATTCTAAGTGGCTATGATCCTTATTGAGTGTTGAAAACATGTTTTCAAAACATCTATTTCAAAACCCCTCTCAATCCCTCTCATTTGGTTTCAAGAAACAAAACTTTGTTTTCTCCAAAATCTTCAAAACAATGAGTCAAAACAGTGAGTGAGTTGAGTTCAAAGATTTTTCTAGAACTCAATACTCAACATATGGATACAAGGCCACTTGGAAAGTCTTCCTAACTCATTGGAGAACACCCATGATTTTTGGTTTGACTTGGAAGTACTTGGAAATGGTCCATTTGGGTCCCAACATTCCTTCCAAACATTCTGTTTTTGCTGTCACAGCAGCTAGGTCAACTTACGACCTCTTTTCCAGAAAACTTTTCCAAAAGGGGTGGTCCTAACTTATTTTTCCCTTAATATTCAATGTCTTAGGAAACTTTCTGTATAAAATGGGCCTCTAGATCATTCTTTTTCATTTTATAAGATTTTCTAACATTTCAGTCGACAGTACGAACTCTGTTTCTGAGTGACCTCTATTGTTTATATAATTTCTCTCAATCTGTGATAGCTATTCAAGACTGGACTTTTGGGTTGTGTTCTAGACACAATAAGGAACATCTCCATAAAAAATCATGCATTGAAAACATTCCTAACACCTCTTTTCAAATTCCAAAAGATCATGCTACTGTTCTGTCCACTATTCACAGCAAGCATACTTTAACTTGCATTCTTTGATTTGATGCTTATATGCATTCCAAATTAGTTCATATCTTAGGAAGTAGTCCATACTACATTTGTACACATCCCATGTTAATTTCATTCATTCATTCATGCACATTTTAGAATTCTAAGTCATTCTAGAAATCCATGTACACAAAACACACTACAACCTTTGCACATTTTTAGATACATACATTGCATTCATGCAAGATTTGGGGTTTTTGTAACTCTTAATCTAAGGAGATTATAAGGAATGAACTCGATCACTCGTTCATGCTTCCCCTTGATCTATTCATCCTTTCTCATCCGTCCCGGGGATTGAGAGGTCTTCTTTTATCAAAGAATAACATGCATCATTCTAGCCTTGCTAAGCATATTTTGATTTCTTTGCTTACTTGTTTCAATAACAATTCATGTCCCCCTTTAGATTAGGAAGTCTTGATTATTTGATACATGATTAGACGATCTTTCCTAGGTTTATTTGTGTGATCTTTCACTTTACATTGCATGATATTTGGCTTAGATCTTATGAATGATATCTTATCTTTTGATCTTCCAATTTCAAGTTTTCTTATGTGATGTAATATACTACAATAGTATTAATTGTCGAACCAAACATAGTATAAGATGATTATTTGGATGCTAATTGAGGCCCGCCGAAAGACGGGGCGAGTTGAGGGTGTTTTAGTCGCGACAAAGGCTCCTTCCTCTCTCGTACCAAAACCCCGAACCAAGTTCTTTGGTTATGAAGGGCCGGTGCCCTTATCCGCTTGGGTGAGTCAAAATTAGGTTTCTTGGTTCCTTAAAGACCAAGTGGCGACTCTGTATCTGTTTTCAACAGACCTATTTTCTTTCTGTGATTCAAATCAATTTCAAAACAATCTCAAACAAGAGAAGTGGTCCGAAGCCCGGTATCCACAATCTGGCGACTCTGCTGGGGATTTTTATTTTAAAACAAAATAATACAGAGGTTTGACTCATAAGAAGCATCCTTAAAATCATCTTTTTACTGCGTTTGGCTCACCGCATTGCACTTCTGCATTTTCCCCCCCTCCGACTGTGTCTGAAACGCGGCGCTGACATTGTTCAGGTCTTACTGTGCCAGGGCATAAGTCACCGTTGATACTGTACCTTCCAAGGTATATCAAAAAGAGTAAAAACCTCCGTACTGTCTCCCCGACGGTATATTGGAACTCTCGTCAACGGACCCTCTTTGACTAAACCCAGCCCTTTCATATAGATTCCTGTAGAACCTTTCATAGGACTGTTCATTTATCTTTTCAGATAGGACAATGTGATATAACTGCTGTATGCCCTGACGGGATTACCTGCGCGGTGTAGACGCTTATGTGGCATAGAACAGAACCTCTTTCTCATGATTCCCAAGGCAATCACTCACATGTAATCACATTGAGTTAACTTGCCTAGGCACCATGACAAGGATGTCTGCTCCATGATTACAAAGATATGCACCGCAAACCTTGTTTGTTGGTCCTAGGACATAGGAGTATGAAAACTAGCTAGACAGTATGATCACCATCATAACTTGTTTCTCCCAGAAACTCTGTCCAGATATCCCAGATATCACCATCATAACCTGTTTCTCCCAGAAACTCTGCCCAGATATCCCAGATATAACCATATTAACCTGCTTCTCCCAGAAACTCTGCCCAGATATCCTAGATATAACCATATTAACCTGTTTCTCCCAGAAACTCTGTCCAGATATCCCAGATATAACCATATTAACTCTGTCTGAATCTTCCTGATTCCCCAGATATACAAGTTTCTCCCGGAAACTCTGTCATATTAACCAATTTCTCCCAGAAATTCTGATTTACCAATTTATCCCAGAAGCTCTGTCCAAATCTCTCAGATTACCCAAAAATCTCAATTTCTCCCAGAAAATCCGGTATACTTGTTTCTCCCAGAAAACTATGTCCAACTTACCCAAATTTTCATGTTTTCCCATAAGCTCTATCCAAATCTCCAAGATTTCCCAAAATTCCAGCAACTCCATCCAAACTTCCCAAAAATGCCTAGATGTACCAATTTCTCCCAGAAATTCTGATTTTCCAGTTTCTCCTAGAAGCTCAGTCCAAATCAACCAGAAATCCCTATTTCTCCTAGAAACTCAAATGACTTCTAGAAATTTCTCCGAATCTTCCAAATCCCTGTTTCTCCCAGAAACTCTGTCCAAAATTCCCGAAGTATCCCGAAAATCCCTGTTATCCCTTGGTGATCATACTGGAAAGTAAGGTTAGCACACTCTGTATGGCTAGGACCTTATTTGTTTAACTGCTATCTGTTAGAAGTAGGGGCATCATTTAGCTTAGGACTCGCATCCTCATGCTTGTCTCATATGCATACACAATTCCTACCAGTCTGTACGCACTGTCTCAGTCAGTCTGTACACAAGTCTGTCCATACCTGTCACTGTCACTGTCTGTCTGATTGCCTCTGTCAAAATCTGATCTAATCCTCTTAAAATCTGTCAGGTCAGTATAGATTCCCGGAGTCAGCAGCTAGGATCCTCGTCTTAGGTCAGAAGTTTGAACAGTCGTTTGGTCAAGATCTGCCCACCAAGTTACTTCAGCATGAATCAAGAAGAATTAGAAAATAAGGTCACTGTGTTGGGAACAACCATAAGCCAGCAATCTGATCGCCTGGCCCAAGTTTTGAGTTTCATGGAAGAACTGAAACAGCAGCAGCCACAGTACCCACATGGGTTCCCACCACCACCGCCTGGGTTTGGACAGCCTCCCGAGAATAATGGGGAAGAAGACTGGTTTCAAGGAGTCCCGCCGCTTGCATATGAGAAGAAGCTCCAGGAGAAAATGGACAAAGTTGACAAGCTTGAAAGTGTGTTGAGGAAGAGCAAAGGGGTTGATGATTACATGTTAGACCTGGAAGGCCTCTTTGAGCCCATCAAGCTAAGGCTGCCCGAGAACTTCAAAATGCCTGAAATTGACCGTTTTGATGGAACAGGGAATCCAAAAAGTCACATCAAGCTGTGCATGAGCATCTTCCAATCGATGGGCTGCACTCATGAGCACATTGCGATGTTGTTCCCGCAAACCCTTAAGAATGCCGCACTATCCTGGTTCCTAACCCTCGAAGCCTCCAAGACCCGAGTCTGGGAAGACATTGCTAGAACTTTCATTGATCACTACTCTTACAACCAAGAGTTTGATATCACCATCCGGGATCTAGAGACTACCAGGCAGAACTTTAATGAGTCCTTCACTGCATTCTTGAGCAGATGGAGGAATAAAGTGGCTCAAATGATCCACAGACCTGTTGAGAAAGAGCAAGTACGTATGCTGGTCAAGAACATGCAACCAGTATATCATGACAAGCTATTCTACCAATCCATCTCCACATTCGAAGAGCTATTTGAAATAGGCACCAGAATAGAGGATGCCATCAGAGAAGGAAAGTTCAAAAAGGATGAACCCCAACATCAGTCCAAGAGACCTAACTACTCCCTGGACTCCCCAGATATCAATGCACTTAGCAACCAATCAATGGCCTGCGCCCTTCGTCCATACCAGTCCATTCCGCCAAATCGCCCAAAAGGCCCTCGCGAATTCTCCAAACTTGATGTTCCTCTTTCCACAGCCTTGGACCACTTACTCAGAAAGGGCCACCTACAGCTCCTCCCTCACAAACCGCTACCGGATCCCATACCCTCCCACTACAACATGAGCCTACGATGTGCTTACCATCAAAATCTAGGCCATGCCACCGATCAATGCATCCGCCTCCGCCATGACATTCAGAACCTCATAGAGGATGTATCCCATCCTAATCCAATCCACTATCTTGGCTTGGACCAACCGATCGAATGATCCCTTCCGTCGATGCTAATGAATGTTGAAGCTACGCAGTAAAGTGATGGTGTTTGGAACTTCTGCTAAAAAATTTAATAAATGGGTCGCAAAGACACTCCATTTGAGACCAGGTCGAGTCGAGTTGAGTCTGTACTATGTTTCGAGTCCATTTCAATTCTAGTCTTGTGATCAAGTCTGTCTGTCATCGAGTTGTTAATAAGTCTGTAAACCTTCTCTATTGATGGAATGAAATCTCATTTTGCTTAATCTAATGTGCCCAGTCATAAATGCATGAATCACTAAACTGAAGTGTCACTTTTCGAATTACCATGGATATTACTCTGGTAATAATTTTTTCTACGACAAAACAAAAAAGAATCCTGAAAGGTTAAAGTCGATTTCACGCTGACACTGATGAAGAGCTGGAATTGAATAGTCTTACTTTAAGAATTTAAAGATGCTTTTGCCTCAATCTTGAAAAGACATACTTGAAACTGACTTGGGGCTTGCCCAACACCCTTTTCTCCACCATTTCGAAGCCTTAAGCCCGATCCAATTGGGAGCCACGCAATCTGTCCGATTGAAAGCAATGCAAACTTAGCCCTTGATGGTAGCCAAACATTTCAGTGAGTTTCATCTCCACTTTCAAAAAAAAAAAGAAAAAAAAAAAAAAAAAAAAAAAAAAAGCTCGCTAGGTTGAAAACCCGAAAGGGCACCCAGGCAAAAGTTAGAGCTGAAAAAGGTGTTGATTTCCAAAATCTGACCCTAGCCAGTCAAAATGTTGGAGAAAATTTTAATGAGACAAATAAGAGAATCATACGCTTCAAGATACATCTTAAGAACGTGCCAAGATCACATTTCAAAAGGCACAGAATGACCACAAATAAATTTCGAGAGCTGACATGCACATTCTGGAATTCTGAGATTGCGATTAAAGGATCTTGCAAGAATCAACTACATGAAAAGCAAGAATTGACTGGCTAGGAAAAAGTGAAAAGGATCAATCCTCAAAACAAAAGAAAAAGAAAAAGAAAAAGAAAAAGAAAAAGAAAAGAAAGGGAGATTGAAACTGAATCTTTTTTTATTCAAAGCTACCACAAGTGGCTCAAGTTTGAACTTCTTTGACGATTGGTTTGAAAAACCCTCATACCTCAAACCCCTTATTTCAAGCCTTGCCTTGAACTACGCTCGACCTGATTCCCACTCGGGGATACGTAGGCAACCACAACGGTTCGGTCAACCCACCTACCTAAAAATCAACCCGCTTCTTTCCGACCATGGCCAGAACTACGTTGGACCTGATCCCCACTTGGGGGTACGTAGGCAGACTTACAAAAAGAAAAAAAAGGATGACTCGCTAGGTCGAAAATCCGAAAGGACGCCTAGGCAAAATTAGAGTTAAATCCAAGGTGAGCAATAACAAAAGAGAGAAAAGAGCTTGCTAGGTCACCTCACTGGTGCCTAGGCAAAAGTTATGAGCATTTGAGAGATTAAAGTCACGGTCCATGCCTCAAGCCAGAAAATCACCTTCCACACTAGGGGCAAACATCGGCTACCCGCCTCGTTTGCCTGACTTTTACTATCTACCCTTCATACAAGGGGCAAACTTCGGTCATCTACCTCATTTGCCCAAAACCTCCAATAAACCATCATCCAAACTAGGGGCAAACTTCGGTCACCCACCTCGTTCGCTTATGAATCCCACTTTGTACAGCTCAAACTAGGGGCAAACTCCGTTTGCCTAACACAATCCCTCCACACCAAGGGCGAGTTTTCAAGTTACCAAGTTGTTTTGAAAATTTTGAAATAGAGCATCTTTTACTCTAAAAGCTAAGGCACTAATTCAAAGCACTTCCTGGGAGAAGCAGAAAATTGACTAGATCACTATGGAAGAATTTTCAAAAATCAGATTTATCAGCAAAGTGCTACCATGTTAAGATGAGGGGTGAACACCAAAAGAGAAATGGTACATCGTTTATGACAAAAGCACATCAAGTTTTGACAAGACGAGCTTGTGTCAAATGTGTCATCCTCGTGCGTCAATGTCTGTCAAGTTTTTGAGTCTGTTGTAGTCTCAAATGTGTAAGTCAACAGTGACTAATAAAATTTTCAAATCAAGTTATAAAGAGCATGCCAATGCAAGCAGGAGTACCAAACACCATTACTGTACCGGTTAAGGCGTCAGCATGAGAAGCGTCCAAACTTAGGGCAAATGCAAATTTCATCCCTTTCCAAACCATCGAAAGTTGACCATCATCTCCTTGCAACATAAGTCCATGAGTGGCTGTTGATTACCTTCCCTCGTCCATGCAACATAAGTCCATGAGTGGCTGTTGATTTTCTTTCATCTCCAAGCAACACAAGTCCATGAGTGGCTGTTGATGGATCCCGGTTCCAGGCCAGCAAGATTTGATCAACTATGAGAGATTCGAATTTGAATCCTGGTTCCCGGTCAAGAGAAGTAGTTGAAGAGAGATCCCAGAAAGAGTCGCTTCATCCCCAACAGATTCAGTTTAATCCCCCAGCAGGCATATCGATTTGTACATCGTCAGTTCAATCACAACAGTCACAGTAGTTCACTGTCGACTCGTCTTCTCGATTAGTACATCGTCAGTTCAATCACAACAGTCACAATAGTTCACTGTCGACTCGTCTTCTCGATTAGTACATTGTCAGTTCAATCACAACAGTCACAGTAGTTCACTGTCGACTCGTCATCTCGATTAGTACATCGTCCGTTCTTTTTATCATGGTTAGTCCAACCGTTGGTCCAATCCATGACAGTCACAGTAGTTCACTGTTGACTCGTCTTCTCGATTAGTACATCGTCAGTTCAATCCATGACAGTCACAGTAGTTCACTGTTGACTCGTCTTCTCGATTCGTACATCGTCAGTTCAATCTATGACAGTCACAGTAGTTCACTGTCGACTCGTCTTCTCGATTCGTACATCATCAGTTCAATCTATAACAGTCATAGTAAGTTCACTATCGACTCGTCATCTCGATTCGTACATCGTTAGTTCAATCATGACAGTCACAGTAGTTCACTGTCGACTCGTCTTCTCGATTCGTACATCGTCACTTCTTCTGGTCACGGTTAGTCCAACTGTTGATCCAATCCATGATAGTCACAGTAGTTCACTGTTGACTCATCATCTTGATTTGTGCATCGTCACTTCTTCCGGTCACGGTTAGCCCAACTGTTGATCCAATCCATGGCAGTCACAGTAGTTCACTGTAGACTCGTCATCTCTATTAGTACATCGTCCGTTCTTTTGATCATGGTTAGTCCAACCGTTGATCCAATCCATGACAGTCACAGTAGTTCACTGTCGACCCGACATCTCGGTTAGTTCAATCGCCAGTTCAATCCATGACAATCCCAATAGTTCACTGTCGACTCGTCTTCTCGATTAGTACATTGTCAGTTCAATCACAACAGTCACAGTAGTTCACTGTCGACTCGTCATCTCGATTAGTACATCGTCCGTTCTTTTGATCATGGTTAGTCCAACCGTTGGTCCAATCCATGACAGTCACAGTAGTTCACTGTTGACTCGTCTTCTCGATTAGTACATCGTCAGTTCAATCCATGACAGTCACAGTAGTTCACTGTCGACTCGTCATCTCGATTCGTACATCGTCAGTTCAATCCATGACAGTCATAGTAGTTCACTGTCGACTCGTCATCTCGATTCGTACATCGTCAGTTCAATCCATGACAGTCATAGTAGTTCACTGTCGACTCGTCATCTCGATTAGTACATCGTCTGTCCTTTTGATCATGGTTAGTCCAACCGTTGGTCCAATCCATGACAGTCACAGTAGTTCACTGTCAACTCGACATCTCGGTTAGTTCAATCGGCAGTTCAATCCTGACAGTCACAGTAGTTCACTGTCGACTCGTCATCTCGATTCGTACATCGTCAGTTCAATCCATGACAGTCACAGTAGTTCACTATCGACTCGTCATCTCGATTAGTACATCGTCTGTCCTTTTGATCATGGTTAGTCCAACCGTCAGTTCAATCCATGACAGTCACAGTAGTTCACTATCGACTCGTCATCTCGATTAGTACATCGTCTGTCCTTTTGATCATGGTTAGTCCAACCGTTGGTCCAATCCATGACAGTCACAAGAGTTCACTATCGACTCGTCATCTCGATTAGTACATCGTCCGTTCTTCTAGTCACGGTTAGTCCAACTGTTGATCCAATCCATGATAGTCACAGTAGTTCACTGTCGACTCATCATCTCGATTCGTACATTGTCACTTCTTCCGGTCACGGTTAGTCCAACTGTTGATCCAATCCATGATAGTCACAGTAGTTCACTGTCGACTCATCATCTCGATTCGTACATTGTCACTTCTTCCGGTCACGATTAGTCCAACTGTTGATCCAATCCATGATAGTCACAGTAGTTCACTGTTGACTCATCATCTCGATTCGTACATCGTCACTTCTTCCGGTCACGATTAGTCCAACTGTTGATCCAATCCATGATAGTCACAGTAGTTTACTGTTGACTCATCATCTTGATTTGTGCATCGTCACTTCTTCCGATCACGATTAGCCCAACTGTTGATCCAATCCATGATAGTCACAGTAGTTCATTGTCGACTCATCATCTCGATTCGTACATCGTCAGTTCATTAATCATCATTAGTTTACCATCACTCTCATTCAAAATATGTCGTGTTCATCATTCTCATTCAAAATCTTAGGCTTCTATGGGGCTTCCATGTTCATCGCTTGACATCTCGGGATTTTATGTCCATCACTTGACGTCTCAGGACTTCTGTGTCCGTCTCTTAATTTCCAGGGCTTCCATGTCCGTCGGTTATCTGTCAAACGGCATCTCCGAATATAGTCCTCCGGGACCCTACATCCAATTACATTCGCTTACGAAGCACACTTCCCAAAATTCAGAAGTTTGCTCCAAGACCTAGAGTATTCAAACCTTGATGTCCCTATTCGGGTCAATAACTGCATCACAGTTAGAAATACTAGCATAGCATAAGACCACTTGGAGTGGCACACACCCCATGGCACCTGCTCATTCTAGGATCAGAAAGCTAGGCATGATAGGACTCATGTACGAGATCATATCACATCCACACATTGCATATCATCCTCATATAGCATAGCATCCGCCTGATTGTTGTGTATGTGCATATGTGATTTATCCCTTTGTGCCCTGAACTACGTCCTGGTCTGATTCCCCTTGGGATACGTAGGCAGCTCACGCGGAGCACGACCAGCACTAATCTCATCATCCTTTCATCTTTTGCAACGCTGTTTATCCTAAATCTATAGCCTCCAAAAGACCTGTCTCTTCAAAGCTTTGGCACTCGCTTGCGAAATGCGTTGTCTCCCAAGTTCATGCCAAAGAGGGGCAAACTGTAGACACCTCATTTTGTCGGCTATCAGATTTAGGAGACCCATAGCTTGGTGGTTCACAATGATCGTAAAAGACTCAAAAGGACTCCTGGAAGTCAGCTCTATCTCTCAGAATGCTCAGAATGACCAAAGTGCCCCTGAAAGCCCGAAAACTCCCAGATTTGGTCCCAAAGTTCTAAAAACATGCTACGTCGTAAGAAAAGCGATAAAATGAGTTTTTAAGAGAAAATCGGGTGAAATCGTCAGCTCCCAGAGACCCCCGGAAGTCCCGGAAGCTCCCGGAAAGTCCCCGTTGACCGGTTTGACCAGGTTTGACCAAGTTTGACCAAGTTTGACCGAAATTGTCCGAATTCACCAGAATCATTCTAAATCATGAGAAAAGTATTAAAACAAGTTCCAAAAGAAAATCGAGCGAAAACATCAGCTCCCGGGAACTCCCAGAGGTTTCCAGAACTTCCCGGGAATCCCAGGTTTGACCAGTTTGACCGGAATTTGACTTTAGAACCGGGGCACCGAAACAATTTTCAAATATTTTTCATGGATACTAGAGGTCAATAGCTTTCCAACGGTATATCGCACATAATTTCTGGATTTAAAACGAATTTATTATGAATTTCCAAAGGCGAAAAAGGCGATCAAATCGGCTTTTATCGCGAATACCGCAAAACTTTTCAAAGTGACCTATCTCCGAACTATTTTTTATATAAAGTAGACTCCATTACCTTTCCAACGGTATATCACAACCTCAATTTGGAGTTCGTATGCATTTTCTGTGAATTTCGGACGAAATAGGGCCTTTTCGCGAATACCGGAACCTCTGGGGGCCTAAACGTAATTTTCTGGGCTTCTGAGGAGCAGTGCCGCCGCGACACTGGCCCACTACCGCCGTGGCACTGGCCCAGTGCTTCCGCGGCACTCATCCCTCGCAGAGTCCATTTTTGTAATTTTTTTGGGGGTCCAATTTGATTAATTGAAAGCCAAAACGACATAGTTTTATGTTCACAGTTGTTTGGGACCAATGGGAGTACTTCCAAAACCCCAAAACCACCCCAAATTGGCCTATTTAAACCCTCCATTGCTCTTCATTTTGGGGGGGCCAAGTGCAAAGCTTGAAAAGTTGTAGAGAAGAAGAGAGATAGAGATAGGTTTAGAAGAGAGAAAGGGAGCTTCTCCCATTGATTTTCTATAAGAAAGTGAGTTTTATTCTTGTTTTCTTCCATCATCCTTCTATATACTTCACATTCAAAGTCCACTCCAACCTTCATTCTTGAGCATTCATGAGATAGGAAGCTACTTCCATGTCCAAATGTCAAAATCTATGAGTGAAACACCAAGCTACAAGTCCAAAATCACATTGATTATCATCTATTGATTGCTATTTACTTGCTTTGATTATATATATGTTCATCTCTCCTTATCTCATTTCTTTTTCTTTTCTTTATTTACTTACTAGTTCATCATCATCTAAGTGATGACATGAAGTTTGGGGTGAGTGAATCCTTATGGATAGTAGCTCTTGACCTCAAAAACATGTTTGATAGATGATGATCATAACCTCAATACTTCCAAGGTATTCTTGGAATGTATTGAAGTTATGTCCAAAAACAAAATAAATCTCTCCAACAATCTTGGAGGTTCTTAAATGATGAGTTTGATGTAGGTATTCTAAGTGGCTATGATCCTTATTGAGTGTTGAAAACATGTTTTCAAAACATCTATTTCAAAACCCCTCTCAATCCCTCTCATTTGGTTTCAAGAAACAAAACTTTGTTTTCTCCAAAATCTTCAAAACAATGAGTCAAAACAGTGAGTGAGTTGAGTTCAAAGATTTTTCTAGAACTCAATACTCAACATATGGATACAAGGCCACTTGGAAAGTCTTCCTAACTCATTGGAGAACACCCATGATTTTTGGTTTGACTTGGAAGTACTTGGAAATGGTCCATTTGGGTCCCAACATTCCTTCCAAACATTCTGTTTTTGCTGTCACAGCAGCTAGGTCAACTTACGACCTCTTTTCCAGAAAACTTTTCCAAAAGGGGTGGTCCTAACTTATTTTTCCCTTAATATTCAATGTCTTAGGAAACTTTCTGTATAAAATGGGCCTCTAGATCATTCTTTTTCATTTTATAAGATTTTCTAACATTTCAGTCGACAGTACGAACTCTGTTTCTGAGTGACCTCTATTGTTTATATAATTTCTCTCAATCTGTGATAGCTATTCAAGACTGGACTTTTGGGTTGTGTTCTAGACACAATAAGGAACATCTCCATAAAAAATCATGCATTGAAAACATTCCTAACACCTCTTTTCAAATTCCAAAAGATCATGCTACTGTTCTGTCCACTATTCACAGCAAGCATACTTTAACTTGCATTCTTTGATTTGATGCTTATATGCATTCCAAATTAGTTCATATCTTAGGAAGTAGTCCATACTACATTTGTACACATCCCATGTTAATTTCATTCATTCATTCATGCACATTTTAGACTTCTAAGTCATTCTAGAAATCCATGTACACAAAACACACTACAACCTTTGCACATTTTTAGATACATACATTGCATTCATGCAAGATTTGGGGTTTTTGTAACTCTTAATCTAAGGAGATTATAAGGAATGAACTCGATCACTCGTTCATGCTTCCCCTTGATCTATTCATCCTTTCTCATCCGTCCCGGGGATTGAGAGGTCTTCTTTTATCAAAGAATAACATGCATCATTCTAGCCTTGCTAAGCATATTTTGATTTCTTTGCTTACTTGTTTCAATAACAATTCATGTCCCCCTTTAGATTAGGAAGTCTTGATTATTTGATACATGATTAGACGATCTTTCCTAGGTTTATTTGTGTGATCTTTCACTTTACATTGCATGATATTTGGCTTAGATCTTATGAATGATATCTTATCTTTTGATCTTCCAATTTCAAGTTTTCTTATGTGATGTAATATACTACAATAGTATTAATTGTCGAACCAAACATAGTATAAGATGATTATTTGGATGCTAATTGAGGCCCGCCGAAAGACGGGGCGAGTTGAGGGTGTTTTAGTCGCGACAAAGGCTCCTTCCTCTCTCGTACCAAAACCCCGAACCAAGTTCTTTGGTTATGAAGGGCCGGTGCCTTTATCCGCTTGGGTGAGTCAAAATTAGGTTTCTTGGTTCCTTAAAGACCAAGTGGCGACTCTGTATCTGTTTTCAACAGACCTATTTTCTTTCTGTGATTCAAATCAATTTCAAAACAATCTCAAACAAGAGAAGTGGTCCGAAGCCCGGTATCCACAGTATGCTCAAGTTCATAATGTGTTTCATGTATCCTTGTTACGTAAGCACTTAGCGGAGGTTAGAGATCAAGTGATGACTCTGATACCGAATGAAATTCAGAGAGATTTGACGTATGTTGTGTATCTGGTAGAGATCTTGGATTGGAAGGATCAAGTCTTACGAAACAAAGTAATATCGAAAGTGAAAGTGTTATGGCATAGCCAAATGACAGAAGAGATGACATGGGAAATCGAAGATGAGATACGTACTCAGTATTCGCATCTTTTTGAGACATGAGGTATAAGTTTGGGGATAAACTTCTTTTAAGGGGGAGAGTATTATAACACTCGCATGCGTGTTATTGCATTTCATTACATTGTCATGCATGATAATGTGATGTGTTGTGCATTTTGGCACATGTTTGAGTGAGTTTAGACTCACGAGTCGATTTGGGTATCTGTGTCGGATAACCCTTTGAGACTGTGGTGATTGAGGATTTGTTGTTGTGACGTCTCTCCGAGTATGGGACGGTCACTGTGGAACACTTTAAATGGTTATCTGGAATTAAATTTTTACCAGTGCATTTCTATATCTTTATTATTTCTAGTTTAGAATTTATATCTATTGTTAGATTTAGTATCCTGGTGAGGATGAATTAACACGCTATTAATTTGGTAGGCTAATTAGAAACTTCGGAAAACGTCATGTAGAAATTCGCATTTTAACAACCAAATGGAACTTAGTCAGAAACTTTTATAATTTTGAAGTTTCACTCATGAAGCTATGAATTAGCTGTGTAGAAAGTTTCAGAGACTGTTTAGGAGTTTTGAGAACTTGCGGGGAGGTAAACACAATTTTGGAAAATGTTGCCTATATATAGAAAGCGATGACTTTCATAATTTTACAACTCTTAACCTAAAACTCAAAAGGAGGCCACAAGGGATATTTGGGAGCTTAGAGCTTTGTGACGCCAAACGACGACCTTCTGCCCGTTTATTTTCTTCAAGATTTCATATTTAAACTCCTTGAGGTAAGGGCTTCGTTTTGATACCCACTAGGGCATGTTTGGCTATGTTTTCCGAAAAGTTATTTTCTAGAATTTTTCATAAAAGTTGATATTTGAAATTCTGATCGATAAAAACTGTACTAGACTGACTTCTACACGTTCTTTGTACATGGATTTTCTTTGGATCAAACTTTAAAAGCGTATATCGGAGGTGAGTGATTCAACTTTGTATTATGGAATGATTGATTGGCGTGTATTCATGTTATGTTTGAATATCATGTGTTAATTCATAGAGATATATTGTGTAGTTCATATTGGGTGATTATATTGATAAGTAGGCCCAATAACTTGGTGAAATGTTTTAATTACCGAGAGCATGGTGATATGTATTTGAGCATGTTGAGTTGCTTATTTGGGTTAGAAGGAGCACGTGGTCACTAAGCCATTTTGTGGAGCTGATATAGGCATTAAGGTCGCACGATTGAAGAGAAGAATCGTGGGGCTTACCCTTTCGCGTGGACTTATTGGCGAGGAGTCGCGGATTGGGAGTATAGAATGTGCACGTGAGTCTCCCGCGACTAGTATGAAATGTAGAGATGTGAATGCAAGCATGTGTTATCATTCATGTGCATTTGTTGTTTTATTCACTAAGCGTTACCGTAAACAAATTGAATATGTGTGGTTATTCATATAACCATTTAAAGTGTTAATGCCGAAGAGGAATCGGAGAAGTGAGCACGTGGGTTTTGGAGTTCACTTAGAAGGCAACTTGAATGTCGATCTTGTAATTTTGAGACAATAGACTTGTTGTAATAAGAATCGCTATGACTTTTAACTTTGTTTAACTTGGAATCGTAGAACGAGTTCTTAATGTTGTAATAGATTGTAATCACTTGTAATTATGTTTTAATAATGTTTTGATCTAGTGAGGATCACTTTAGAATAAGTTTGGCATATGGTTTTAATCCTCGTTTGATTTTGAAAAGCTTTGAAACTTAGAAAATGCTGCAGAATAGAGACTGCTGCCTAGGGGTGTCATTTGGAACGAAAATTCCGATTCCGATCCGAAAAATTTCGATTTTGGCAACTAAATATGCATTGCGAATTCCGAATTTCCGAATTCCAAAAATTTTATAAAAAAAAACGGATTGGAATCGGAATTGTTTTTAGAATTCTGAAAATTCCGAAAATTTTCCGAAAATATTTCGAAATTGTAATTTCCGAAACTTTTCCGAATTATTCTGAAAAATTTCCGAATATATTCCGAAATTGTATTTTCTGAAACTTTTCCAAAAATATTCCGAAATATTCCGAAAATTGTGTTCATCCCACTTCGAAAAAACACAAAAAAATGGTGAGGTATTGTGCTTCAATAAAAGGCCTACAAGTCTTAAGTGAAATCCCATTAAGCTTGAATTCCGAATATTCCGAAAAATTCCGAAAATATTTCGAATATTCTGAATAAATCTGAATCTGATAAAATTCTGAAAATTTCAAAATTTCTGAAATTTCTGAAATTTCGGAATTGGAAATAATTTTGGAATTTCCAAAATTTCGGAAGGGAATTCGGAATGCATTTTTGGCTTCTGAAAATTTTGGAATTTTTTCCTAAAGGGGTGTTTCCGATCCGTTCCGGCCGAAACACACCCCTACTGCTGCCATAA
This sequence comes from Hydrangea macrophylla, assembly GCA_033977485.1. Classification (NCBI taxonomy): domain Eukaryota; kingdom Viridiplantae; phylum Streptophyta; class Magnoliopsida; order Cornales; family Hydrangeaceae; genus Hydrangea; species Hydrangea macrophylla. The sequence continues at coordinate 132,815,146 of CM066984.1, read as the reverse complement.
AACAGTCGACTGGAAGAGGGCATAGTCGATTGGACCCCTATTTTTAAAAGGCAAATTTCTTTTAGCTTTAGGACTCCAGTCGACTGGTTTCTGCATGAAAAATATACATTCTGCATGCATAGTGCACAGTCGACTGAACGAGCCCAGTCGACTGAAAGTTTGAGGCATCAGTCGACTGGAGGAGGGGTCAGTCGACCGGAGGAGGGGTCAGTCGACTGAAGGTGGCACTTGGGGTTTTCTTGTTCTCTGTGACTGATGAATCAGTCGACTGGATGCCCGACCCAATCGACTAGATTGCTTACTTTCAAATGTTTGTTTTGTTCCGCTGCGTGTGTTCTTAAAACTAAAATCTTTTTTAGAACGTTAATGAATTGGTTAGCCTCGGTGGCACGCCACGGACTTCAGTTATACTATTGTGGGGCTGGGCTGTGACATTTAGTGGTATCAAAGCTTAAGATTAGAGCCTTGGGAACGAGTGACGATATATACTGAGCGACGTCGAGTAGAGTGCGTAATCGAATTATTATCATTGTAGAAATGCTCCATGTGTTAGCATTTGTTGATTGTGATGAACTGTGCATATATATATCTATATTGAGGCATAGCATGCATATTCATTATGAATTGAACTTAACAGGACGAGTTCTTGAACCGTCATGGCTGATCCGGTAAGAAAGTTGTCACCACATTCGCGGATGACCAAATAGTGAATATGTTGGAAAATTTTATACAAGCGGTAAGTAAAAGAGAACAGATGAATGTTCAGCCTCCACCAGTTAAAATTCGTTATATCAATGCACCACCAGTACCGCGACCCCAACACACAATCGTGGAACAGTTTCATAAGCAAAAACCGACGTTGTATCATGGACAGGTTTACATAGACTTGGCCGATCATTAGATGATGGGCATGGAAAGACATTTCTGTACTGTGATATGTACCGACGAGGAAAAATTTTATGTGTATCCGATACGTTGATGGGCGAAGCATTGGATTGGTGGAACAACGTACTTGAATAAGGGAAGCAGACCACATGGGAAGTATTTAAAGAAGAATTTAACCGACGATTCTTTCCGCAATCTGCTTATACTCAGAAACGCCACATGGGAGACATGACTGTGAGTGAGTATGTATCCCGTTACAATGCCTTGTTGCGATTTGGAAAAACTACAGTTCCAACTGATAGGGATGAAGCTCGTAAGTTTGAGAAAGGGCTTAGGGAGAATATCCGTGGCCATGTGGATATGTTGCAACACCCGACCGTTTCTCTCGTAGAGGAAGCCGCCCGCATAGCTGAGAAAAGTGTCGATCGATATTGACAAGGACAACAAGGAAAGAGGGCAAATGACAATAGGGGCAAGAGTCAAGGGAATGCGAAGAGATCGTTTGCACAAGGTTCGGGATCAAACATGGGTAGTCAAGGATGGAGTACAGTAATGGGAGACTTGAGACCGTTATGCCCGATATGTAATTTGCGACACAGAGGAACCTGTTATCAATTGACCACCTGCTATATTTGCAAGCAATTAGGGCATGTATCTAGGAATTGTCCTATGAATACGAACGTGACTACACTGAACACTACCTCGAACGCCAAGAGCTACAACTCAGAGATAAGAAGGAAATGTTTTGAATGTGGAGAATCAGGACATATAGCGAAGAATTGCCCAAGTAAGAGACAACTGGGAATGAGTACTAGAGCATCGAGTGGGCCAAGGACAGAACCACGAGCGGATAAAGGGAAAGGAGTTGCGCAACAAGGGCGATATTTCCAGCACAGGCCAGGGAATACGGATGATACAGTCATATCAGGTATTCTTCATATTTGTTCGTATCCTGTATGTATACTTATGGATTCTGGTTCCACGCATTCATTTGTATCACGTGACTTTGTCAAACATTTAATTGTTAAATCTAAACCATTAGGATATGAGTTGTGCGTATCATTGCTGTAATACCCCTAAATTTCATATTAATACTTTTAATTAATTATTATATTTTGCGGGGTTGGAATAGCGATTAAATAGATTTGTCGAGGGTTTGAGTGTAATGCATAGAATAAAGGTTAGTCATAGTGCATGTGTGCCGTGTGTAGGTGATAACTATCACTATTGGCTAGCATGAAGAAGTGGTTTATCATTCTTGTGATGTGGCGTGAGTGGGTGAATTCGCAAAGGGTTGTGACACGTGTGTGTGTGTGTCACCAATTAGTATTGGTATATGTATGTGTAGTGTGTATTGAGATGTTAGGCAACCAAGTGCTAGTATGGGCGGCGAGCAGTTAAGATTAGAGATGGACAAGCTTAGGCCATGTTTGGCCATGGGTTATTAAATGGAGGTGCTTGGTTAGAAAGTCAGGCAAGATTCTGCAACATTATTTTAGGTACAGGGGTTGTATACAATATGCTTCTAAATCTCCGGAGTATTTTTTTTATTATCTCTCTTGTACTCTTTTGGAGTTATACTGTGCTTTCATTTGGCATCTATGAATTTCTGGTAAATATGTTGGTACAAGTTTGGTGGCTAAATACCACGGAACTGATGGGTATATGAGTAAGGAGCACCTGCCAAGAGCCAATAGTCCAGAGACCAGAAAAGTCATAAATGGCTTGGTAAAAGGTGAGGTGAGGTAAGGTGACTCTTGCTATATTACCACGAGGAATCCTGGTATGATGCTCTTGGGGGTGAGCGGTTGACTGTGGGATAGGTGTATATTTTTACACCTATCAAATTGTGTATTCTTTATGCTTTTGAGCTGTTTATTCTTGTCATATTGTATACTTCCCCGTGTGTTATTGGTAAATGCAGGTAACACCAGTAGCTGAGGAAAATGAAAGAATAGAATAAAGTCAATTGGAGCGTCGTATAGAGTACCGTGGGGGTTCGGGCTAGTTGATTTTAATTATGTGAGGGGAATTGCTGTAATATTTTATACAGCTCAAGTGTAATTATTTTATGGTTTTGAAATACACTTAATTATTTATAGTTTTAATGTAAATATTTCAATTATTTTAGAAAGTGGATCCGGGGTGTGACAATTGCCCACTAGCGAACCATTAGTAACTTCTTCGGTATTCAAGTCGTGTGAGATCAAGATAGACGATAAGGTCTTGAGTGTCGATTTGATTCTGTTGATAGTGAACTACTTCGATGTTATCTTGGGTATGGATTGGTGTAGACACCCCATTTGGTCGGCTATCAGATTTAGGAGACCCATATCTTGGTGGTTCACAATGATCGAAAAAGACTCAAAAGGACTCCTGGAAGTTGGTTATATTTCTCAAATGCTCAGAATGACCAAAATGCCCCTGAAAGCCCGAAAACTCCCAGATTTGGGACCAAAAGTTCTGGAAACATGCTATATCGTAAGAAAAGTAAGAAAATGAGTTTTTAAGCAAAATCAGATGAAATCGTCAGCTCCCAGAGACCCCCCGGAAGACCCGGAAGTTCTTGGAAAGTCCCCGTTGACCAGTTTGACCAAGGTTTGACTAAGTTTGACCGAAATTGTCCAAATTCGTCGGGATCATTCTAGATCATGTGGAAAGTATTAAAATGAGTTTTAAAAGAAAATCGAGCGAAAACGTCAGTTCTTGGGGGCTCCCAGAGATTTCCAAAACTTCCCGGGAATACCAGGTTTGACCTGTTTGACCAAAGTTTGACTTTAGAACTGGAGCACCGTAACAATTTTCAAATATTTTTCATAGATACTAGAGGTCAATATCTTTCCAACGGTATATCGCACATAATTTTTGGATTTAAAACGAGTTTATTGTGAATTTTCGAAGGCGAAAAAGGCGATCAAATCGGCTTTTATCGCAAATACCGCAAAACTTTTCAAAGTGACCTATCCCTGAAATTTTTTATGTAAAATAGACTCCATTACCTTTCCAACGGTATATCACAACCTCAATTTGGAGTTCGTATGTGTTTTCTGTGAATTTCGGACGAAATAGGGCCTTTTCGCGAATACCGGAACCTCTGGGGGCCTAAACAGGATTATCCAGACGATTAAGGAGCAGTGCCGCCGCGGCACTGGCCCACTACCGCTGCAGCACAGGCCCAGTGCTGTCGCGGTACTCTCCTCCAGAGCAGTATGTTTTTTGTAATTTCTTTTGGGGGTTCATTTTGATTAATTGAAAACCAAAACGACGTAGTTCTATGTTAACAGATGTTTGGGACCAATAGGAGTATTTCTAAAACCCCAAAACCACCCAAAATTGGCCTATATAAACCCCCCTTGACTTCTCATTTTGGGGTGTCAAATATAAGCTTTGAAAAAGTTTTGGGAGAGAAAGTGGTAGAGATAAGGTCAGAATAGAGAGAAAAGAAGCTTTCTTCTTTGATTTCAAAACAAAAAGTGAGTTTTAAACTTTGTTTTTACTTCATTACTCCTATTTACTTCATATTCAATACACCCAACCACCATTTTTAGTGAGCATTTAAGAGAAAGGAAGCTACTTCCATGTCCAATGTCATCTCATATGAGTGAAACACCAAACTACAAGTCCAATATCACATTGATTATCATCTATTGATTGTTATTTACTTGATTGTTCATATTATGTTCATCTCTTCCTAACCTCATTTCTTTTTTTGACATTTTTTTTATTTACTTACTAGTTCATCATCCTCTAAATGATGACATGAAGTTTGAGGTGAGTGAATCCTTATAGATAGTAGCTCTTGACCTCAAAAACATGTTTGATAGATGATGATTATAACTTCAATACCTCCAAGGTATCCTTGAAGTTATGTTCAAATGAAAATAAATCTCTCCAACAATCTTGGAGGTTCTTGATGATGAGTTTGATGTTGACATTTTAAGTGGCTATAACCTTCATTGAGTATTGAAAATATGCTTTCAAAACATCTATTTCAAAACCCCTTCTTAAAACTCTCACTTTGATTTCAAGAGATAAACCTTGTTTTCCCAAAATCTTCAAAACAGTGAGTCAAAACAGTGAGTGATCTATGTTCAAAGATTTCTCTAGAACTCAATACTCAATGTATGGATGAAAGGCAACTTGGAAAGTCTTCCTAACTCATTACAGAACATCCACGATTTTTTGTTTGACTTGGAAATACTTGAAAATGGTCCATTTGGACCCAAACATTCCTTCCAGACATTCTGCCTCTGCTGTCACAGCAGCTTAGTTGACTTTTAACTTATTTTTAAGAAAACGTTTCCAAAAGGGGTGGTCCTAACTTATTTTTCCCTTAAACTTCAATGTCTTCGGGAGCTTTCTCTATAATATGGGCCTCTAGATCATTTGTTTTCATTTTCTAATATTTTCTAACATTTCAGTCGACAGTACCGACTTTGTTTCTGAGTGACCTCTATTGTTTATATGATTTCTCTCAATTTGTGATAGTTATTAAAGATTGGATTTTTGGGTTGTGTTCTAGACACAATAAGGAAGATCTCCATAAAAAATCATGCATTTAAAACATTCCTAACCCCTCTTTTCAATTTTCAAAAGATCATGTTATTGTTTTGTCCACTATTCAGAGCAAGCACACTTTTACTTTCCCCCTTTGATTTGATGCTTACATGCACTCCAAATTAGTTCATGTCTTAGGAAGTAGTTCATGCTACATTTGTACATATCCTATGATGATTTTCCCCATGCATTCATTCATCTTTTTAGACTTCTAAGTCACTTTAGAAAATCCATGTACACAAACAGCCTTCGCACATTCTAGGATCATGCATTCATACAAGATTTGGGGTTTTTTGTAACTCCTAATCTAAGAAGATTATAAGGAATGATCATGATCACACGTTCATGCTTCCCCTCGATCTAATCATCCTTTCTCATCCGTCTCGGGGATTGAAAGATCTTCTATTCTCAAATATTAACATGCATCATTCTAGCTTGCTAAGCATCCTTGTTTTCTTAGATTTATTTGTTTCAAGAACAATTCATGTCCCCTAAGATTAGGAAAACTTTATTACTTGATATGTGATTAGACGATTTTTCCTAGGTGTGTTTTGTGTGATCTTTCACTTTGCATTATGTGATACTTGGCTTAGATCTTATGAATGATATCTTATCTTTAGATCTTCCATTTCAAATTTTCTTATGTGATGTAATATACTATCATAGTATTAATTGTCGAACCATACATAGTATAAGATGATTATTTGGATGCTAATTGAGGCCCATCGAAAGACGGGGCGAGTTTAGGGTGTTTTAGTCGCGATAAAGGCTCCTTCCTCTCTCGTACCAAAACCCCGAGCCAAGTTCTTTGATTATGAAGGGCCGGTGCCCTTTATCCGTTTGGGTGAGTCAAAATTAGGTTTCTTGGTTCCTTAAAGACCAAGTGGCGACTCTGTATCTGTTTTTAAAAGACCTTTTTCTTTCTTTGATCCAAATCAATTTCAAACAAAAACAAGCAAGTGGTGGATTTCTGCGTGTCCACAATCTGGCGACTCTGCTGGGGACTTTTTTTTATTTTAAAACAAAATAATACAGAGGTTTGACTCATAAGAAGCATCCTTAAAATCATATTTTTACTGTGTCTGGTTCACCGCATTGCACTTCTGCATTTCCCCTCTCGACTGTGTCTGAAATGCGACGCTGACATTGTTCAGGTCTTGCTGTGCCAGGGCATAAGTCACCGTTGATATTGTACCTTCCTAGGTACATTAAAAAGAGTAAAAACCTCCGTACTGTCTCCCTGACGGTATATTGGAACTCTCGTCAACGGACCCTCTTTGACTAAACCCAGCCTTTGCATATAGATTCCTGTAGAACCTTTCATAGGACTGTTCATTTATCTTTTCAGATAGGACAATGTGATATAACTGCTGTATGCCCTGACGGGATCACCTGAGCGGTGTAGACGCTTATGTGGCATAGAACAGAACCTCTTTCTTATGATCCCCAAGGCAATCACTCACATGTGATCACATTAAGTTGACTTGCCTAGGCACCATAACAAGGATGTCTGCTCCATGCTCACAAAGATATACACCGCAAACCTTGTTTGTCGGTCCTAAGACATAGGAGTATGAAAACCTGCTAGACAGTATGATCACTATCACCACATATTAACCAGTTTCTCCCGGAAACTCTGCCTAGATATCCCAGATATAACTATATTAACCAGTTTCTCCCAAACACTCTGTCCAGATATCCCAGATATAACCATATTAACCAGTTTCTCCCGGAAACTCTGCCTAGATATCCCAGATATAACCATATTAACCAGTTTCTCCCAGAAACTCTGTCCAGATATCCCAGATATAACCATATTAACCAGTTTCTCCCAGAAACTCTGTCCAAATCAACTAGAAATGCCCAGTCTCTCCTAGAAGCCTCCATAGAACTCTGGAAACCCATGTTATCCCTTGGTGATCATACTGGAAAGTAAGGTTGGCACACTCTATATGGTTAGGACCTTAATTGTTTAACTGATATCTGTTAGAAATAGGAGCATCATATAGATTAGGACTTACATCCGCGTGCTTGTCTCATTTGCATACACCATTCCTATCAATCTGCACGCACTGTCTCGACCATTCTTACACAAGTCAGTCCACGTTTGTTAAACATCAGTGTCTTTGTCTGTCTAAAGTCATCACTGTCAAAATCTGATCTAGTCCTCTCGAAATCTGTTAGGTTAGTATAGATTCCCGAAGTCAGCAGTTGGGATCCTAGCCCAAGTTCTGAAGTTCATGGAAGAATTGAAGCAGTAACGGCCGCAACCTCCGCTTGGATTTCCACCACCGGGGTTTGAACCGCCCCCACATGAGAATAACGGGGAGGAAGACTGGCTTCAAGGGCTCCCACCGTTTGTATACGAGAAGAAGCTCCAAGAAAAAATGGATAAGGTTGACAAGCTGGAAAGTATACTGAGGAAAAGCAAAGGGGTTGATGATTACATGCTGGACTTGGAAGGCCTTTTTGAGCATGTTAAGCTGAAGCTACCGAAAAATTTCAAGATGCATGCCATTGACCGTTTCAATGGGACCGAAAATCCAAGCCATGTAAAGCTGTGTATGAGCATCTTCCAATCCATGGGCTGTACCCACGAGCACCTCGCAATGCTATTCCGACAAACTCTCACGAAGTCTGCACTATCATGGTTCCTTACCTTGGAAGCTTCCAAAACTCGGGCATGGGAAGACATAGTTCGGGTATTTGTTGATCACTACTACTACAACTAACAACTTGATGTCACTATCAGGGATTTGGAAACTACTCGGCAGAACAACAATGAATCCTTCGCTGCGTTTCTGAGCAGATGGAGGAATAAAGTGGCCCAAATGACCCACCGGCCGATTAAAAAGGAACAGGTGAGAATGCTAATCCGGAATCTGCAACCGCTCTACCATGAAAAATTATTTTATCAGTCCATCTCCACTTTCGAATAGTTGTTTGAAGTTGGGACTCGAATTGAAGATGCCATAAGGGAAGGAAAGATCAAAAAAGAAGAGCCTCCGAGTCAGTCAAAAAGGCCCAACTACTCCCGCAATCCTCCAGATGTCAATGCCCTTAGCAGTCAACCTATGGCTTACCCTTCTAGGCCATACCAACCTCCCAACCAAGCTAATTTCTCCAATCGTTCTTTCCCTAGGAAGCCTCCTCGCAACTTCGCCAAATTAGAAATCCCCCTCTCCTCAGCCTTAGATTGCCTCCTTAAAAAATGCCACCTCCAATTACTCCAGCCACGAAATACCCCGCTCCTGCCAAACTGTGACATGTCCAAAAGATGCACCTACCACCAAGCCCCTGGCCACAACACCGATGATTGCATGCGCTTCTGCCATGATATCCAAGACCTCATTGACCAAAATATCATCGAGCCACCTCCAAAGTAGCCCCATGTCACTCAAAATCCCCTACCGAACCACCAAAACATCAGCCTCATTGAGTCCAACCATGTACCTTTCAACCCTACTACCTATATCACCCCTTTAGGTCAACCTTTACCCCTTATTGACATCCCGTAATATGTGGGAATTCATCTGATTGACGGAGGGGATGACGAGTGGCAGCAACAGCTGGCTGACGAATAAGACCTATTCTTCTTGGAAGAACATGATCTAGGGGTAGTAGACCTCAAATGGTATGATCCCGATAATGAAAGCGATGCTTCTATCTGGAATGAGCCGGAGAAACCATTTGTGGGAACAAATTACGACTGGTTCAAAGAAGATGGGACTGTAGAAGGGCCTACCCCTGCCGAGATTGATCATCTGACTAGGTCAGGCTGTCATTATCAGCCTCCTCAGCCTACCACTGAAGCAACCGAAAAAGTCCGATCAAAGACAAGGGAAAGGGGAAAATGGATGAGATCATCGAAGAAGACAATGAGCTGATAAAGCAGTTGAAGAAAACCCAAGCACATCTCTCGATGTGGGACATCATGGTAACATCCTACAAGCATAGGCAAGCTGTGTTGAATGCCCTGGCTAGAATAGAGGTCCCCATTGACGCCTGTCACGCCCCGGATCCATACATATGAATCTAGGTTACGTGGCACGCCATCAAGGCTTACCAACGATGATTAAAGTTCCCAAAATAACCTTAATACAAGTTTTTCTCCAAAATAACCAACTTCCAAATAGTTTTTCATAGGTTATATTAAACACGTGTCCAAACACGCCTTAACGAGTTTCGTTTTCAAAAGTAATAGTTTCATAGGTCAAAGGGTCCCCAAAGGTACCCCCAATGCCTAGTTAGAAGTTGTTCCGAACATTGGAAGAATGGGTTTAAAAATTCTGGCAGAGGGCATTTCGACCGGTCGAACGACCCCCTTCGACCGGTCGAATGACCCTTTAGCAGAATCCTACCCAAAGCTGCAGAATTTGCTTAAGGCATCAAACAACCCCACTCCTTTGCAACCATTCAAACATATTCCAAATCTTATCAAACCTTACCAATGTTATACGGACAAGTATAACAACTTGCCTAAGTTTGGAAAACGTTAACTAATTAAGTTAAGGGTTCGTTTGGATCAAAATCTCATAAGTGCTTCAACAATTTATAAAACACGAAATTCAACTTGTTAAACATCAAGACGCGAACTCAAGATTCCAAGTCGCTTCCAACCAACTTAAAAAGGCTTTCAAAAGAATATTACATCAATCCAAAAATAATACAGAGCTTCTATAATTCGGTTACAAAAATGTTCTATACACCAATTCCTCCGATTGATCCCCAACGGCCTCATTCCTCGCATTCCATCTTTCCTTTCTTCATACCTGCAATGGAGTAAATCTCCATTGCTCAGCTATATGCTGAGTGCACAATTTCTAACATATGCATATATGACAAATCATGCTTTAATCTCATCATAACACATAACTAATGGTCTCTAGGGAATAAGTGCACCTTCACCGATCCAAAGTCTTTCGACTCAACCATGACCCATGCCCCTTCGACATGTCACGTAATGCCTTTATCGGCAAGTGACCGTCGTCACTGCTAATCCTCCCCCTTCGAGAGGACGCCTCACGGTGAATTAGCACAAATCCCCCTTTAACCCACATAGGCACATAAACATACTCATTTAACACATATACGTGCTCGCGTAAAATTTAACATGCTTTTCACATTTAAGCGCGTGCATAATTAACGGGCCTAAGATTAACACATGGATTTTGCCCGGATCACAATTTCGTCATCGAAATATAAAATATGTATTTCACCTATATAACATAGGCTAGAAATTCATACCTCGAGCTATCGTCATATAACTTTGAGGGAACGACTAGAAGCCCGATTAAACACCAAATCTCCGATCCTACGCAAAACCTACAAGTTTACACGTGTTTTCCCCAAATTCCTAGATTTAGAAATTTATAAAAACTTAGCCAAACGCGGCCTAAAGACTATCAAAACGTAGCCCTTACCTTGGGGAATTCAAATATGAAGTTTGGTGAAATTCAGTCGGACGAAATGTCGCCGATCGTCGTCGCAAAGCTCGGAGAACTAAATCTCCCTTTTCTCTCTCCTCTCCCAAGATATTATATGAGTTTGCAACTAATGCAAACTCACCCTCATCTATATATAGACAATCTTTTTGAAAATCGCGTTTACCTCCCCGCGGGTTTCTCAAACCTCTAATTAATTCCTGAAATGTCGCACACGTCCATTTTATGCCTTTACAAGTGAAAATTATAAATCCCAAAAGTTTTCGATTAAGTCCCGTTTGGATCCAAAATTATGTCCGAAAACCAAATTCTGTGGAATCTCTACACATCTTACCTTTTTATACAACGATCGCTCACGTTCTCACCACAGTTCTCAAAATGATATCTAACAGTATCAAGATTATCAGAATTTACTCTACGCAGGTAAATTTACTATTCATCAAAATGCCAGTAAGTCAAATAACATTTAAATCACATAAATGTCATTTAGCTATGCCAACGCAACATGCCTTTCCATGTTCCCGTGTCCTCTCTTGACACCTTCCGAACTGCCTTTAAGGCCAAATACTGGGTTCTCAAAAGACACCCTCCAACAGCTAGTGAGTCATCACTCACTTCACACATGCTAATTAACACAACCGTAAGCATGCTAAAATGATATAAATAAATACCGCAGGAGCGGGTATGACATCCTCTCCCCCTTAAAAGAAGTTTGTCCCCAAACTTATGCCAACTCATCAAGCCACAAGACTTCCAACGTTGGTCTCATTACCAACTACAAATCTCCTCCAAGATATTACAATCTCACGAGGAAAATAAATCCTCAGGCTCTTAAGGAAAATAAATCCTTGAAGCCCTCGTCTCAACCCGATTGAAGATTCTCTTCGAATACTAACAACACAAAAAACATCTCGATACATAAGAACATCAATGCTTGAGTAAAACAAAATCAATAGTCAATCTTGACATTAAATCATATCACGACATCACACGTTAACCCACACATACCTTCATTGTAATTGTCACATCTTTTTCGAACTTTAAAGTTCATCCCAATAGCCAAAACAAAATCAATAACTCACCTCATTTTCACCCATCTTTCTTTTCGACTAACTGTCGTTTCCAACACGTCTCAACTGGTTAACAACCATACACAATTCTTCATCTCAAAGTAATCAAAACTGAGTACTATCATACATTCATACACTATCGGTAAGTCAATACCTCAATCAACTATTTCATATACTATGAATTCCATCTCTTATCCTGTTAATCGTGGAATACTCGTAGAACGATAACACATTTTCAAACAACTCTCATTCCTTATCAAATTCCAGTTCGGTTTAATCCAATCTCGTATTTTAAGTCCAATCATACATGTACCACAAGGTTCATCATGACACATTTCCATACTCAGACCATACCCTGTCCTGTCCCAAATCTTTGACCCTCCACAATCCATTCTATTCATATAGTGTACACACACCCTGAGTCAATTACTTTTCTGTTGAAGATCACAACCCCATAAGCCTCTGGTATATCACTTTCACCTTTACACAAGCCCATACTAATCGTACTTATGTATCTCAACTCTTACTGAGTTCTTGATAACCCTTTACACTAAGCGTATATTCTTCGTATAACATCTCAAATCACTATACCTTATTTCATAGTTTAATATTTCATGATTTTAGTCAGCCTGACTTAACTCCAATTCAGGTTTCTCTAATCCTTTATCTTTGCTATTCTGACCCCAAATTCATTATTTTCGAAGAACCTGTTGTTCAAGTATTCATACTGTTCTCGTAACCATCTGAAGACAACTCAGTAATTTAATCTTTCCAATGAAGTACCATAGTCTCACTGTGTTCAATAAATTCCCTATCAACTCCCAATTCACATACCTTTCGTGTCCATACTCAAGATCACGCATTCTTAACTATTGTCTTTAAGTGCTTCACACTTTACGAATCTCATCAAGTTTCTAAACGTTCAAAACCTCAAATCATTCATAACCTCGGGTTATTCAAGTATTTAACCCAAGATCAAGTTCCTTTTAGAAAATACCCAAGTCAACTCGATTAGTGGTACTACCTCCAGCTTACTAAGTCCAAGTGTACAACATTTACTAATCCATTACTTTAGAATTTCCAACTTTATAACCTGCTCATGTAGAACTCATTCCTTTGACCCACACTATTGTGTCCCAAGCATTAAGCATGCTATATCTTTCCACGATACTCGTCCTCCAAAGTTTACTTGATACCTTATTACGAGTATATAATAAAATTTTCTTACTCAAACAAAAGTTTGATTTTTTTTTTTTTTTTTTATAACATTTTAAACACTTTAAAATTTTCCTTGGGATGAAATCTGACATTCTCAAAACTCTCCAACTTCGTTGGATACCAGGACAACTGAGATAGCATTCCGTTGCATCCATCATTGTCCTCTAACCGATTTACAATTCTATTATCATATCTGATAATGTACTCAACGTGCTCCCAAGTCTTCATCCCACTTCCACCGTTCTTGTTCACTTACCCATTGAAGCTTCATCTTCCCAATTTACATTTTCACTCTTGTGATCTGACTTACCCAAAGTCTCTTTACTTTATCCATTTCCACAGCTGCTCTTATTCAATATCGTAATACTTCTCATACTCCAACCTCCTGTTGATAACCACTCACTTTAAATACTCAACGATGCTCTACAATCATTAAAAGATCCTTCACTTTGTTTGAAATACGATAATTAGCAAAGAGAGCATCAATTAGACATCTTAAAAGAACTTTTCTGTGAAAAAAATTAGCCCAAGGGCAAAATGGTCATTTATAAATTATGGTTAAATTTTACACCAAAAGATAGCTCTTTGAGTCCCGGTTCCAACGCAAGAAACGGCGCGCGAATCCGAATTTTCTACAAAGAGTTATGCCTATTTCCGTAAAAGTCGACGAAAAATGTTTTCGAAAACACTGTTTGGATCAGAGGGGTGTTCGACCGGTCGAACTGCCCCTTTCGACCGGTCCAAGTACCCCCTGGACCATATTTTACTCCATTTAACATCTTTAAAAGTCCCCAACCTCACAAGGCATTTGGGACTACTACCCAACCACTTTAGAACCACCCGCAAGTGCTCGAAAACATCTAAACTCATCAAATCACACAACCGTTGGTCTCAGGTTCAGGTTTATCCTCATTACAACCCCTTGTAATAACAACCTCCTCTGCAAGATTCTCTATAAAGGTCCTCTTATATTGATGATATCCAAATATCAACTCGATTCCTCTAACTCTCCTATCACGTTCAATCATTTACGCTTGTCCTTCGCCTTAAGTCCTATAGTGGTACATCCTTTGTTCTACTTCCTTTGACAAACCATACCTCAAAACACCAAGAAACTCTTAATCATATTCATTTTCATTCCTTTAATCTCCATCAAGAAGTTCTACTATTTCTCCTCCGACCTATGTCGTCCTTATCGTTACATTCATATGCACGTAATCATCAAGTCTAAGCAATCACTCCCGAAGTATGTCATCCATTAAACTTCTATCAACTGTAGTTTCAAACCGTCAAACCATCAAAGTATACTCTATCATCTCCATTCTCAACCCCTTGTCTTAGGTTAATCCTTAAATATCTCTTCCCACTTACCCAATCAATCTGGTAGCTTCCGTTACTAATCCTCATACTGTGTCCAAATCCACTTATGGTACCACGACCACTCGAACCCAGGTTCAGTTGAGAGATTTCTCAACAACCATGACACTCACAATACGTTGAGATATTCCTCAACCCCCCCCCCCCCCCCCCCAAATACATACCGTAAGATAGGTTGAGAGATTCCTCAACCGTCCAACATCTCAAACTGCATACCATACGTTGAAAGATTCTTCAACAACTATAATACTTACCATTCGATAGGTTGAGAGATTCCTCAACCATCCAATCATCCCATATACCGTACTACAAGTCAAAAGATTCTTCAACTACCTAATACACACCGTATAAGAGAAAACCCTAAGATAACCCGTACAATCACACCGTAGGTTAGCATCTTAGGATAACACCGTAAGAAAAGGTGAGAGATTCCTCACATACCCCATGCATGAGCAATACACTCCGCTGGACTATCTTTCTGTCATAAACCCCAACTGTCCATCTCTATTCTCTCACGTCACGACGTTTAGCCCATATTTGAGACGGAACTCTTATCAATCACTCTCCATTTCCAAAACTCGACTACGAACAATCACTTTTCATTCTCTACGTGAACTATAAGGAAATCTCCCCTGACATTCACTACTCCACCTCCGTTCTCGGTTAAAGCCCTCAAAGAGCACTTATTACTATCAATTTAAATAATTACCGATTCGATCCAAAAATCATTTCATTTTCATTTGAAAATTCAATTATTCACCACGATCAAGATATCATATCTCCCTCATATCACCCCACAACGTCTATGATAACCCACAGAAACTTTATTTCGCCACACGGTTCCACGTCCGCATGATTCCACCGATTCACGAGTGCATAAATACTATCCATGTATGCCAATAACATAGTCATGTATGTATAAAAACATACCATATGCATCAAACATCTCTACAATATGTGGATGCATTCTAGAATATGTGTCAATTCACTCAACACTCCACTTGACGTCGAACGTTCCCAAAGTTTTGTTACCTACTGCTCTGATACCACTAGATGTCACGCCCCCGATCCATACATATGAATCTAGGTTACGTGGCACGCCATCAAGGCTTACCAACGATGATTAAAGTTCCCAAAATAACCTTAATACAAGTTTTTCTCCAAAATAACCAACTTCCAAATAGTTTTTCATAGGTTATATTAAACACGTGTCCAAACACGCCTTAACGAGTTTCGTTTTCAAAAGTAATAGTTTCATAGGTCAAAGGGTCCCCAAAGGTACCCCCAATGCCTAGTTAGAAGTTGTTCCGAACATTGGAAGAATGGGTTTAAAAATTCTGGCAGAGGGCATTTCGACCGGTCGAACGACCCCCTTCGACCGGTCGAATGACCCTTTAGCAGAATCCTACCCAAAGCTGCAGAATTTGCTTAAGGCATCAAACAACCCCACTCCTTTGCAACCATTCAAATATATTCCAAATCTTATCAAACCTTACCAATGTTATACGGACAAGTATAACAACTTGCCTAAGTTTGGAAAACGTTAACTAATTAAGTTGAGGGTTCGTTTGGATCAAAATCTCATAAGTGCTTCAACAATTTATAAAACACGAAATTCAACTTGTTAAACATCAAGACGCGAACTCAAGATTCCAAGTCGCTTCCAACCAACTTAAAAAGGCTTTCAAAAGAATATTACATCAATCCAAAAATAATACAGAGCTTCTATAATTCGGTTACAAAAATGTTCTATACACCAATTCCTCCGATTGATCCCCAACGGCCTCATTCCTCGCATTCCATCTTTCCTTTCTTCATACCTGCAATGGAGTAAATCTCCATTGCTCAGCTATATGCTGAGTGCACAATTTCTAACATATGCATATATGACAAATCATGCTTTAATCTCATCATAACACATAACTAATGGTCTCTAGGGAATAAGTGTACCTTCACCGATCCAAAGTCTTTCGACTCAACCATGACCCATGCCCCTTCGACATGTCACGTAATGCCTTTATCGGCAAGTGACCGTCGTCACTGCTAATCCTCCCCCTTCGAGAGGACGCCTCACGGTGAATTAGCACAAATCCCCCTTTAACCCACATAGGCACATAAACATACTCATTTAACACATATACGTGCTCACGTAAAATTTAACATGCTTTTCACATTTAAGCGCGTGCATAATTAACGGGCCTAAGATTAACACATGGATTTTGCCCGGATCACAATTTCGTCATCGAAATATAAAACATGTATTTCACCTATATAACATAGGCTAGAAATTCATACCTCGAGCTATCGTCGTATAACTTTGAGGGAACGACTAGAAGCCCGATTAAACACCAAATCTCCGATCCTATGCAAAACCTACAAGTTTACACGTGTTTTCCCCAAATTCCTAGATTTAGAAATTTATAAAAACTTAGCCAAACGCGGCCTAAAGACTATCAAAACGTAGCCCTTACCTTGGGGAATTCAAATATGAAGTTTGGTGAAATTCAGTCGGACGAAATGTCGCCGATCGTCGTCGCAAAGCTCGGAGAACTAAATCTCCCTTTTCTCTCTCCTCTCCCAAGATATTATATGAGTTTGCAACTAATGCAAACTCACCCTCATCTATATATAGACAATCTTTTCGAAAATCGCGTTTACCTCCCCGCGGGTTTCTCAAACCTCTAATTAATTCCTGAAATGTCGCACACGTCCATTTTATGCCTTTACAAGTGAAAATTATAAATCCCAAAAGTTTTCGATTAAGTCCCGTTTGGATCCAAAATTATGTCCGAAAACCAAATTCTGTGGAATCTCTACACATCTTACCTTTTTATACAACGATCGCTCACGTTCTCACCACAGTTCTCAAAATGATATCTAACAGTATCAAGATTATCAGAATTTACTCTACGCAGGTAAATTTACTATTCATCAAAATGCCAGTAAGTCAAATAACATTTAAATCACATAAATGTCATTTAGCTATGCCAACGCAACATGCCTTTCCATGTTCCCGTGTCCTCTCTTGACACCTTCCGAACTGCCTTTAAGGCCAAATACTGGGTTCTCAAAAGACACCCTCCAACTGCTAGTGAGTCATCACTCACTTCACACATGCTAATTAACACAACCGCAAGCATGCTAAAATGATATAAATAAATACCGCAGGAGCGGGTATGACAACGCCGCACCGGAAGACATGGTGGCTTTCTTGGGTGCACTTACTCCTGACCCAATCATTACATTTTTGATGAAGACCTGCCACCAGAAGGGTCTGCACATAACAAAGCATTGTACATCACTGTTGGATGTAAGGGACAGCAGGTGCCATTTTGTCTGGTCGATACAGGCTCTGCCTTAAACATTTGTGCCCTAAAGACTGCCACCGCCTTGGGGGCCAATGTCCTTGACATCACACCATCTGTGCAATCCGTGAGGGCCTACGATAACACCAAGAGAAATGTGATGGGAACTGTTTCTCTCCAAATCCGGGTAGGATCTTTGGTGAGCACTGAAGTCTTTCAAGTCATGGACATACCTGGCTTGTTCAACTTGTTGATCGAAAGGCCCTGGCTGCATATCAACAAAGCCGTATCATCCACTATGCATTAAATGATCAAGTACATTCATGAGAAGGAGGTGAAAATCATCCTCGGCAATAGTTGGGGTAATGAAGCTTTCCCAAACTACGCTCCCATCTTCGAAGTCCAAATACCTGAGCTAGAAGAAGGAAAAATCGGGGGATTCCTCATGGAAGAAGTCCACATGATCAATGATGAAGACAGGTTCCCCGAGATCCACTCCGCAGTTGTCAACATTGTTCGCAAAATGAACTACTTCCCTGGAATGTGATTGGGCCGACGCCAGCAAGGGATTCGGGAGTTCCCTCAAATCAAAGGGCAATGAGGCACTTTTGGGTTAGGGTACAAGCCCACTGAAGAAGACGTCGAGCTACAGACGCCATAGAAGAAAAGGGTGATGAGTCTCCCACCATACCGCAAAACCTTGAATGGGCAATTCATCAAAGAAAGGGATGATTTCCCCTACTTTGGGTTCCCGAAACCCTGGATCCATCAGGCCACTGGAAAAAGGCATCCCGGGCAGGGGCGGACCCAAATGGAGACCGGGGGGGGGGGGCACGGCCCCTGCAAAAATTTAAAAAATTTTGAGGGTCTATATAGAATTTTGAAGATTTGAAAATATTTTATATAGTGCCCCCCCCCCCCCCCCCCCCCCCCCCAAATTTGTGACTTTACATGTAGAGGTTCTTAATACATAGTGTCCATTTGACTTTCATTATGTTAAAATGGTGATGTGTTAAAAATAACATTGCAGAATTAATAACAATATCCACTAATGTGACAGTGTGACATTAAAAGTCCCTATTAATAGTGAAAGGGAAGAGTAATATCCCCTTATTCAGCTAAGGAGATAAACAATGTCTAAATCAAATTTGCCACAACTACTTGTTCGACTCTTTGTCTCACTTAAAAATAAAAAATATGTATAAGTGATCCAAAAAAAAAAATTCGGTGGCGCTGCCCCCGAACCCCCGTATGGAACTTGGCCCCCCCTGGCACAAAAATCCTGGGTCCACCACTGATCCCGGGCTTGAAATCTTTGCTGACTGTGAAAGGCCCCCCTATCAAGATCTGTTCTATCCCGAAGAAGTTGTGAATCCCCGGAGGAAGACTGGTTGAAGTACTTGGACACTGAATCCATCGAGAAAATGTGGGAGGAATTCGTTGAAAAAAAAAGGAAGAAAAGAGGGCCAAGAGCCAAGATGATCAGATCAAGCCAACTGAGGAGGGTCTGAGCAACCAGGCTGTAGATTCATCTGTCCGTGTCTCCCTATTCCCTGTTCCCCCAGAATCTGTACTGCCAATTATCGAGTCTGTACCAGAGTCGGCTGCTGCAGGCTCGTTACTGTCTAATGTAATCACCTCACCTGTGATGAATGAAATGAAAGACGATTCTGCTTACTCCTATGTGTCTAATACTTGTGAATGCACAGATCTCTCCGAGGATCTCCTAATTGAACTTAAGCAACTAATTGATAAACCACCTGCTTATGAAATAATTGAAGATACTTTATCGGTTAACCTAGGTGAAATAGATAATCCACAAATTGTGCAAATTTGCTCAACTCTTAATAAAAAAGAAAAAGAAAATTTGACTCTCTTGCTAAAAGAATTCAAGGATGTTTTTTCTTGGTCTTACGAGGACATGCCTAGGGTCGATCCCGACATTGTCTAACATCATATTCCCCTCCTCCCAAATTCTAAACCTGTCAAGCAGAAACTGAGGCGCATGAGGCCGGAATGGGCACTCAAGGTTAAAGAAGAAGTGGAGAAGCAATTCAAGGCAGGGCTCATCATTGTCACCGAGTATCCGGAATGGGTTGCCAATATCGTGCCAGTCCCCAAGAAAGATGGAAAAGTTCGTGTGTGCGTCAACTTCCGTGATCTAAACAAAGCCAGTCCCAAGGATGACTTCCCGCTTCCCCACATTGATGTCTTGGTGGACAACACCGCTGGATATGAGCAACTGTCATTCATGGATGGCTTTTCGGGGTACAATCAGATTTTAATGGCGCTGAAAGATTGGGAAAAAACAACATTCACCACCCCTTGGGGAACCTACTGTTATAGAGTAATGCCTTTCGGACTCAAGAATGCTGGGGCAACCTACCAAAGAGCTGCCACCACTCTGCTGCATGACATGATTCACAAAGAAGTAGAAGTATATGTAGATGACATGATCGTGAAGTCCAAGGACAGAGAAGGACACCTGGTGGCACTGGAAAAGTTTTTTGAGAGGTTGCACAAATACAAGATGAGATTGAATCCTAAGAAATGCACTTTCGGTGTAACCTCCGGTAAGCTCCCGGGTTTTCTCATCACATAAAGGGGGATACAGGTGGATCCCTCTAAGATCAAGGCAATCCTAGAAATGACACCACCACGGAATGAAAAGGAAGTGAGAGGGTTTCTCGAAAGAGTCCAATTTATCAGCCGCTTCATTTCCAAACTCACAACTACATGCGATCCTTTGTTCTGATTGCTGAGAAAAGGAGAAAAGTTCCAATGGGATGACCAATGCCAAGCCGCTTTCGACAAAATAAAAGCCTACCTTCAAAATCCGCATGTCCTTTCACCACCCACTCCTCATAAGCCTTTATTCCTTTACCTATCTGTCTCCGAAAATGCCATGGGTTGTATGCTAGCCCAAGAAGGAGAAGAAAGCCACTACGAAAAAGCCATATATTACCTCAGCAAGAGGATGACTGGGTATGAGCTTAACTAGTCTACCCTCGAAAAAACATGTTGGGCCTTAGTTTGGTGCACTCGTCGACTGAGGCACTACATGCTGGCCTTCCCGGTTGTGCTCATATCCTGCATG
The DNA here is from genome assembly GCA_033977485.1 of Hydrangea macrophylla. Lineage (NCBI taxonomy): Eukaryota > Viridiplantae > Streptophyta > Magnoliopsida > Cornales > Hydrangeaceae > Hydrangea > Hydrangea macrophylla. The sequence continues at coordinate 132,794,193 of CM066984.1, read as the reverse complement.
GATCCTCTAAAATACCTCCTCGAAACACCCGCCCTGACCAGTCGTATATCCCATTGGTTACTTCTACTATCTGAATTCGATATCAAGTACGTTACAAGCAAATCGATAAAAGGGAGAACCGTAGCTGAGCATCTTGCGGAGCACGCTATTGACTCCGAAGAAAGTGGGGACTTTCCATTTCCAGACGAAAATATCATGGAAATTAAGGAAGAACAGTGGAAGTTGTGCTTTGATGGAACAGCCAACATGAAAGGATACGGAGTAGGAATGATTTTAGTGTCACTAAGTGGGGACCACACTCCGCTGGCAGTCAAGCTCAATTATAACTCCACCAACAATACTGCTGAATACGAAGCATGCATTCTGGGGATGGAAGCAGCCATAGAGCTAAAAGTTCAGAAGTTGGATGTCTTCGGGGATTCAAACCTCATTATATCACAAGCTAGAGGAGAATGGAAAGTAAAAGAAGAAAGGTTGAAGCCCTATCATGATCATCTCGATCAACTCAAGAGGCAATTCAAGAACATTGCGTTCCTCTACTTGCCTAGGGAAGAGAACCAACTGGCAGATTCATTGGCTACCTTAGCCTCCATGATCAAAATTCCTGTGGGAGTCAGGATGATGCCTTTGGTAATTGAGCAAAGGTACGAGCCTTCGTTCAACATAATCGCCGTAATCGAAGAAGAAGGGAATGAAATACCATGGTATTAGGATGTCTGGGACTTCATCGAAAAGGGGATGTACCCCCAAGAGTCTACCGAGAAAGACAAAAGGGAAATTTGAAGATTCGCAGCGTAATTCATCATTTGCGGTGGGAAATTGTTGAAGAAAGGGTACAACGGTCACAACCTGACTTGCTTGTTTAGAAAAAGCTCCAAAAGAATGATGGAGGAAATACACGAGGGGGTATGCGGCCCGCACATGAACAGTCACATGCTGGCCAAGAAAATTGTAAGGCAAGGGTACTACTGGACAACATTGGAGAAAGATTGTTGCGAATACGTAAGAAGATGTCACAAGTTCCAGATCCATGCAAACATGATGCATGTACCACCATCCCTTCTATACAGCATGACCTCACCTTGGCCATTCTCAACCTGGGGAATCGATATCATCGGTGAAATCATTCCGAAAGCCTCGAATGGAAATCGATACATTTTGGTGGCCATTGATTACTTCACAAAATGGGTAGAAGCCGCATCCTACAGCAAGTTGGGGGCAAAGGATGTGGCCAAGTTCATCAAGAAGAACCTCATCTGTCGCTATAGAGTCCCCCATGAGATCATCTCAGATAATGGTAGTCATTTCAAAGCTGAAGTCAGGGATCTGTTTGAGGAATACAAAATCACTTATCACAAGTCATCACCGTACTGACCACAAACTAATGGGGCAGTCGAAGCTGCAAATAAGAATGTCAAGGCCATACTGCAAAAATTGGACGATACCTACAAAGACTGGCATGAAAAGCTACCGTTCGCACTTTGGGGATACAGAACATCGATAAGGACGTCCATAGGAGCAACTCCTTACTCACTAGTATATGGAATGGAAGCAGTACTTCCAGTTGAGATAGAACTACCGTCCCTGCGCGTAATGGCAGAATGTGAAATTTTGGAATCAGATTGGTTGAGGAAAAAGTACGAAGAATTGGCTCTCATAGATGAGAAGCGCCTAGCGGCAGTCGACCATGTCCGAATCTATCAAAAGAGGATAGCCCGCGCTTTCAACAAAAGGGTTCGTCCGAGGAAAATTGTCAAGGGTGACCTCGTCCTTAAGGAATTGCGAGCCCCGATCTTTGATCCACGCGGAAAGTTCAAACCCAAATGGGTCGGCCCTTATATCGTCAAAACTATCCTTTCCGGAGGAGCGACCTACCTCATGGACCTCGATGGCGTTGAATTCAAAGAACCAATCAACATGGATTGCCTTAAAAAGTACTATGCTTGACCATTCCCCAAAACCATTTTCTTTCAAACTTTGGCCCGAACTACGCTCGACCTGATTCCCACTCGGGGATACGTAGGCAACCACATCGGTTCAGTCGCTCCACTCACAAAAATAGCCCAATTTCTTTCAAGCTTTGGCCCGAACTACGTTGGACCTGATCCCTGTTCGGGGGTACGTAGGCAAACTTTCAAAAAAAGAAAAAGAAAAGAAGGATGGCTCGCTAGGTTGAAAATCCGAAAGGACGCCTAGGCAAAAGCTAGAGTTAAATCCAAAGTGAGAAATAACAAAAGAGAGAAAAGAGCTCACTAGGTCACCTAACTGGTGCCTAGGCAAAATTATGAGCGTGTGAGAAAAATAAAGTTGCATCCTTACCATAACCCAGAAATCACCCTCCACACTAGGGGCAAACTTCGGTCACCCACCTCGTTTGCCTAAACCTCTTCTAAACTATGGGCAAACGTCGGTCATCTACCTCATTTGCCTCACAACCATACATATCCCAAACTAGGGGCAAACTTCGGCCACCCGCCTCGTTTGCCTCTAATCGTCCTAGGATGCCTAAATAAGTACCAAAATCAAACATCTGATCAAAATCATACTACAAATGTTTTCAGAAAACCAAATGCATGAAACAAGGTTCTCCAAGTAGCCAAGGTCCACCGATAAACAAACTTTGAATATTACATAAGCAGGGATAAATGAAAACACAAAAAGTTCTTTCGAAAAGCAATCACGAATATCAAAGACACTTGGAGGAAAGAAAGAATCAGTCGAGCCTAGTTTTATTTTGTTTTTTTATTTCTTCAAAGGTCTCTGGAAATAAGCTCTTACTCGATCGGCCCAGCCCCTGATGAAAGCAGCAATAGTGGTGGCTCTGACTCTGGAAGCAAAGACCCTCTCAGTAAACCCCCGGGGAACCTCTTGAACTTGCCCGTACTGTCTGGCCAATCGGCGAGGATGATAGAAGGAGGTTTCTCTCAGACCCATCAGCCACACTCTCTGGAAATCCCCGAGACTAGTGGTCACAGCATAAAGGCCCCAACGCTTCATGATCCAACAAATGTCAGCCTCAGATAAAGCACCCATCATTCCCACCCAATCGACAGAAGTATAATGAGGATGAAGAACAGCTCTGCAAAAATAAACTGGCGGCACATTACATGTCCATAACTGGAGGCGCTCGTCGAGCCAAGCCTGTAACACCAAAGGCGCCCCAGAAAGTAGAAGCGTTCCTTGATTGGAAGCGCGATCCAAACCATTCAGGGTTTCAGCCAGAACCATGGCCATGGGATTCCTGCTAAGTTTCAGCCCAAGGCACAAGTGCACCAAGTCAATAGAAGCACTCGAGAACAGAAAGTGTGAAGTCATGCACAATACCAGAGCGGCTCCGCGGGTGGCATTATATACGCTAGGACTCCCAGGACCAGCATACCGGGCGATGATGGAAGCAATATCAAGAACCTTACCATGAATCAGCCGACGGGAAACAGTAATGGAACAATTCAGATATTCGGCCAAGCCTCGCGTAGGACTGGGGGTATCAGCAGAAGGGAGAATCAGGTCAAAATCAGAATTGTAGCCAAGGATAGCACAGAACTCCTCAAACAGGGGGCATATCTCCAGGCCATTGAATTGAAGACATGTTTCACCGGGTCCTAGTGGACAATAGCAGCACGCATGAGCTCAGCATTCAAAGCCATCTGGCGAAGAGAGAACAGCTCAGTCAAGTTGTAGCTAAAAAGGTTGATCCGTTCCACACCATCTGTCATGTTCAGCCAAGTTGTGAGTTGGGCGGGATCATATAAAGCCATATTTTCTGTCGCGGCTCTAGCAAAATTCAAAATTTTGGTAGCACCTCCTCGTTTCACGGACTATCCCACCTGTAAGGCAAACACACTCACTATCACAAGGCTACTCATCGCAGTACCATCAACGATCACAGAATCACAAGTGCACAGCTATGCATATCGTCACACAATCACCAAATAAAAGCAAGCACACAACTGCGCCTTCAAACCAGAAACTATCCGGTTCGAAAGGCAAAACGTCATAATACTCTGTCGAGGGTGACACATCATCCTACGCATCATCTTACACATTATCTTAAACATTGTCCGAATAGTCACATCATTCACTAGTACAACCCAATCGAAAATATGAAATGGAGATAAAACAAAATCCCCGCTTAGGAGGCCTCAGTCCTCCTCTTTTTCATCCTCTGTCGGACCACCCGGAGTGTATGTCAGCGATGGCCTCCTCCTACCACCTCTGCACCTCGGTCCAGTCCTTGATGAGCCAGCGCTACCCCCACGGTACTGCACACACAAATAAAATGAAGGCAATCAGTAGGGAAACAACAAAAAGTATAAAAACAAAGTCGAGTTAGAAACCTACCAAGGACGCCATCTGATTGGTGGCAAACTGTCGCATACCATCCATCTGTTGAGGGCAAAATCAAGATTACAACCTCATAACCTTAAAGAGCGCAAAATTAGAGACATACTCGATGGTGGCCCTCCTCAGCATAACTTCAGGGGACGTTAATGACGCCTGTTGGCTGGGTAGGATTGTGCAAAGCGGGGGTATTTGTAAAATACAACCGCGCTAAAGGAAAGAATTGTATTAGTTTTTATCACAACTTCCCGTTTTATCTGCGATTTGCATTGCAAGGCTAATTTCTATACACTATGATTAATCTATGATAAGTTGTATTGTTTTAGCTGTTGTTTGTGCAGATTACTGCTGTGTGGACTAAACAGATGAACATCAGAATAAATGGAATGCTGGAATGAAAACAAAAGAAGCCAAAGCTGAAATGTGGAGTTCGATCGATCTAAGAAGGTTCGATCGATTGAGAGTTCGATCGCTCAAAGAGAGTTGAAGCGCTTGAGGCTTAAGGGTTCGATCGATCGAGAGCGGTTCGATCGATCGAACGGGGTATTTCCAGTAACATTTGCGTAGGCAGCAGATGCGAGTTTTAACCCTAGTTTCTTAGGTTTGCTTATATATAGGAGTATTGTACACGTCCAGGAGGACGCCCACTTTACACTTTAACAGTTTTATAGAGAGAGATAGAGAGTTTGCTTGGTTTTTTGTAGGTTTTCATTGAATATTTACATTGTGGATTGGATTTCTCTGAGTTAATACAAGTATCTTCTATTCCAGGTTATCTATATACTGCTCACTTAGATTCTGCACTTAGTAGTCATAGTTTAATTGCTCATCTCGTGATATTATATGTTAAATAGTTGTAGAACCATAGATTTCGTAGTTTTCATGAATAACTCACAACCAAACAAGGTGTTAATGTTTTCTTACGTTAAAAATCAATCTTTGACACTCCAGACGATGTCTGAGTAGTCCCAGGTTGGGAGAACACGATGAAACAGTGATCTCCAGCCTCTGCCATGCAGCAGAATAATCGCTGTGTTCGATCGATCGAAGTCACTTCGATCGATCGAACCAGAGACAGTCAATCGATCGAAGTCAGTTCGATCGATTGAGGGATGAAGGTCTTCGATCGATCGAAAGCGCGTCGATCGATCGAACTCTCGGATTCTTGAGGATGTTCCCTGCAGTATTCCAGGACCTTTTGCTTTAAGATTTGTTATCATTCTGTCCCAAATAAATGCTCAGTTTGTCAAAACAGTTTTAAAACTAAGGCCCTAAGGCATTTTCTTTCAATACATTTTGCAAACCATCTTCAATGCTAACACCATTGAGGATGCGAGTCTCAACTATTGGATTAAACCGCTTTCAAGTATTTTAATTTAACTGTGATGATATGGTCCCGGTCATGAAAGGGCCATGGATTCTCTATCTTTAGAGGAATACGGAAAACTGTGGGTAATATACTCCTTTGTGCTTCAAGGTAAATGCATGGTAGATGGTTAGATTACTGTGGATTCGTGTAATCCCAACACTTTCTTTTAAAAGTTAAACTTCTCAATTTAGAGTATTGTTTTAATTAGCTAGTTAGATTGTTCAGTTAATTTTAATTATCTTCAGTAGTAATTCTAGTTTGTGGAACTTTGTGTTCCGCACCATCGTTCAATCTTATTCGTTTTATTTTATTTTTTTAGAGGTTAGTCTAATTCAATAGGTCAACACCTTCCCTGTGGGATCGACCTGGTCTTACCAGATATTATTTGCACGTCTACCTACACTTGGGTATTGCACAAGAGCGCACAGAAAAATTCTCGTGTCAAGTTTTTGGCGCCGTTGCCGGGGAAGGCGACGATCAATTCCTTAGATTACCTCAGTCTCTCTTCATCTCTTTTTATTTTTATTTTCTCTTCTTTTCAGTTCTTTTGGGTAAGTTCTCACCCTAGGGACTCTCCTAGTTCATGTCCGAGAATTCTATTGAAGGAATTTTTGGAAATCCTTTCTACTTGTCTGACTCTGATAGTTCCATCAACCCAATAGCCACTCCAACTGCATCAATGGATGATCATCAGAGTGAAAATGGTGACAATGTTGTGGTACCAATTGATGAGGCACTCCGTCCTCTTTGCGATCTCATGCAACCAGAACATGCACCTACGCCCTCTTGCATTCAAATCCCACCGCATAATGGCGAATTTCAGTTTCGCAATGGGATGATTCAACTGCTTCCCACTTTTCATGGGATGGAAAGCGAGAAGGCGTATTTACATGTCACCGATTTCGAGGATGTTTGCAAAACATTCTCGCACACTTGTCCTAGGGAGGTGATGCATCTAATGCTATTCCCTTTCACTTTGAAAGATAAAGCGAAGGCGTGGCTCCGCTCCCTAAAACCTAATTCAATTTTCACCTGGCATGCGATGAGCACCGCGTTTTTGAAGAAATTCTATCCTACTCGCATGACCACAGACCTTCAGCGTCAAATCAATTCCTATAAACAAAAGAGCAATGAAACCTTCACACAAGCGTGGGAGCGTTTCAAAGATTTGCTTCTCTCGTGCCCACACCATGGGTTTGAGAAATGGCGAACTATCAGCTTCTTTTATCAGGGATTGAATGGTGAAACAAAGAAGTTGGTGGAAACAATGAGCTCTGGACCATTTCTGCGTAAAAACACTGAAGAGGCCGAAGCCCACTTCGAATGGTTAGCTGAATACGCTCATGAATGGTCAAATTCTGACAATATCTTACGCTCACAGATATCTTGTGTAGAGGAGAAAAGCCTATACCAGCTAACCAATGAAGATCACCTCATGACTAAGTATGCAGAGCTAGCAAAGAAGGTAGAGGAGTTAAGCATGAAAGGAGAGAGCTCTAGGCAAGTCATGCCTGAAGAACCATGTGGCACATGCAACATGTTGGGACATACAACTCAATATTGTCCTAATGTGCCATATTTTCAAGAGCAAGCCCCTATGGAGATGAATGCCATGCAAGGTTTTCGAGGGGCGGGGAATTCCAACAATAACTTTCAAAATAACAATAGATGGAATCACCCCGGTTTTGATTGGAGAAATAATGCTGGGGCCCAAAATCAATATCAACAGCAGCCCTACAACAACAATCAATATCAAGGGCAAAACAATAGGCCAGCCCAGCATTACAATCAAAACAGAACCAATAATTACAATCAAGCTCAACCCTCCAATGCACCACAAACCAATACCTATGTGCCACCGCACAAGAAGGTACAAGAAGAAGAGCCACTTGCTAATGCCAATCTAACGCAGCAACTCATCCAAATGATGAGTAGAATGTCTGCTACATTAGAGAGGATAGATGCACGGCAAGAAGGCTCAGGAGGAACATTCCCTGCCCAACCACTTCAGAACCCCAAGGGACATAACAATGGTCCTAACAATCAAGAACATGCTAAAGCTGTGACTACACTGAGAAGTGGAAAAATCATAGAGAAAAGCATGCCTCTGTCCACTCCCGAAGTGTACAAAGAGGAGGAAGTGGTGGATGAAGAAGTTGAGCTACCATCTACTCAAGAGGAGGAGCCGTCTACTAATGACGAACCAATCAAGGCAAACATTGAAGCTCCTAGAGTAGAGGAAGAAGTTGAGCGAAGGCCTGGGAAGGAGTCTGTTAAGGAGGAACCACCAAAATGCCCCTTTCCTGCACCTTATCCTCAACGGTTGAAGAAACCCAAGAATGAGATGAAGAATCAGGAGTTTCTGGAATTGTTTAAGCAAGTTAAAATTAACCTTCCACTCCTAGATGCTATCAAGCAAGTGCCGACCTATGCTAAGTATCTCAAAGATCTATGCACGGTCAAGAGGAGGCAAAGCGTGAAGAAACATGCTTATGTCGTGTGCCAAGCCAGTGCGATCATTCAAAATGAGTTGCCTCCAAAACTCAAAGATCCCGGTACACCTACTGTCTCATGCAGAATTGGGAATCAAAAGATAGACAACGCACTCCTCGATTTAGGAGCAAGCGTGAACCTGCTGCCATATTCAGTCTATAAACAGCTGGGGTTGGGTGAACTCAAACCCACCCGAGTTGCTTTGCAATTGGCAGACAGATCTGTAAAGTACCCTAGAGGGGTGTTAGAGGACGTCCTTGTCCAAATAGACTCTTTTGTCTTTCCGGTTGATTTCGTGATATTGGACACAGAACCTGTGTCTAATCCTGGTGCACATATCCTGGTTATTTTTGGACGTCCATTCCTCAACACCATTGATGCCACAATCAAGATTAGAACTGGTATCATGACTATCGTATTCGGGAACATGACGTTGAATATCAAGATCTTTTCTAATCCCCGACCTGAAGAATACGATGATGAGGAAGAAATCCATTATATAGACACGGTCATTGAAGATGAAGTTGACTTGGTCGACTATAAAGATCCTTTGGAAGTTGTGATGACTCAATTTGGCGATATTTATCAGCCTGCAGAGTCCACCCCATTGGATGCTGACCTGAACCAGACGTGTCTTATGATGGATACGAAAGAGGAGGATAGAGCCGATTGCATGTGGATACAGCCATATGAACAACTGCCTCCTAAAACCAAGTTGGTAATGCCCTCTAGTTTCCAGTTTCCGGAGTTAGAATTGAAAGAGCTTCCCAAAGAGCTAAAATACGCATTCCTAGGGACTGGAAAAACTTATCCTGTGATCATTTCAGCTGCTTTAACTCATGAACAGGAAAGTAAACTAGTGGAAATGCTTACCAAGCATAAGGATGCTATGGGATGGACAATTGCTGACCTCAAAGGCATAAGCCCATCCATATGCACGCATAAGATATATCTGGAGGAAGACGCTAAACCCTCAAGGCAAATGCAAAGGCGTCTGAATCCCAACATGCAAGAAGTAGTTAAAAAGGAAGTGCTTAAACTACTTGATGTTGGGATGATATATCCGATATCTGATAGTCATTGGGTTAGTCCTACCCAAGTAGTTCCTAAGAAAGCAGGCATAACGGTCATCCCGAACAAAGATGGTGAATTGGTACCAACACGTGTTCCCACTAGATGGAGGATGTGTATTGACTACAGGAAGTTAAATACTGTGACCCGAAAGGACCATTTTCCTTTGCCATTTATGGATCAAATGCTAGAACGCGTGGCGGGTCACAAGTATTACTGCTTCTTGGATGGATACAGTGGATATAATCAAATTGAGATTGCTCCTGAAGATCAAGAGAAAACCACATTCACGTGTCCATTCGGTACTTTTGCCTACCGACGAATGCCGTTTGGCCTATGCAATGCACCGGCTACCTTTCAGCGGTGCATGCTGAGTATATTCAGTGACATGGTCGAAAACATCCTTGAAGTTTTCATGGATGATTTTTCGGTATTTGGCCATAGCTTCGAAGATTGCCTCAGCAATCTCGAGCAGGTTTTAATGAGGTGTGAGGACAAACACCTAGTCTTGAATTGGGAGAAGTGTCACTTTATGGTGACCAAGGGAATAGTCCTCGGCCACATAATATCCGATGAAGGCATTCAAGTGGATAAGGCTAAAATCGACATAATCTCAAATTTACCTGTCCCCCGTACAGTAAGAGACATTCGTTCATTCTTGGGGCATGCAGGTTTTTATCGTCGATTTATCCAAAATTTCAGTGCAATTTCTCGACCCCTTTGTCAACTTCTTGTCAAAGATGCACCTTTCGAGTGGTCAGAGAGTTGCCAAAAGTCCTTTAAGGATCTAAAAGATCTCCTCACCTCCGCACCCATAATACAGGCACCCGACTGGAGTTTGCCTTTTGAATTAATGTGCGACGCTAGTGATTACGCCATTGGCGCAGTCCTAGGCCAGAGAAAGGACAATAAGCCACATGTGATATACTACGCCAGCCGAACTTTGAATGACGCTCAAATGAATTACACTACCACTGAGAAGGAGCTGCTGGCTGTAGTATTCACCCTGGACAAGTTTAGGTCTTATCTGATAGGGTCACCAATCGTCTGTTTTACAGATCATTCGGCCCTCAAATATCTGCTGACAAAGAAAGACGCTAAACAACGGCTTATTCGCTGGATACTCTTACTCCAAGAGTTTGATCTAACAATCAAGGACAAGAAAGGAGTAGAGAATGTGGTTGCGGATCATTTGTCCCGGTTGACTTTTGTTGACAATACTGAATCCCAATCCATTAAAGATGAGTTCCCAGACGAACAGCTACTGGCAGTAAGTAGTCTGCCTTGGTATGCTGATATTGTAAACTACCTCGTCACGGGTGAAACACCAACTCATTGGTCGAACCAAGATAGGAAACGGTTCCTCTCGTTCGCGCGTCACTTCTTCTTTGATGACCCATACCTTTTCAAGTACTGTGCTGATCAGGTCATCAGGCGCTGCGTCCCCAACGAGGATATAACCGTAATATTAGCGTCATGCCATTCTGAGGCATGCGGTGGCCACTTCGCGTCACAAAAGACCGCACAAAAAGTCTTACAGAGCGGTTTTTACTGGCCCACAGTCTTCAAAGATGCTTATTCCTTTTGCAAGATATGCCAACGCTGTCAAAAGCTTGGAACCATTTCTAAAAGGAATTCTATGCCTTTAACCCCTATCATCACAATTGAGATATTTGATTGTTGGGGCATAGATTTTATGGGCCCATTTCCCAAGTCAAATAACTGTGAATACATACTCCTTGCTGTGGAGTATGTATCAAAATGGGTAGAAGCGATACCAATGAGACGAAATGACCATAGAACGGTCATGTCATTTCTAAGAGAGCATATTTTGTCTCGTTTTGGTACTCCGAAAGCTTTATTAAGTGACCAAGGCAAGCATTTCTGCAATAGGCCCTTGGAGTCACTTCTCAAGAAATACGGAGTCCATCATAAAATCGCTCTTGCCTATCATCCACAGTCTAATGGGCAAGCAGAATTGGCTAACCGAGAAATCAAGCATATTCTCGAGAAGACGGTTAGTTCCAATCGAAAAGACTGGGCATACAAATTGACAGACGCGTTATGGGCATACCGTACTGCCTATAAGACGAATCTTGGTATGTCCCCGTACAGATTGGTTTACGGGAAAGCTTGCCACCTTCCTGTTGAAATTGAACATAAAGCTTACTGGGCAACGCGCTCATTGAACTTTGATATTCAAGAAGGAGGTCAGCTACGCAAGCTCCAACTTGCAGAGCTAGAGGAAATACGACGAGATGCGTATGACTCTGCAAAGTTACATAAGGAAAAGTTGAAGGCTCGCCATGATCGTACGATTTTTCGTTAATCATTTGAGCCGGGGCAGAAAGTGTTGCTGTATGACTCTCGCCTCCACCTTTTCCCAGGAAAGCTCCGTTCCCGTTGGACAGGCCCGTTCATCGTAAAAACTGTTTTTCCACATGGGGCGGTTGAGATTGTCAACCCAAAGAACGATGATTGTTTCAAGGTCAATGGCCAAAGATTGAAACCGTTCTTGGAAAACTTCCACACTGAAGTTGAGCACATCCAGCTGGATGAGCCCAGCTATTCTCATGATTAAAAATCCAAAGTGAAGTTCCAATTGTTGTTGTATTTCTTTTCTTTCCTTGCATTTTAGTTTCTCTCTCTTTTGTTTCTTTTTGGTTTTCGTTCTTTATTTCGTGTTTGTGATCTAGTTCTAATCCATTATACCTTAAACCACTCTGTTGCAGGTGCATAGATGCGAGGTGATGATGTTCATTCTGTCGGTTCTTGGGCTGATTCAGAATGTCGTTGTGGTACCTGGACTGAGGGTGAACTCATACCCTGCCATTTGCTTCATCAAGATCCTGAAGCTCATTCTCTTATTGATGCTGCTCAAGGGTACATTCCATATCCACCAGCCCTCCTGGACATCAATCCATACGAAAATATGGGATTTCAGGATGATGATGATGTGGAGGAGGATGATAACCTGTACATGGGACGCATGGTGGATGATGCACTCATGGCCCAGTGGGAAAATGATGATATGTGGGAGCCATGGGAGGATCATGACCTTCAGGATGTCGTCCCAGATCGCCACAATGCCGTCTTTGTTTTCGTGGACGATTTCCTTGTTCCTGAGTTGGTCCCATACCGCTACGTGCACCTGAGCTACCTGCTATTCAGGCTCCAATGCCCATTACCAGCCAGTGCATTTTGGGAACCTGTGCCAATAGTGAGGTTGGAACTTCTCACACTCCTTTGTATTTTTTTGTTTCTGTTCATTGTTTTCTTTTCGTGTTAATTCGTGTTTCTTGTGTTCTGTTATTTTATTTTCAGTTGTTGTTTTTTGTCCAGGATTGTCACTATGTTCCTAAATGGTATTCCGGTATTTCTCCCACATCAACTAATTCATGGTCTTGGGCCCTACATAAGGCCCCCACACACTCCGCCGCAAGAGGACAGTCCGTTGCGAAATCACACTCCTTTATCCTTGTTTCCATCCGAATCACCTCTTGCATGGGCTTTCAATTCTGTGGAGACGCCAGACTTGTTTGATGATGTCCTTGCTGCTTTTCGATTGTTCTGGGAAAGGGAATCATCGAGTTTGGACTTCACTTCTGAAGATTCGGCGGGTTATGAAGAGATTGTGGAAGAGGAAATCTTTATACTCGAAGATTAGTGCTGCATTTCAGCTGTTTTGTTCAATTTCATCTTTTGTTTATCAACTGGAATGTAATCCTTGACAGAATGTTATTGGTTTTTAATTTTGATTTTATTTTTAGTTTTCTTTAGTTAAATAAGGTTTTAAACACAGTTGGGGGTAACACTGTTGCAATTTGGATGCACTTATAAAGTTTTATTTTTTTATATAAATTGCAATTTTCTATTCTGAGGATGAATTTCTGTCATACATGCTTGTACTTCAACTGTTTTTTTTAGTCTCTCTGCATGTCCAGAATTGTTTCTGATAGTTGGGGGTGATGTGGTTCATGCCCCAATTGAATTCTGGAATTTTTGTGTTCGATCGATCGAACCCAGTTCGATCGATCGAAACCTGGATGTTCAAGCGCTTGTATTTTCTGTTCAATCGATTGAGGGATTTGTGTTCGATCGATCGAACGAAGCTTTTAAACGAGGCGTCTTCAGTACACCTTTTCATTTCCCTCACTCTCACTCTCAATCGCTCGAACACAGAGGGAGGGCGAATCGGAAATTCTCAATTCCTCGCACTCAATAAGACGCCCTGATCACCCCTTTGATCATCCTCACCGTCATATCATCATCCCCTCCATCTCCACTGCGTGTTCTACACCGAGGTAGGCCCCACTTGTTGTGTCTTCCTTTTCCTCAATATTCGTGTTAGAAAATCCCAAGGGGGTGCCCCCTTGGTCTTAGGATCTTCTTTTGATTAGTATAACTGTTGTTTCCTTTTCGTTTCTGCGATCTTTGCACACCGCTGTGTTCGATCGCTCGAACTGAATTCGAGCGATCGAAGGGGAGATGTTCGATCGATCGAACAATGTTCAAGCGATCGAAGTCTACTCCAGTTCAATCGATCGAACCCAGTTCAATCGATCGAACTCAAGTAGTGGCAGTTTTGTTTCTTTGTCTCCCTGTTCTTATCTGTATCATGTTGTGTCTTATTTTCAGGGCTGCCTGATGAATCCAGTGACGGGTTACCATAAGTCTAAGCCCCTCAGCCATATTATACCAGATCCGGTACCTGCACACGGGTTCCGGAATGACGAGGATATGCTGTGGTACTAGCGGCACTTTCAGACGAGGATGGTGATGGTCGAGCGCCCTATTGAGCATATCTGGACAGAGAGCCCATGGTTCCTTACACGGATCCGCTCTATGCCTCACTGGTTCCATCTCCTTTCGTTGGCCAAGAGTGTCAATCTGTCTTGGATTCGCGGTGCTTGCGCGACTATGATCAGCGACCCGGTTGCACCATTCACCTACCATGCCTTCTTCCGGAGTCGCTCATTCATTATCAGTCCAGCGACCGTTTCAGCCGCGTTGGGGGTACCAGAGGTACCAGATTATGTTTGCCCCCACCGGCCAGATGCACCAGTGACCCCACCATCCACTATCATCCGTGAGCTCACTGGAGGCGCCGTTCCGTCTTGGGATGGCGATGCTTTGATCGAGGACCATTTTCTCACTGATGGCTACCATATGATTCACTTGGTCCTCAGTAACTGCCTCCTAGTGACTTCCTATCGAGAGAAGATTGCGGCTTGGTATGCGCGAGTCTTATATGCAGTGGGGACGGGACAGCCAGTTTGTATATCACGCCTATATAATGACTTTATGGTCCACCCCACCCGTTATATCTCGTCCAAGAAGCACCTGAAGGGTGCTTGGGCTATTCAGAGGGTGATGGCTGAGGCCGGTTTCTCCGTGCTTGCTGGCGATGATGTTCGCCCTTCTCCCCGCAGATTTAGCGAGGCGGCTGCTCGCCGCTCCGACGCTCAGAAGAGGAAGCGAAAGGGGAAAGGGAAAGCGAGAGTGAGGGGGAGGAAGAAGAGGCGTGGTGGGACGGACACGGAGGCCGGAGCTTCAGGGACACCTACTGAGGTGGAGGAGCTTGATTCGGATGATGAGGATGATCCAGTTGCTACGGTTCAGCAGTTTGAGCTGCGACAGCGGTCGCAGACTCAGGCCCAGGGAGAGTCTTCTTCTTCTGTGCCTCTCCCGACAGTTCACGAGCTACTATTGGAGGAGAGAGAGGCCAGGATTAGACTCGAGGGCAGGATAGACCATCTCCAGACTTTGCTGGAGTCCATATTGATCCAGATTGGGGTTGATGCGACTGTTCATTCTACTCCGCATCCATCGACGACCCCGTCTGCACCACCTACTACTGATCCATCATCTGCTGCTGCCCCGGACACCGTTACTACAGGTCCATCCATTTATTCTGCTGCAACCGATCCACCACTTGTCGATCCATCTGCTGCAGCTCCTGCTACTACCTCGATGCCGTCTGCTCCTATCGACATCCCTTCCGATGTAGCTGATGATACGCCATCTGGTGTCGATTAGTTTTAGTTGGGGAGGTGGTGTTTCTGTATTTTTGGTCAGTTTTTGTACTGATATTTGGTTATGGTTGGTTGGATATGTTGGTGGTTTTGGTTGTATTATTTGGTTGGTTGGTTTTTGTATGGACATTATGTATCTCTGTTTGTATTTTATTATGTTCATATTACAGTGGTTTGTTTTGCTTGGATCATGCTTTTTATCGTATACTCTTATCTATTGATCCTGTTTGTTTTGGAGATTGTGTTCTACTTGTCTATGCTAGGTTGCTTTGCTTGCGATCATCCATTTGCTCTATACAGGTGATACCCATCTATTTTATTTATTGAAAATCAACTTCTGGGGACTTTGTTGTTTTCAGTTGGGGGTAGGAGACAATAGATAGGTATACACCCGAGGAGACAATAGATAGGTATACACCCGTAATAATCAGGTTTTGCACTTAGATATGTTTTAAATTTAATGAGAACACAGTCTGTTAAAATTTTGAAAATTTTTAATCGTATTGTTAGAATAACTCTGAATAATCTCTCCTGCTTGTTGATTAGACAATGACACATTTGTAGTATTCTCATCTTTTTATGGATTAAATCCACGCGTTTTTCTGTATCACTGAAATAAATTGCATTTGTAAAGCTATTATGTACCCAATACTGTGCACTAATTGGCAGCTATGTAGAGAACCTGAAAGTTGAGTTAATATAAATATTGTGTGAAAAAGAACAAGTAGTGGAAGCTAGTAACCCTTTGTAAGCTATTGAGCCAATCGTCATTTCTGAGGGGATTCTCATACATTGTCGAATGGTCTTTTCTTGCATATACTTCGTGAATTCGTTGTTAAGTCTCAGTTTTCTTTAAAGTTTTGACTGCTTGTTAGAGGAGAACGTTCAGGATTTACCAATTAAACTCAATGAACACTTAAGTGCTAAAAATTAAAAGTTGAGAAAATGATTTAAGCCATCGTTTACCCATTCTTTTACCTAATATAGTTTCACCTACATTCATTGAATTATTTCATCCATGACCACACCTTAATTAAATATTTCCAATGAAATCATAAGAATTCATACCCGTGATCTATACCTTGACCTCATCGAGCCGTTTGATATATTTGTTGGGAATGAGTCATCAAAGTATGTGAAATGGAAGAAAGCAGTTGTGGGATATAGGTTTTAAAAAAAAAAAAAAAAATGATGATGAATGAAGGTTAAAAAAAAAAAAAAAAAAAAATTGAAATGAATGGGAGATTGGGTGGAGAAAAGAATTAAGAATAAAAAGAGAAGTTGAAATTCCATCACATACTAAAAAAAGCACACTCTTCTCTACAACCATCCTACCTACTAAATAAAAGCCGCAAGTCAAAGTCTTGAAGATTCTCAACAATTGATTTGAACATGGAAGTGTGAGTTGAGTTATCCACGGTATTTCGCTCCTCTAGTAAGTAGTGTTCCATTCCTGAGACTATACACTCTTAAATGTCCGTTTTTCATAGAGTCGAGTATGAAAGCATTAGCACTTATAATATCATCCTTATCAAAGCTTTCATACGATGTGTGATCATTGTAAAGCAAGTTTCTGAGAGACGTTCTTTTTGAGTGTGACCAATGTGAGAATTGAGCTAAAACTGCAAGTTTTCCAAAGTACAATAGTCTATATAACTCTTAATAAGGTTGGACGCATGGTTGTTAATTTCACACACACACGGGTGCATGATGGTAATACATGTGTTATATTTTACTTGGTGATATGGGGGAGCATGTGGGTCTCTTTCAGGGGTTGATAGAGGATATTATATTATTGTGGAGTTTAGTTAACAATTTAATGGAAGGGTGAATTCTACAAGTTATTCTGAATCTTTTTTAGCTTAAAATTGGAGAATTTTGTGGGTATATTCACTGCAAACCCTCATGAGACAACACTCGTCCACTAGGGGGAACCTAGGGGTTTAACGGCTTGTTGCATTTGCTAAATGCAACCGCGATTCCTGCGAAAGTGAGTTAGGATCTTTCTTTCTATCTTAGTTTAGGTTGTTTTTAGTTTTTCTTTGTTTCTTAGTTGTGGTAGTATTAGTTTAGGAGTTTTTATTTTATTTTATTTTCGCTTTATCGCTAGGGACTAGCAATAAGCTAGTTGGGGGTTGTGCAAAGCGGGGGTATTTGTAAAATACAACCGCGCTAAAGGAAAGAATTGTATTAGTTTTTATCACAACTTCCCGTTTTATCTGCGATTTGCATTGCAAGGCTAATTTCTATACACTATGATTAATCTATGATAAGTTGTATTGTTTTAGCTGTTGTTTGTGCAGATTACTGCTGTGTGGACTAAACAGATGAACATCAGAATAAATGGAATGCTGAAATGAAAACAAAAGAAGCCAAAGCTGAAATGTGGAGTTCGATCGATCTAAGAAGGTTCGATCGATCGAGAGTTCGATCGCTCAAAGAGAGTTGAAGCGCTTGAGGCTTAAGGGTTCGATCGATCGAGAGCGGTTCGATCGATCGAACGGGGTATTTCCAGTAACATTTGCGTAGGCAACAGATTCGAGTTTTAACCCTAGTTTCTTAGGTTTGCTTATATATAGGAGTATTGTACACGTCCAGGAGGACGCCCACTTTACACTTTAACAGTTTTATAGAGAGAGATAGAGAGTTTGCTTGGTTTTTTGTAGGTTTTCATTGAATATTTACATTGTGGATTGGATTTCTCTGAGTTAATACAAGTATCTTCTATTCCAGGTTATCTATATACTGCTCACTTAGATTATGCACTTAGTAGTCATAGTTTAATTGCTCATCTCGTGATATTATATGTTAAATAGTTGTAGAACCATAGATTTCGTAGTTTTCATGAATAACTCACAACCAAACAAGGTGTTAATGTTTTCTTACGTTAAAAATCAATCTTTGACACTCCAGACGATGTCTGAGTAGTCCCAGGTTGGGAGAACACGATGAAACAGTGATCTCCAGCCTCTGCCATGCAGCAGAATAATCGCTGTGTTCGATCGATCGAAGTCACTTCGATCGATCGAACCAGAGACAGTCAATCGATCGAAGTCAGTTCGATCGATTGAGGGATGAAGGTCTTCGATCGATCGAAAGCGCGTCGATCGATCGAACTCTCGGATTCTTGAGGATGTTCCCTGCAGTATTCCAGGACCTTTTGCTTTAAGATTTGTTATCATTCTGTCCCAAATAAATGCTCAGTTTGTCAAAACAGTTTTAAAACTAAGGCCCTAAGGCATTTTCTTTCAATACATTTTGCAAACCATCTTCAATGCTAACACCATTGAGGATGCGAGTCTCAACTATTGGATTAAACCGCTTTCAAGTATTTTAATTTAACTGTGATGATATGGTCCCGGTCATGAAAGGGCCATGGATTCTCTATCTTTAGAGGAATACGGAAAACTGTGGGTAATATACTCCTTTGTGCTTCAAGGTAAATGCATGGTAGATGGTTAGATTACTGTGGATTCGTGTAATCCCAACACTTTCTTTTAAAAGTTAAACTTCTCAATTTAGAGTACTGTTTTAATTAGCTAGTTAGATTGTTCAGTTAATTTTAATTATCTTCAGTAGTAATTCTAGTTTGTGGAACTTTGTGTTCCGCACCATCGTTCAATCTTATTCGTTTTATTTTATTTTTTTAGAGGTTAGTCTAATTCAATAGGTCAACACCTTCCCTGTGGGATCGACCTGGTCTTACCAGATATTACTTGCACGTCTACCTACACTTGGGTATTGCACAAGAGCGCACAGAAAAATTCTCGTGTCAACCCACACATGACCCGTAGCACCTCCATAACCTGGAGGGAGCCATCTGTACCCAAAACATTAACGGTCTAATTCCAAGGAGGGATAGGATTGGAAACTGGGGGAACCTGTCTCCTGTACATATCGCGAAGCTATAGGCACAAAACAAGTTAGGAAAAAGATGAGTCAAAAACATAGGCAACAGATAGAGACAAAAATATAAAAGAAACTCACCTCCAGGAGTGGGAAGTTGGGCATCAGAAAGTGGCCACGGTAAGTCTTATAGCCGGTCTCAGAGAGAAGGTGATCCCAAACATCGGTACCAGCTAAGGCCACTAGCAAAGTATCACCAGAAAGGTCACCAGCATCCATCGCATGAGGATCATGAGGGACGCGATACGTTGAACCGCCAACCAGCTGTCGGGACACTCGCCCGCCGATAAACCATTGCCTGCTCTCGATACTTTCCATCAGAAATTAGCAAGAGGAAAGAGGTTTGACCGCCTGTATCTCCTCTGGGGCAGCATAGGCAACGTGCTCCCAAGGTGTCCAATCAACACTAGCAGCCATCAGCCCAGATAAGAAGTTTCTGAGCAGAACGATCCGGTAAGCCCCGCTCTTTACCCCGACAACATCCCTCCACCATCTCAAGCCTCGTGGGAACAAAGGCACAGAAGCCATGCCGTCCTTGTCTTCACCCGATTCATCAGCAGGGGAAGGAGCTAACATCTTTAGGTACTCAAAGCTCTAAATCTGCACAGATAAAAGAGAAAATCAGAAAGAGTACAGAAATCAAAAAGCCAGAAGATAAAAGGAGATGCAGTACATACCTCCTAAGCTCGCCAAAATCCCCCTGTCGATTTGACATTGCCCCGGGAAACTTCACCCATATGCTTGTAAAGGTGGGCTAGGGCAGCACCGCCCCAGTCGTAAGAGGGGATCTCACCAATGGTTGTCAGTCAAGAAAGGAGTCTCAAGCTCACCCGGTCATTCTGTGTCACGAAGATCGAGCAACCAAGGACATACAGAAGATACACCCTCAAAAGCTGAGAATTATTCAGGTTGTGATTCCCTCTACCGTAGGCCCGGTAAAGCCAGCCACAAGGAAACCAGTGCCTCTCCAGAGTAGGGGGAACAACCCTAATCAACATCTCGACAACCTCAGGATCAATCTCATAGAAGTAGTCCAGAATCTGGCGTTTCCCGCCAACCCTCAAGCCGGTAATCATAGAGAAATCAAAAGGCGTCATGGTCATGTCACCAAATGGCAGGTAAAAAGTATTGGTGGTGTCCCACCATCTCTCATCCAGAGCGTAAAAATGCGCCAGATCATTGCTACTTTTAAAACCAGGCAGACAAAGCCGCCAAACCCGGCATCGTCTACCATTCTCTTGACAGTAGGCGAGAGTTGAGTGTACCACAGAAAAGCGTGGCAAGGCTACCGTGGCCCTTCAATGTCACTTATGGCACCTGCACATACCAAAGACAACAAAAATGATGAACAAAATCACTATTCATGACCCCAAGGTCCAATTTCACAAAATCAACATTTGAGCGCAAATCGAACTTCTAACAATCTCTAGGTGCACACTACGGCTCACAAAATGAGCACAATGCATGGAAATAGTCCTAAACTGTCGAAAGTTTCACATACCAGGCTCGCTAGAGCCGCGGCCGAAAGATGATGTTGGGGGTCCCATAAAATCAAGTTCGGTGTTTGGCTCTCGGCTTTCATTCGTTCCTTGGCCTTCTTAGATGATCTCCTCGAGCTCGAAGCCGTGGATCTACAAAGAAAATGGAAGTAAAAAACTAAACTTTCTTCTTGAAAATTAGAGGTAACTAAAACACCAATAAAAATTCCAACCACGGGGTAAGATTACTCACCTGATCGCGCACAAGCTGCATTTTGACAGATTTTGGCTCCAAAAACACCCCAAAATGGCCAAGAATGAGCTTGAAAAGCTCAAAAACCCAAGATATACACAAATGGAGTCTGGCCACCCAGTGCCGCCGCGGTACTGGCCAACTGCTGTTGCGGCAATGGCCCAGTGCCGCCATAGCACTACTCCCCGTAGACCCTGTTTTGCTCCGTTTTGACCTATTTTGGCCTTTTTTAGCCCATATCTGGCCCCGGTCAGCCCCGGTGGCCCATTTCGGTCAAGATTTATGAGCTTTTACCCCCCAGCAGTCCAAAAGTCATCAGGGCTACCTCCAGTAGGCAGAAATTGAGAAAAATCGACTCTCGAAGATCCGAATCAGTTGTTTCAGGACGACCGTCACAAATTTTGATCAAACACGAGAGTTTCAGTAACGAGTCCTGGTTTTTGGCTGGTACACCAAAGAAGCAGAAAAGAGATATTCTTTGAGAACCCTACATCATCCCCTGAGGATAGAAACAGAGAGATAACAGCTCCCGGAGGCCTCGACTGGCCCTTTTGGATTGAGCGCCGAAAGATTTGATCAACTGTGAGAGATTCAGAGATGGGTCTTGGTTCCCGATCAAGAAAAGAGAGATTCTTCGAGAACCCTACATCATCCCCTGAGGACAAAAACAGAAAGATACCAGCTCCCGGAGACCCCGACCGGCCCTCTTGGATTGAGCGTCGAAAGATTTGATCAACCGTGAGAGATTCAGAGATGGGTTCTGGTTCCCGATCAAGAAAAGAGAGATTCTCCGAGAACCCTACGTCATCCCCTGAGGACAAATACGGAAAGATACTAGTTCCCACTACCCCCAGTAGAAAGTAACAAAAGAGGAACCGACTCCCAAAAATCGGCCATCAGGAACAATCAGAACATCGCCCGCATCCAAATTTTGAAAATGAAGCACCGTCCTTCCATGGCTCTGTGTCTCCTGATTATCATGAGCTTTCTCATATGTCCATTTTCATAGCTTCCTTACCTGTCATTTGTCGCAAGATCCCTCGGTCACCTTTAGCTATCGTCTTCTAAAAAAATGCGCATCTGATCTATCTCACTTGTTTGCAAAGCACACTTCCCAAATTTCAGAAGTTTGCCCCTAGACCCAGAGTCTTCTAAACCTTGATGTCCTTATCCGAGCCATTCACCACATCACAGTCGCAAACACTAGCACAACACCAGCCCACTCAAAGTGGCACACCCCACAGTACCTGCTCATACTAAGATCATAACACTAGACATAATAGGACTCATGACACAATTCATATCACATCCATGCATTGCATATCATCCTCATAGCATAGCATTCGCATGTCTTGTTGTGCATGTATGATTTGTTCCTTTGTGCCCCGAACTACGTCCTGGTCTAATTCTCCTTGGTATACGTAGGCAGGTCACGCAGAGCGCGACCAGCACTAGCCTCACCATCATTGCATCTTTTGCAATGCCTTCTTATCCTAAATCTATAGCCTCCAAAAAGTCCTGTCTCTTCAAAGCTTTGGCACTCGCTTGCGACATGCGTTGCCTCGTAAGTTTATGCCAAAGAGGGGTAAACTATAGACACCCCATTTTTTTGGCTATTAGATTTAGGAGACCCATAGCTTGGTGGTTCATAATAATAAAAAAAGACTCAAAAAGTCTCCTGGAAGTTGGTTCTATTTCTCAAAATGCTCAGAATGACCAAAATGCCCCTGAAAGCCTAAAAACTCCCAGATTTGGAACCAAAAGTTCTAGAAACATGCTATGTCGTAAGAAAAGTAAGAAAATGAGTTTTTAAGCAAAATCAGATAAAATTGTCAGCTCCCAGAGACTTCCGGAAGACCCGAAAGTTCCCAGAAAGTCCCCGTTGACCAGTTTGACCAAAGTTTGACCAAGTTTGACCAAGTTTGACCAAAATCATCCAAATTCGCCGAGATCATTCTAGATCATGTGGAAAGTATTAAAATGAGTTTTAAAAGAAAATCGAGCGAAAACGTCAGCTCCTGGTGGCTCCCAGAGATTTCCAGAACTTCCCGGGAATCCCAGGTTTGACCAGTTTGACCAAAGTTTGACTTTAGAACCGGAGCACCGTAATAACTTTCAAATATTTTTCATGGATACTAGAGGTCAATAGATTTCCAATGGTATATCACACATAATTTTTAGATTTAAAACGAGTTTATCGTGAATTTCTGAAGGCGAAAAAGGCGATCAAATCGGCTTTTATCGCAAATACCACAAAACTTTTCAGAGTGACCTATCCTCGAATTTTTTTTTATGTAAAATAGACTCCATTACCTTTCCAACGATATATCACAATCTTAATTGGAGTTTGTATGCATTTTCTGTGAATTTCGGACGAAATAGGGCCTTTTCGCGAATACCGGAACCTCTGAGGGCCTAAACAGGATTATCCAGACGATTGAGGAGCAGTACCGCCGAAGCACTGGCCCACTACTACCGCGGCACAGGCCCAGTGCCACCGCGGCACTCTCCTCCAGAACAGTATATTTTTGTAATTTCTTTTGGGGGTTCATTTTGATTAATTAAAAACCAAAACGACGTAGTTCTATGTTAACAGATGTTTGGGACCAATGGGTGTACTTCTAAAACCCCAAAGCAACCCCAAATTGGCCTATATAAACCCCCCTTGACTTCTCATTTTGGGGGTGTCAAATATAAGTTTTGAAAAAGTTTTGGGAGAGAAAGTGGTAGAGATAAGGTTAGAATAGAGAGAAAATAAGTTTTCTTCTTTGATTTCAAAACAAAAAGTGAGTTCTAAACTTTGTTTTTACTTCATTACTCCTATTTACTTCATATTCAATACACCCAACCACCATTTTTAGTGAGCATTTAAGAGAAAGGAAGCTACTTCCATGTCCAATGTCATCTCATATGAGTGAAACACCAAACTACAAGTCCAATATCACATTGATTATCATCTATTGATTGTTATTTACTTGTTTGTTCATATTATGTTCATCTCTTCCTAACCTCATTTCTTTTTTTGACATTTTTTTATTTACTTACTAGTTCATCATCCTCTAAATGATGACATGAAGTTTGAGGTGACTGAATCCTTATGGATAGTAGCTCTTGACCTCAAAAACATGTTTGATAGATGATGATTATAACTTCAATACCTCCAAGGTATCATTGAAGTTATGTTCAAATGAAAATAAATCTCTCCAACAATCTTGGAGGTTTTTGATGATGAGTTTGATGTTGACATTTTAAGTGGCTATAACCTTCATTAAGTATTGAAAATATGCTTTCAAAACATCTATTTCAAAACCCCTTCTTAAAACCCTCACTTTGATTTCAAGAGATAAACCTTGTTTTCCCAAAATCTTCAAAACAGTGAGTCAAAACAGTGAGTGATCTATGTTCAAAGATTTCTCTAGAACTCAATACTCAATGTATGAATGCAAGGCCACTTGGAAAGTCTTCCTAACTCATTAGAGAACACCCATGATTTTTGGTTTGACTTGGAAATACTTGAAAATGGTCCATTTGGACCCAAACATTCCTTCCAGACATTTTGCCTCTGCTGTCACAGTAGCTTGGTTGACTTTCAACTTATTTTTAAGAAAACTTTTCCAAAAGGGGTGGTCCTAACTTATTTTTTCCTTAAACTTCAATGTCTTCGGGAGCTTTCTCTATAATATGGGCCTCTAGATCATTTGTTTTCACTTTCTAATATTTTCTAACATTTCAGTCGACAATACAGACTATGTTTCTGAGTGACCTCTATTGTTTATATGATTTCTCTCAATCTGTGATAGTTATTAAATATTAGATTTTTGGGTTGTGTTCTAGACACAATAAGGAAGATCTCCATAAAAAATCATGCATTGAAAACATTCCTAACCCCTCCTTTCAATTTTTAAAAGATCATGTTACTGTTCTGTCCACTATTCACAGCAAGCACACTTTTACTTTCCCCCTTTGATTTGATGCTTACATGTACTCCAAATCAGTTCATGTCTTAGGAAGTAGTTCATACTAAATTTGTACATATCCTATGATGATTTTCCCCATGCATTCATTCATCTTTTTAGACTTCTAAGTCACTTTAGAAAATCCATGTACACAAACAACCTTCGCACATTCTAGGATCATGCATTCATACAAGATTTGGGGTTTTTTGTAACTCCTAATCTAAGAAGATTATAAGGAATGATCATGATCACACGTTCATGCTTCCCCTTGATCTAATCACCTTTCTCATCTGTCCCGGGGATTGAAAGATCTTCTATTCTCAAAGATTAACATGCATCATTCTAGCTTGCTAAGCATCCTTATTTTCTTTGATTTATTTGTTTCAAGAACAATTCATGTCCCCTAAGATTAGGAAAACTTTATTACTTGATATGTGATTAGATGATTTTTCCTAGGTTTGTTTTGTGTGATCTTTCACTTTGCATTGTGTGATACTTGGCTTAGATCTTATGAATGATATCTTATCTTTAGATCTTCCATTTCAAATTTTCTTATGTGATGTAATATACTATCATAGTATTAATTGTCAAACCATACATAGTATAAGATGATTATTTGGATGCTAATTGAGGCCCGTCGAAAGACAGGGCGAGTTGAGGATGTTTTAGTCGCGACAAAGGCTCTTTCCTCTCTCGTACCAAAACCCCGAGCCAAGTTCTTTGGTTATTAAGGGTCGGTGCCCTTTATCCATTTGGGTGAGTCAAAATTAGGTTTCTTGGTTCCTTAAAGACCAAGTGGCGACTCTATATCTGTTTTCAAAAGACCTTTTTCTTTCTTTGATCCAAATCAATTTCAAACAAAAACAAGCAAGTGGTGGATTTCCGCGTGTCCACAATTGGTTGTCGGTAAATCAAGCTAGAATTGATTGTGAATAGAAGAAGGTTAGTTTCTCTCTGGCAGTGCAAGAAGAGTTTACTTTTCAGGGTAAAGGTGTGACCGTACCGCCGTACTTGATATCGATAATTCAATCAAGTAAGTTGTTGAAGAAAGGTTGTTTGGGTTTTTTATGTTCAATTGTTGACAGGAGAGTTCTTGGACCACTAGTAGAAGACATTCTAGTAGTTTAAGAATTTTCAAATGTCTTTCCCGATGAGTTACCCGACGTATTGATCAAAAGAGAGCTTGAGTTCACAATAGAAGTAGTATCAAGGTCACAACCGGTATCCAAAGCACTGTACCGAATGGCTCCAATAGAGTTTAAGGAGTTGAAAGTTCAGTTATAGGAACTGCTCAAGAAGGGTTTTATTCGACCAAGTGTTTCGCCATGGGGGGCTCCAGTCTTGTTTGTGAAGAAGAAGGACGGGACAATGCGTATGTGCATCGACTATCGAGAGCTGAATAAGTTGACCGTCAGGAAGTATCCGTTGCCGCGAATAGATGACTTGTTTGATCAGTTACTAGGGGCTCAGGTATTTTCAAAGATTGACTTGAGATCCGGTTACCACCAGTTGAAAGTCAAGGAGGAAGATGTTGAGAAGACAGCTTTCAGAACCCGATATGATCACTTTGAATTTTTAGTCATGCCATTTGGAGTGACTAACGCACCAGCTGCTTTCATGGACCTGATGAATCGTGTTTTCAAAGACTACTTAGATGAGTTTGTTATTGTGTTCATAGATGACATCCTAATCTATTCCAAGAGTGTTGAAGATCACGAGCATTATTTGCGATTTGCCTTATAATGGTTACGTGAGAAGAGATTGTTCGGCAAATTGAAGAAGTGTGAGTTTTGGTTGACCGAGATTGCTTTTTTAGACATAAAGTATCGATGAAAGGAATTTCTATAGACCCTCAGAAGATAGAAGCAGTTACCAATTGGGTGAGACCAACGAATGTGACAGATATCCGAAGTTTCTTAGGATTAGCTGGTTACTATCGGAGGTTTGTGAAAGACTTTTCACGTATTGCAATGTCGATGACACAATTAATGAGGAAAGATATTGCTTTTATGTGGAGTCCAGAATGTGAGAAAAGTTTTCAAGAGTTGAAGAGCCGACTAGTGAAGGCACCAATATTAGCCGTTCCGTCAGGGACTGAAGGATTTGTTATTTACAGCGATGCTTCATATAGAGTTTAGGTTGTGTTCTTATGCAAAGTGACAATGTCATTGCCTATGCATCGAGACAACTTAGACCGCACGAGAAGGACTATCCAACACATGATCTAGAATTGGCCGCCGTAATTTTTGCATTGAAGATTTGGCATCATTACCTATACGGGGAAAAATGTGAGATATATACAAATCATAAGAGTTTAAAGTATTTGTTCACACAAGGAGATTTGAACATGAGGCAGGGGAGATGGCTAGAGTTGATGAAGGACTACGACTTGTCAATTCAGTATCATACGATGAAGGCGAACGTCATCGTCGATGCTCTTAGCCGTAAAGCACTGACCAACACTGCATCAGATTTAAATTCTCAAAAAGAATTGATTCAAGATATGGAGAATTTAGAGCTTGAGGTAATTCCAAGGATTGAAAGTGGCTTGGTGTCGACAGTTGTGGCGCAACCACTCTTAATTCACGAGATCACAGAGAAACAACTTCAAGACATGGCTTTGAAGAAGATTTGTAATGAGATTCTGTCTGGGAAACAACCGGGATGCACTTTTGAAAATGATGTTTTGAGATTGAGAGGTAGAATTTGTGTACCTAACGAGAAAGAGTTTAAACGGAACATTCGAGAGGAAGCACACAATATGAAGTACACTGTTCACCCGGGAAGCACCAAGATGTATAGAGATTTGAGACATGTTTATTGGTGGCCGGGAATGAAAAGAAAAATAGCACGCTATGTTTCACGATGTACGAGTTGTCAACAAGTAAAGGTCGAACGCCAAGTACCTTCAGGATTGTTACAACCGTTACCGATAGTTGAGTGGAAATGGGAACACATTACAATGGACTTTGTTAGTGGGTTTTCGAGGTCTAAGAGATCGAATACCATTATTTAGGTGATTGTTGATCATTTGACAAAGTCGTCGCACTTCCTACCGCTTCGAACAACTAAGCCGATGACATTAGCTAAGTTGTATAACCGCGAGATTGTAAGGCTACATGGTATCCCAATTTTAATTGTTTCAGATAGAGATGATAGTTTTACGTCAAAGTTTTGGAGAGCCTTGCAAGAAGTAATGGGTACCAAATTATATTTCAGTACCGCTTTTCATCTTCAGACCGATGGTCAATCGAAAGAGTAATCCAGATTTTGGAAGATATGCTGCGATTATGCGTACTTGATTTCCAGGGTGATTGGGAAGATCATTTACCGTTAATTGAGTTCGCCTACAACAACAGTTTTCAATCGAGTATTGGAATGGCTCCTTATAAAGCCTTATATGGTCATGTCTGCCGTTCACTGATTAGTTGGGCAGAAGTGGGAGAAAGAATGATAGAAGGGCCAAAAATTGTACAAGAGACGATAGATAAGATAAAGGTAATTAGACAACGGTTACTAACAGCTCAGAGTAGGTATAAGAGTTATGCCGACAAGCGTTAGAATTTGACGTGGGCGATTTGGTGTATTTAAAGGTGTCACCTTCAAAGGGGATTACAAGATTTGGGAGATACGGGAAACTTAATCCGGGATATGTAGGACCTTTTGAAATTATTGGAAGAGTTAGACCCGTAGCGTGTCGATTGAACTTGCATAGTGAGTATGCTCAAGTTCATAATGTATTTCATGTATCCTTATTACGTAAGCACTTAGCGGAGGATAGAGGTCAAGTGACAACTCTGATACCAAATGAAATTAAGAGAGATTTGACGTATGTTGCGTATCCGGTAGAGATCTTGGATCAGAAGGATCAAGTCTTACGAAACAAAGTAATATCGAAAGTGAAAGTGTTATGGCGTAGCCAAACGACAGAAGAGATGGCATGGGAAATCGAAGAGGAGATGCGTACTCAGTATCCGCACCTTTTCGAGACATAAGGTATAAGTTTGGGGACAAACTTCTTTTAAGGGGGAAAGTATTATAACACCCGCATATGTGTTATTTCATTTCATTACATTGTCATGCATGATAATGTGATGTGTTGTGCATTTTGGCACATGTTTGAGTGAGTTTAGACTCACGAGTCAATTTGGGTATCTGTGTTGGAGAACCCTCTGAGATTGTGGTGATTGAGGATTTGTTGTTGTGACGTCTCTCCGAGTATGGGACGGTCACTGTGGAACACTTTAAATGGTTATCTGGAATTAAATTTTTACCTGTGCATTTCTATATCTTTATTATTTCTAGTTTAGAATTTATATCTGTTGTTAGATTTAGTATCCTGGTGAGGATGAATTAACACGCTATTAATTTGGTAGGCTAATTAGAAACTTCGGGAAACGTCATGGAAAAATTCGCGTTTTAACAACCAAACGGAACTTGGTCAAAAACTTTTATAATTTTGAAGTTTCACTCATGAAGCTATGAATTAGCTGTGTAGAAAGTTTTGAAGACTGTTTAGGAGTTTTGAGAACTTGCGGGGAGGTAAACACAATTTTGGAAAATATTGCCTGTATATAGAAAGTGATGACTTTCATAATTTTACAACTCTTAACCTAAAACTCAAAAGGAGGCCACAAGGGAGATTTGGGAGCTTAGAGCTTTGCGACGCCAAACGACGACCTTCTGCCCGTTTATTTTCTTCAAGATTTCAAATTTAAACTCCTTGAGGTAAGGGCTTTGTTTTGATACCTACTAGGGCATGTTTGGCTAAGTTTTCCAAAAAGTTATTTTTTAGAATTTTTCATAAAAGTTTATATTTGAAATTATGATCGATAGGAACTGTAGTAGACGGACTTCTACACGTTCTTTGTACACAGGTTTTCTTTGGATCGAATTTAAGAGCGTATATCGGAGGTAAGTGATTCAACTTTGTATTATGGAATGATTGATTGACGTGTATCCATGTTATGTTTGAATAGCATGTGTTAATTCATAGAGATATATTGTGTAGGTCATATTGGGCGATTATATTGATAAGTAGGCCCAATAGCATGGTGAAATGTTTTAATTACCGAGAGCGTGGTGATATGTATTTGAGCATGTTGAGTTGCTTATTTGGGTTAGAAGGAACACGTGGTCACTAAGCCATTTTGTGGAGCCAATATAGGCATTAAGGTTGCACGATTGAAGAGAAGAATCGTGGTTTTTCCCTTTCGCGTGGACTTGTTGGCGAGGAGTCGCGGATTGGGAGTATAGAATGTGCACGTGAGTCTCCCGCGACTAGTATGAAATGTAGAGATGTGAATGCGAGCATGTTTATCATTCATGTGCATTTGTTGTTTTATTCATTAAGCTAACTTAAACAAATTGAATATGTGTGGTTATTCAAATAACCATTTCAGGTGTTAATGCCAACGAGGAATCGGAGAAGTGAGCACGTGGGTTTTGGAGTTCACTTAGAAGGCAACTTGAATGTCGATCTTGTAATTTTGAGACAATAGACTTGTTGTAATAAGAATCGCTATGACTTTTAACTTTGTTTAACTTGGAATCGTAGAACGAGTTCTTAATGTTGTAATAGATTGTAATCACTTGTAATTATGTTTTAATAATGTTTTGATCTATTGAGGATCACTTTAGAATAAGTTTGGCGTATGCGTTTAATCCTCGTTTGATTTTGAAAAGCTTTTAAACTTAGAAAATGCTACAGAATAGAAACTGCTGCCATAAAACAGTCGACTGGACCCCTGTTTTAAAAAGGCAAATTTCTTTTAGCTTCAGGACTTCAGTCGACTAGAACTACAATCCAGTCGACTGGTTTCTGCACAAAAAAACATACATTCTGCATGCATAGTGCCCAGTTGACTGGACGAGCCCAGTCGACTGAAAGTTTGAGGCATCAGTCGACTGGAGGAGGGGTCAGTCAACTGAAGGTAGCACTTGGAGTTTTCTTGTTCTCTGTGACTGATGAATCAATCGACTGGATGCCCGACCCAGTCGACTAGATTGCTTACTTTCAAATGTTTGTTTTGTTCCACTGCGTGTGTTCTTAAAACTAAAATCTTTTTGAGAACGTTAATGAATTGGTTAGCCTCGGTGGCGTGCCATAGGCTTCGGTTCTACTATTGTGGGACCGGGCTGTGATATGTTTATAACTTGAATTAGGATTGTATTAGTGTAATTGAAATGGTCCACATAATGTCCAGTCAAATACCTAAAAGCTGAGTAGAGGCCCATCTCACGATGGGGCGAGAGGGGGTGTTTTAGCACGATCCAGCTCCTTCCTATCTCGTACCTTAACCCCTGAACTGAGTTCTTTGGTAACGACGGGGCGGTGCTCTCTATCTATTAGACTTTATAGATTTAGTTTTCTTGGTTTCCTTTTATCAAACCAAGCGGCGACTCTATTAGTAAAGATCTCTCCAGATTTAGCCGTGTGGGATAAACATGGATTACTCACTCGTGTAAACTGAGATATGGATCATGGGCATTGATTGTTGCCTCGGGTTGGATAAAAAGCCCCGTGGAATCCAAATACGAGTAATCCAAATTGGTCGGATCGAATAATGGCTAATGAAGGGTGGTGAACCTCACTCGTGATTGTTGACATGAGATTTGTAATGGGATCAATTCTAGGCCCTATGCTTGGTTCGGGTACCCACACACCCAAAACTCCAGAAAATCCATGTTCCCCTCAAACTCTTGCCAAAATCTCCTGGAAATCTTTGTTTCCCTAAGAGTATGCTAAATTTCACCTGCTTCCCTGAAACTCTACCAAGATATATGTTCCCCAGAAACTCTGCCAAAATTCACCTAGATTTCCCAGGAATGCTTGTTCCTTCCAAATCTCTGCCAAAATCAGCCCAAACTTCCCAGAAAATTCCCGTTTTCCAAAAACTCTACCAAAATCTCTATTCCCCCAAAATAATGCCAAAATTCACATAAATTTCCCAGAAATCCTTTTTTTCCAAAGAAATCTTATTTCCCTCAAACTTCTGCCAAAATCTACCAGAACTTCTGACCAAGTCTATCCAGTTTCCCAAAGAAATCCTCTTCTTTTCAAACCTTAGACTTCCTCGAAATCCCTATTTCCTATTGAAACTCTGCTAAAATTCATCTATGGTCTACAAAATTCACAGATTCCCATTCCTCAAATAGCAAACATGTCTTCGTCGCCCTCCCCATGATGGTGGTGATCATCCTGAAAAAAGAAAGTTAGCATACTCTGTATGGCTAGGACCCTATTGACACGACTTGAAATGTGTTCTCCGAAGAGTACGTCCAAGTGTAGACGATCGCGTCACGTTAAAACCGGTAAGACCGGGTCGAATCCCAAAGGACGGAAGAAAAAGGCAGAAAGATCTAGATTGAATCCTAAAGTAAAATAAAAGATGATTTATGTTGAAAGAGGATCTAACAATTCTATTGAATTTAAATAAATGAAAGAAACGAATTAAAGTGAAACGATAACTTAACTAGATAGAATTAAAAATTTGTGATTTAAAATTAAATATGGAAAAGAGTTGGGAACATGCGAGTCCACAAAGTACCAGCCACTGCCATGATTTAACAAAAACGAATAGCTGGGGTTTTATCCTTAGAGTATTCCTTATTTCGAAAATGATTAAGTTAAGCATTCTAGACACTAAGTATGTGAATCTTGCATACCTAGTGGTTCGTTTACCTAACTTCTTTATGAAGTACTGAAATAAAAAGTTAATTAAAGCCATGAACAATAACTAACAAATTGAGTATGAGATATTCGATGTGTTTGTTATGAGTGTTCATTGAGTTAATTAATCAAAAGAGCTCTTATTTCAAAATCAGACTACAATTTGAACTAGCAAGATCACTTTGGGCTCAGTTTCTGAAATAAAAGTTACTGGAATACAAAAAAGGAGTAAACCCAAGTCATAAACATACCAATCGATTGACATCATGTCAATCGATTGATATGAAATGGCTTTCAATCGATTGACAAGTATATCAATCGATTGACTTGGAATCTATGTCAATCGATTGGCTTCTGTATCCAATCGATTGACATTGATTTTTACACAGAATCATGGCAGAGGGCTGGGAACAATGTTTCTTCACATTGTTCCCAACCAGGATTCTAAGTTAGCATTTTTAAACAAACAGAAACTTGGCAAATCTGAAACATTCTACTCAAACTTGATCTAAACATGGATAAACACAAAATATTTGAAATTTAACTAAAGTTTCTATACTATATTATGACTAAATGAGTTGCAGAATAGTCGAATTTAAATAACAAGACCTGAATGAGAAAAACAAAAACCAACGTTGCACTTCCAAACTCTGAGAAATGTATTTCCATAAACAAGAGCAGAAAAATACCTACAAAACCAAACAAAATGAGCCAACCCCCTCCCCCCTTCACTCTCCTCTATATATAATGTTAAATTCACGAGCTAAAGGTGTCCAGGTTCACTCCATAACGGCTGGTCGTCGTCCTGATTGCTGAAATCTTGCTCCATTAACACAGACTGTTTCCAGTTTTATTCAATCGATTGACAAAGATCCCAATCGATTGATAAAACTTTCAATCGATTGGTAAAACACCAATCGATTGGTAAAACACCAATCGATTGATCAGGAAAATATGTCAATCGATTGAGATGATGTCAATCGATTGGTACCAAGACTTCATCAATTTGTTCCTTGAGTTATTCCTTTCAACTTTGTTATTCATTTTAACTTCAGAACCTGCATTCAAAGAGCTAAACACAACAACATACCACGAAAAATACATCATTGTGTAAAGAAACGAATTAAAACACAATTGCAGGTAATACTAGAGAAATGGGGTTAAATCCAGTCAGTTTTTACTCCTTATCGAGCTAATATTAAGCTAATATCAGCTCTCATCACCTATCTACTTATGTGTTGTATATTATAAGTAGGACTGTAATTTAGCTTAAGGCTTGCATCTGCATGCTTGTCTCATATGCCTACACCACTCCTATAAATATGCATGCACATACACGTCATGCCCCGATGTGGCAAAAATTAGAGGGAAATAAAATTTTCCTTTCCGGATCCGTGAGCCATGACTAGTTACATAAGACTGGACTATCCGTGCAAGCATTCTAACATAGATATATCAGAATAAGAAATTTTAAAATGTCTAATAGTATTCATGGGGGAATTTTAAATGTTTTGCTACTTAGGCTATTATAGAAGTTCTAAATAAAAAGCACAAAAGATAAGTTTGGGTGACTTACGCTACTAAAATTATTACATCAAACAAAAGATAGTTTTTTAAGACATAAAGGAAATCTTAATGCGGTAATAGGCTAGGATCTTCTTTCTAGCTGGCATATATACCTATGCCCTTCATCAACATACTCTTCCGAAAGTCTTCCTCAAGGTAACCTTCCTGCTAATTCCCTTCTTGAGGATCGAGATACTCTTCTTCATAGTCACCTTAATGATTTTCTTCATTATAACCTAGACGTAATATGTCCAGGGCTGGAAGATCCGTTAGCTTTTGAAGCTAAGTGAGTTTCTCTAACCGATCACTCCTAATACAAGTAATGATAAACAAGTACGACGAATATCTAGAAACAAACATTTAATAAGCATATAATATGATAGTGTGAGTGAAATAGTAATGACACCATGCAATATCGATATATTCGACTTTACTCAGACACCAGTACTGACTCATGTGGCTTATTACATTACCAATGTAGCACCGTTAGCTTATAGTAGAATGATTATGTTACTATCGTTGCCTACCAGGGCCCCATAGCAGTTTTGGTTTTAAAAAGGTGTAATCACTTTACTCTTTGGTCCTTGTGCCCTTGCCTGGAGAATAGAATAGTTACAGCACTATCGTCGCCTAGCATGGCCTCTATAGCATTATAAAAGGTAACTATTGTATTCAAAGTTTAGATAAATATTTTGCTATCGTCGCCTAGCAGGGCCTCTATAGCGTATAAGCCATCAACTCATGTTTAACTTCAATGATATGAATGGACATTTTTGCTATTGTCGCCTAGCAGGGCCTCTATAGCGTTTAAGCCATCAACTCATGTTTAACTTTAGTGATTTGAATGGGTACTTTTGCCATCGTCGCCTAGCAGGGCCTCTATAGCTTTTATTGTTGTTCCCATTGATTTGACTGTACCACTCGGACCTCCGCGGTCCACTTAAACATGTATGACAATAGCCTTGGGTTAATCTCCTCGACTAACCATGCAAACATCAATATTGACATCATGACTCAACTATGTCTATATGAGTGTTCATGTGGTTGCATAACATATACGTAATAAGCATGAGTTGTAATAACAATTATCAATCAGATACGGAGTATAGTTATCTAAACGTGCGTTCATTATATAAACAGTAACTCTTAACATTCACA
Source organism: Hydrangea macrophylla (assembly GCA_033977485.1). NCBI lineage: Eukaryota > Viridiplantae > Streptophyta > Magnoliopsida > Cornales > Hydrangeaceae > Hydrangea > Hydrangea macrophylla. The sequence goes on along the minus strand of CM066984.1, from coordinate 132,758,895 downwards.
CATATAATAATTATCAGATATGTCCACACAGGACACACTGGATATTTACATAATACACAAAGAGTAATTGTATAATATACCAAGTGAGTTACGACGACTCGCCTCGATGCGGGTTCGTAAAAACAAGCGTAGTTGCGATCCCTACAATATATATAAATTCATAAAACGACAGTTATTATGCATACTAGAATTAAGGGCATAATGTTAATTGTGCCAGATAGGTTTCTAAACCTCAACATGATGATCTAGACATCATTCTGAGTCTAACGCCATTGACTAGACTCGAATCGGAGTCCGTCGTATAAAATGCTGAGTTTTCTATATTAGTATGGGCCCTAACCATAAGCTGTATTTTTTACTTTTTCAAACGATCACCAAACTTAAGAAAAACGATCTAGACATTTTTCTAAGACTTTGGGAGTTGACTGCGTATTTTTCTGAGCTACGATTTATTTTCTATGAATTATTGAAGGTTTAATGACCTAGTAATAGACTTAGAAACATCCTAATTATAAAATATATTTTAGAAAGACATTAGGTCCTTATAGATATTTTTATTAAATGCTAGGCCTTAAAATAGGCTAGTAGTATTTTTCTCACAATTTTCGAAATTTGTTTGGTATTTAAATTAATTAAAGTTTAACCCAACGGTTCCTTTATAAATAATTAGTTATTATTAAAAAATGCTAAAGTTTGGATTTTATAAATAATAGTTTATAGAATAGAGACATTAGGCCTTAGGAAAATTTAATATACTTTTCCTATATTTTGCAAAGGTCATTAGGTATTTATTACCTATTTATTTTAATTATAAACAAAATTTTATTATTTATTTAGCTAAATAAATAATACGTATAATATACCATTAGGACCTTATATTATTATAATATAAGAATATTATGTAATATAATATTTTAGAATAATAAAATATAATTTTTGGCATCTAAAACTATTTTAAAAATAATTTAAAACCATTTATAACTATTTATAATTATTTATTAATATACAATAAATAATAAATAATACATATAAACAGCAATCCTAATTAACAGAATAATTAAAATGCTAATCATTAATAAAATAGTGTATTGATTCATTAATCCGGATTAATAGGTTAATTAATATATAAAAACAACTCATTTATGATTAACAAGTATTCGCGGGTCAACCTAGATCTGACCCGAACCAACGGGTTACCCGCTTATACACTCAAACTGATCCAACCCGACCCATTTTAATTAATATAATCCAACCCGTTACCCATTTATACACACAAACAAACCCATACCCAATACCCACAACCCGATCCGAATTAATTAATATGGGTAAACGATATAACCCGAACTCAAACGGGTCGTGGCTTTCTTCTCTGGTGAAGCCTCGCCGGAAAACTTCTAAGGGCTTTAACTTCATCATTTTTCCACGTAAATTGCTAATTCCAACGCCAAAATTACTGGTTTGATCTCCTCTACAACATAGTACGATATCTCATTAAGGGTTCGAACTAGGGAATTATTCTTTTCGGGTTTTTAATGAATAACGTTGTGCATGGCCGACCAAATGTGGTTCAGCCTCTAGACCATTTATGGGGGGTCCTATTGGGACCTATAGGGTCAGTTTGGTACCATTTTTAGGGGTTATGGTCATATTTGAAAATAAAGCTCCGATGAGTGAGCTTTAATGGAGGTTTTGGTGCAAACTAGAGCTTAAGGCTCTGCTTGGGCGTGCGTGTGAGGTTTGAGTGTGTGTGTGGTATATAAAATAATGCAGAAATAATCATTGGGGGGGGGGGGTGTAGGGTTCATATACCTTTTGTTTCGGGATTGTTCACTCTCGGTCTCAACTTTCTCTCTCATCTCCTTTGCGTCTCCTTCTTGCTTCTATGTGTGTGCATGGTCTGAACAGAGGGGGTGAGTGTAGGGATGCAGTGAAAGATAGTGAGAGTGGGTTTTGCTATGCCTTGCTTGTTCTCTCTCTCTCTCTCTCTCTCTCGGTGGTCTTCTCCCCCTCTATATCTATACAAAATACACACTTATACATGCACACATATATCCACATAGACATATATATATATATATATGCAGATTTGCATATCTTCTTGAACTTGATGGAGGAAATTGATTGAGGGAAGTTGATGTGTACTTGGGAGGGGGAAAGAGGAACCGGCGGTGGGGGTTTATGGTGATTGTCCGACGGGTTTTTGAGGGAAGTTTGGGAGGGTGGCTTGGTGGGTAAAGAGGTGTTTAGGTAGAGCTTTTACCCAATAGGTTCTAGGGGTTTTGGGTAGTACAATACCCATTTAGGGTAAGATTCCTATTTCCATATATGTATAGTTTGGTCATCATTAGGAACTACGTGCCTCATAGTCTAATTTGATACAGATTTTACGGGTAAGTGTGACAAGTCAGTCTGGGTTATAACTTACAGTCTAAGTTACAAATACGTACTATTTACATAAAATGCAGGAAAAATACCAACTGAAATACGGGGCTTATTTTATTGATGTAGAAATTTTTCGGGTATTACAGTACATCTCATCAGTCCACACCGTCTATCATTTCTCATCATCGCACGAACATCGATCTTCATCCTCTGAGTCTAATCCTTGTTCTTTCAGTTTGTAGGACATCACAGGTCCTAAACGTCTTCTCGCTAGATCATCATCTTGGGATTAATAGCCCTCCTAGAAACAAACATATGGATCAAAAAAGATTGGAAACTCGAGTCACTGAGTTGAGAATCGCTATGAATCAACAATCAGATCACCTGCCCCAGATATATATTGTTTATTGTTAGAGACCAATTATGTGGTCATTTAGGATACCTTTATGAGAATGAATTGAGCATGATACATAACTAGTAGATTAATTATTAACTTCATGGAATTATGTGGGACCACTTATGGGACCCACGCGAGACATATATAAATACCCACTTAAGTTTGGAGGACTAAATAGTTGGTTGTAAAACTAGTCGGACTAGTCGCGGGTGTAGATAGAAATAACCATAAAATAGGTGGATTTTATAATAAAATCGAAAAACTATATGTGAGTTGTGAATCAAAGCGAAGATACATTTCCTCATATAAATATTTCACATATGCCTTAATAAACATTTAAGTACATAAGGGTGATTCCACAATCTTGTCCCATCACAATGAAACTTTATCAACTCATGTCACAATGGGACATCCACATTGGCCAATGTTGGGTTCCCAAACTGGACACCCATAATCAACTAATAAATTAAAACTCATTTAAACATGTGTTAATAAACACCAATTAATTATGCTAATACATGCCAAATCATGATTATCGATTGAACTGCGGGAGCGGGTGTTACATGTTTGAGGTTCAATTTTGAAATAGGCTATAGATTCGGACTCCTAGAGGTGAGTCTAACACGATAGTACTAGTTTGATTAATTCTGAGACAGTTTTTATGCGACCCAATTTGGGGGTTTAGCTTGTAACTTGTATATTTTGTATAGAATTTGTACTTGGACTTTACTAGGCTCTTAGTTCTACACGTAGGAGCGATATCTTTGAAGTTAGTGACAATGATTATGAAGTGTGAATCATTGGATGTTTGAAATGATCTTTGTGATGCTAAGCATGTCTATTAGGCTCCAATTCACATATTTAGGGTGCTTTTGTTAGCTCGTGTTTTATTGGTGAAATCGCACGATGATATGAATATTTGAGCATGTTGAGTTGTTAATGTGGGTTATAGGAGAACTTGTACTTGCCATAAAAAAATGTGACTAGGTGCCTATTTGGTCACGAGGTCGCACGTCTGAAGGAAAGAGGCGTGGATCCCAGTTGGTTGTAGCGGACTAGTGGAGTAGTCGCTGGCTAACATGAAAGGGTGGCCGGTACTTGTGTTCCCAGAGACCATAGTTATGTGTAAGAGATGAGATTGAGCATGTTTGTTATTTATGTTTATAATTATTGTCATTCACCAACATGTAGTTGATATAATATAGTGGTTATTGAATAACCATTGTAGGTGATAAATACGGAGCCTCAGAGAAGTAAAAAAAAAATTATTGGAAGTTGGCAAGGTTACGTGAGACTCGAAAGTGATTATGGCTAGTGCAGTTAACTTTATGTTTTGTACTCAAATGTGTAATTTGGATGAGAATTGTTGGTATTGAGTGGGTTATATAACTAGCTTAGTGTAAAACTCATGTTTATCATAAAGACGTACTTTGGATTCCAAACTATGTTTCTAGGGTCGTGGTTTATATAATTTGGATTTGTAGTTCTTGTTGAAGCTATACAACTATTGTAATATATGGTTTGTGACTTGTTGGTTTGGTTCAGGGAGATGTTGCGACTCCACATATTCTTGCTTGCCTTGGTAGGTGTGACAAACTCGAGAGTTGTACTCAATGAGTTGAAATGAAATAGGTTTCATTATACTTTCTTAAACTTGTTTAAATAGTGGACATGAACTCTTGGAGCCCAATAGATTGTTTTATAATGTTTTTTTTACATGTCCTTGAGTTTAACTTGATGTTTTGAAATATTTGGAAGTGGTTAAATTTTGAAGTGGTTGAGTGATCTCTAGGCATAATTTTGCACCAGGAAGGAATTCTGCCAAAGGTCATCCGACCGGTCGAAAGGGGCAGTTCGACTGGTCGAAAACCCCACTGATCCTCTTTTAGTTTGTAAACTTTGGGTGTTTTGTTTTACTTCTAATTAAGCATGAGAGTACCTTTGGGACCCCTTTGAACTATAAAAGTGTTACTTTTGAAAAAGAACTTCGTTAGGGTGTGTTTGGAAACACGTTTATAAAATCACTTTGAAAATGTTTAAAATGTATTGAGTTCATGAGTTAAAACTTTTACTAATGTGTTTTATGGAACTCTAATAACATGGGTGATGGAAAAATATGCTTATTTTAAACGCGCAACGGAAAAAAAAAAGTTCGAAAACTTTTTGGTATGCCTGGATCTACTACTTATGAATTCCATAGATGCGTATACCAAGAAGGACAAGAATTATACATTTGTGTCTTGAACCCAATTCTGAATTCTTGAACTTCCAACAGTCTCTTCTAGGTTGTCTTCACCCTTATGACTCCTCCGGATGCTTGCCGGAAAGACTAGGGTTGGTGGGAACCCTAATAGAGAGGATAAAGAGGTGTAAGGAAACCCTAAATAGTTACTGCAGCTCTGATATATTAAAAATGACGAACTCTTTTTTCTGGACGCTGCTGCACTATTTATAGATTCCCATAATCGACTTTACTTTTAATCGATCGAAGTGACTTCGATCGATCGAACTTGTCTTGACTTCAATCGATTGAAACTATTTCGATCGATCGCACTTGTCTTAACAGCATCCTCATGTGCCTTTCCAAGCATCCTAGCGGAGCTAAGAGTGGGGCCTCCTAGGCACTTTATTGTTGGCTTTGAACATCTATTAATTCCCATGACCAAACTCTTTGACCAACGAACTAACCAACTGATCAGTTAACGTTTACTCCACTATAAAATGATAACTGAACTCCAACGCAAAAGAACATATCCGAAGCGATAACTAGACTTGTATGGTGTACTAATGTTCCTCTATCGTTAGCATTAGTAATCATATTCAGGTAGTCAGATAAACTGTTACTTTCAACCTGAATCATGATTACTTCTTGTATTCCTTGAGTCTTATTCATCTCTCATGATTACCAAACATGTTGATAACTACTTATCAACAAGATTGCAGTTCTCAATAATCAACTTGGTGACATTCTAAAGGGAATGCTTACTCTTTATAAGATAATATATTCTATCTTGATAATATATGTTCACAACCCTGTGAACATGACATACCCAAGATACCCAAGTGTTGATCTTTAAGACCTCACTGATTGGTAAGTCAAAGCAGCCATATCTACAGTCTGTGTTCATAATCGTATCAAGATTGAGAACACGTACCTTTATACAAGTTATGAGTTCATATCGATTGTTGACAATCTTAAGTGTCAATAGGAAAACTCATGTCCGTCAATGCACTATAAGCACTAGCATATTAACTAAGAGTTATATTATAGTGATTGAGATTCATCACTCCATCCAATGGTAGTTAATCATGCTACTATGTAAACCTGATGAGATATCCACTCTCATCATCTACTGTGATAATTTCTAAGTATCAAAGAGTAGTAATTCGTATCTTACTTGTATGTATCTCATACACACACGAATTACTTACTATGATACTTAAGGATTAACAATCATCTCATGAAAAAAAACATACATAATAAAATGTAAAGTTGATATCCATATATTAAAATGTCTATGTCTCATACATGAAGTAATAATTTGAGGGCACAATCCCAACAATGGGGATTTGCCTTGGTGGCGTGCCACGTGTCCTAGAACCGTATGTGTTGTTCTAGGGTATGACATACAAACTAAGCTAAGAAAAGTACAAACTTAGCTAATAAAAATACAACTGGTAGAGCATTAATTGCGCATCAGAAGTATTAATGGTGCGTCAGCCTTTTCTCATTTTACCCAATTTTGCCTAACCGTTATCAAGGTACAACCTAACCTAATAAAGGTACAACCGATAGAGAGCATTAATAGTGCCCCGCTTTTTTTCATTTTGCCCAACCTTTATCAAGGTACGAACTAAGCTAAGAAATGTACAAATTAAACTAATAAAGGTACATCCGACATAACATTAATTGCGCCAATTTTTTTTTTCTTTTTCCTCCAATCCATGTGTGACACGTGTGGACAGTGGTTTTGTCTCACATGGAGCGAAATCAACTTGCCCTACTATAGAATTTCTCCCACAATAGTAACCTGTCATAACTCATAAGTGTACCAAAAAATATAAGGGTAAATTATACATACCCCCTTGTGTATTGCACATTTTCACTAATACCCCCTAAACTAAAAAAAAAAACTCAACAAACTAACCCCTCAATTATTTGTGAGTTGAGGGGGTCAATTTGAGAAGAAAAACAATAAGCTTGTTGAATATTTTATTCATGGGATGTTAGTGAAAAATAGTTGTACATAAAGGGATGTCTATATAATTTACCAAAAAAAAAGTTCTGTCATAACAGCTGGCCAAATTATATATACCCTCCTTGTTGCGTGTCACTTAATGGTTGATGAAGATTGTTGCATTAAATGCTAGACAATCGGTTACCCCCTTATTAGTGTACATTTTGAACTTTCACATGATGCATTTATACCTTGCAAGAGAAAGTTGTATGTTATAAATAAATTTGCATTTTTTTGAATTTTGTTTGTAACTTATAATTATTGTTTGTACAATGTGTAATAAATGTTTTACACAATCTTAAATTTTATACATTGACAGGATTAATTTGTACCTTCACAGAATGGTTTGTACCTTCCAAGAAGAGTTTTGTTTGTCAGGATCAATTTGGACATTCAAAAAACATATTTGTACTTTGTCATAGTCCATTTTGATCAATTTGTACAAACATTTTCTTTGCATGTTCACGATAAACGATCTACGGGAACCAAAAAGTTCAATTGTTCTTTTGTATTGGGAGGAATTTCATTTCACAGTGCACTTATTTGTTTTATAAGCATGTTCACAATTCACATAGATTCAACTCATGGTTAACTTGAGTTCTTCCAAAGAGATCATTGATGTTGCAAAAGGAAGAAAAGAAAATGATAAAATTTGAGAGCTCAAAACTAACTACCTTTCATGAGTGTTAATAGAGTAGTGATTATAAACTGTCACGGAGAACACTTATTTTATGTATATGTTTTTTTTTTTCCCCTTTTAAACTGGTGTGCTCTTACCATTAAGAGTGTACTTATAAAATTAAAATAATAAGGTAATTGCCTAAAAGTAGCTGGTGGCATGACAAAATTTTGTGATGGATAGAAAACAGTAGATAGATAGATATGAAAATGAGGAGCAAATATTAGGTATCACGAGGATACTAAGTAGAATTTTATTAGTTTTTGTTGATTTGGAGGAGGTTTTTGTTGAGTTGGAGAAGGATTTCCTTGGATATAAGGGCAAGATGGATTTATACACATTATTTATTGACTTGTGATACTATATAGGATTATGTAACTGTTGCATTCAGTATTTACAAGAATGAGATGAGATGCTTTCATAATATTAAGGGTTCCAAGTGATGGAAAGAGAAAGCAGACATGGAGACTCTGGAGAAGAGACAAGTGGTGGAGTAGTCACCTGGAGAATGTACTTTGGAGAGATTACTGGGTTCAAAATATTGAAGGGGCTTTCTGATTCGAACTTGTCAAATTATCCACCTGATTATCGTTGTTAAACTTAATGGTGAGGGTAAAAAAGAGTTCTTTTTTTATTATAGAAAAAAAATGCCTAAGAGTTGATGATCCCTCGTTTCACTATTATTTATTTATTTTAAATTAGTGATATAATAAACAGTTTTTTATTTGAAAAATCAACCTTTATCATTTAGATAAATATTTGATCAGTGTATAATAAGTAAAAATATTACTCCGTACAATAAATAATTACTCGTATTTATTCTTCATCCAGTAATCATATTCTTTGTTATAGAGTGTTTGTATATACGAGAGAAATTGCTCATAATATTTTTGAGCAAAAAAAAAAAAGAAATTGCTCATAATATCATTGTCCTTTATTTTATTATTACTGCTGCGAAGTGCAGTGCAAGTGCACGAGAATCGGAGATGAGAAAAAAAACGAGCGGTCTCAGCAACGAAAACGACACAACAATACGCGATTTATACAGCTGAGCGCGTCTCGTTTCGCGCTCTCTTCACACTCCTAGTCCTCGGTGGTGGTGGTTAGATTTACGGTTTACCCATCCGTCATATATATATATATATATATATACATACATATATATATATATATATATAGGAGAAATAAATATATGGGGCTTCTCTAACTCAAAACCCTAATTTTTTTTTGTCAATCTCCCCAATGCTCCTCGTTCCATTTCCCCAGAAGTTTTCCATCCTACACGAGATCTGTATGTATGTTTGCATTTTACATATACTACCAAAATGCTCTACTCCTTGTGGTGTTTATGTATATAATTTTATTTTTTTTGGTCTACAGATTTTTAGCTCTTGCAGCTGCTCAACAATGGTGGTTCAGTCGATTCACAGCTTGAATACTTGTGACAATCGTATTGCTACTACTACTAATACTAGTAATTGTATTATTGACGTCTCTCCTAGTAATACTAGTACTACCCATTTGATGATGGTTTCTGGTGTTTCTTTCAACGAAGATAACCAAACGTCTTCTAATCCTAACAACAATTCCGGGACTGCTGCTAGGAGGAGTAGCGCTAGAATCCAAAAACTGAATAGGGAAAAAGCTCTTCTTCGACTTAGTCGAACAGAGGAGTCCTTAAAAGTAAAACCTCCTCCACCATCACAACAAGAAAGAGTTAGTCGAAAGACAACAACAAGAGTGTATCAAAGAAAAAAACTTCATCATCAGCCAAATGCGGTTGAAAAAACAACTTCCGAGCTTAATACCAAAACTGAATCTTCTGCTGCTGCTGCTGTTAATGTTGATGTTGGTATTGCGATGGTGAAGAATCTGGGTTTGACGGAGAATGGGGCTATGGGTGACAAAAGTATGCATGCCATGGTTACGGAGACTTTGAGAACGTTCAACAAGCACTACCTTCACTTCGTCCAGGTTTTCAAACATCATCATCTATGTTTTGTGTTTACTTACATAATACTTTCACATGTGCACGTGCATGTATTTACTCTTGATAAACAGCTGGTTTTGCCTAGGGTCTCAAAGCGTAGAGATGGACATTTTGCTACTTCAGCTGCGTGATTTGTGAATTCGTGATTGTACATAAATATCTTGTGGTACTGGATGATCCAGGCATTTGGGTCAAAATAATATTATCAGCATATTGTATAGAAGCCCGATTTTGCTAGAGCTAGAAGAGTATTTGTGCTGTTCTGCTTTATTTGTGATTGTTGTGTCAGTGTCATTTGATGGGTTTAGAAATGAGCATTTTCTGTTAGATACTTGTGTTTCAGAGAGATTAAAGTTCTCGTGCCGTATTTTAGCTTCAGTGTCTCCCTCCTAGTGGAGCATGTCACTGTCATCGTGTTTTGATAGAGAATATGATTCCCCTGAAAGCCTGCGGAGAGCATAAATTCTCCTGTGGAGTTGTATCATCGTCAAAGGGATTTGTTTATCTTGGTATGGAATTTTTCTTCAAGACCCTTGTATCAGGACTTCGTATTTTGAATTATATACTAGATTTAGCTTTGAAGTTGAGATTAGTCTATGCCTTTGCTTCATTCCTGGATGAAAAGGGTTTATGTAATGTTTTGTCTTTCATGCCTCCTTTCCACGCTGTCTAAGACTTGCAAAAATGTGTTATGCTCTCTCCCGCTCTCTTACACACCCATACACAAACAAGTCACATAAGTCAAAAGTTTGTTTGTTTTTCCTCCTCTCTATCTTCTTAATCGTTTTCTCTATTAATGCTTGAAAAAACTTTGTATCTGTTGTTTCTTGATTGCCCATAGGAAGAGGAGAAGAGGTGCGGAAGAGTGGAAGTTGATCGGAAAACAACCAAAGGTTCAAAGTCAAAGGTTAAGCTTAATTTCTTCTTTTCCTTTTGTTGTTAGTGGAGGTCGTATTGATGTTTATCTTCTTTATGAATCTTCTTTGTATGATTTTAAATAAAATTTTGTTTGTAGAAAAATCCTTGTTTAATTTCAACGTCTTTTTCTACTACGTCATTTAGATCGATTAAAAACACACTATTGCAAGGTGGGCGCGTATCTTCATTTGATGCCAATATGCCTTCGATAGTAGCAGATGCGCGTCCAATACTTCTGAAACACATCCATAAAATAATGTCTGTTTCTCTCTCTCTCTCTCTCTCTCTCTCCCTCTCTCTTTCCCGAACATGAATTCAACACTTATTAAATTATTTGAGACATGTAATCTATCATGTCTAAATATTGAAGTGTGGCATATCTGTTAGCTAACAACATAAGAGTTTTGGATATTTACTATCTATGATGTGTGACAACTTGTGGACACTTGACTTAAAGTTGCATGTGGATGGTTTTTTGAAGGTTGAACAAACGCTACAATCTTTGGGGATGAAAATGTGGTTGAATTGGCTTGGGTGTAAATTGGCTGGTTGTATTTTTCAAATACTAAATAAGAAAGTTTGGGGCATCAAGGATTTTTAGGTTTTGATGTTTGAATTGAAGGCTAAATCCTGCACCATCATTCTGAGAAGTAGAAGTGTCGGTAGATGCAATAGCACCCAAAGAAAAGTGGAGCGATAATAACAAGAAGAAAGTCACATCAGAGAAGCAGAAGGAAGTGTAGATTGGATGATAACATAGATATAGAGAATTGGTGAATACCTGGGTGTCGTTTGTATGCTCTGGAGCGGACACTATAAGGTTGTCAGTGGTAACTGAAGTTAGCTGGAAAGTGACAATTAGTATAGAGGGTGTGACAAAGTTTGAAACGCCATTAGCATGTTAATGTGTTTTCGGCTTTTCATAATGTGTTTAGTGTTGATTGTTTAAGTAGTGGTGTACTTGTTAATGATGGTTTGTTTAGACTCCAATTCATCATAAAGAGGATGAAAGAAAAAGTAAGTAAAAACATGGCCAAAAATGGAATCTTTTTATTCAGGATAAAAGGTTATGACCCCTATTGATGTAGTTTTGAGTCACAATTTTCTTTAGAGGGTTTGGAACCTTTTACCCATAGTACGACACAGTTCATACGCGATAGAATAATCTGTGGACTCGTTAAATGTAGACGAAAGATGGTTATGTCTAGAACTATAAAACTATGAAAGCTCTCTGCTAGTCCCTTTCCAAATTATTTTCTCATCAACAGTTCGACCTGCTTCCCAGAAAACATTGATCCCTTATTCTGGTGCCACTAGAGGATCCTTGCTTGTATTTATGTTTGTGGCGATAAGATTTCCCCTAATTTGATCTCAGGACTGTATTTCATCATGTGTGCGGACTTCCTTTGTGGTAGGCTCAGCTGTTCGATGGATGAACGTGGGTCTTGCATGCAGTCACTGAACGACCAACCTTGTTTCTTCATATGCGGTAGTTATTAGCCTAGATGTGTAGCTCTTCTCCTGAATGGACCATAGTTGTTGGCCCATCAAATATCGTCTTCTTTTCATTGGGCTGGATTCATGTATTGAATCTTATGTGCCAAAACAGGGAGGAAGAAAGAAGAACCATTTGAAAGAGTATAGGAATTGAGAAATTTAATCACTACAGTGAACTTGATGGTAGAGGAGGAAAGGAGAGAAGTAGAAGTCAAGGCAGAAGAAGGGGAGGGGTGCATGTTCTTGTTTACCTATGAAGATTAGGATTAGATCTTGCACATGAAGTTTAACTAGGACAAATGAAAGTTGTTGTAGTCCTCATAGAGGGAGTGGAAACCTAATGTGGTATGTTTAAACTGGAGGTTATTAGTACAGAGATATTCTTAGCTTGTGACCTTGAAGATTTATGAATTGGATTTCTTAGAGGTGAGAGGTACTGTTGTGGGTGCTTTCGATGGGGGATAAAAGAATGGTGGAAAAAATTGAGAATTTTATTGGAGAATTCTTCCGTTCGACGAAGATGGTTTTTGTGGAAGAGGGTTCTACACTTCTCGGTGGATGTTCTATTGCTGTGTATGGCCCGGTGGGAGATGTGGACTGAGCTTCTATGAAGCATGGACACGTACACGCCGACACGGGTATGACACGGCACGGTGACATGACAAAGTCCTAAATATTGCACATTACCTTCTTTGAAGGGCCGTGTGTTGGACAAGACACGATACGCGACACTTTACCTTCTTTGAAGGGTCGGTGCTTCCTAGCTGAGCTTAAGGGGTCAGAAGTAGATGGAGTGATCCTTGGTTTTTTGTGGGTGACTCTAATGCGGTTAGATTTCTCATTCCGACAAGGATGGTTTATGTTACAATTCTGTTGTTCTTATTTCTTGTGTTAAACTGATTTTCTGATTTCTATTTATCAGCCTCTTTGCTTTTCTTAATTTTTTTCAATCTATGAAGTTGTGCAGAAAAGGGATGCACCTGTAGATGATGCTAAGCGAGGTTCCAAACGACCTGATCTGAAGGCTTTAACCAAGGCAAGTCACCTTTGATGGGCTAAATACACTGTTTGATGTATTCCACCTTCTTCTTCTTCTTCTTCTTCTTCTCTCTCTCTCTCTCTCTCTCTCTCTCTCTCTCTCTCTCTCTCTCCTTCTCTTTTTTTTTTGTTGGAAAAAAATTGTCAGTAGTTCACCCTCATGGCTCATTTTGTGATCCTGTGTTGATAATTTTCGAGTTGGCTGCTTTTCCATCGTTTGATAACTGGTGCTGTGGTGTATTTAGTCCGATGTTGATGTTAAGAATTAGTTGGGATGTATTTGAATAATCTCTTTCTGAATTAATTATTCACAGAGAGAGCCTCTGAGAAAGAACCTTCGTTCTCTCTACCTCAACTTACAAGGATGTAGTATGCCCAAAGGGCCAGCCTGTGGTGTTTGAGTCCGTGACCACATTTTGGTGTAATAAACTTGGATTAATATTCTACATACTTAATTATGTCATAATGTCTATCACTAGTTGATTTATGATAGTAAATAGAGGATCTTCAATATTATTCAAAACTTAGAAGAAGAACTACATGATGGGGCTTTGAATAGCTAGAAAAAGTACAAGCTTCCTTCCTGAAAGTGGAATGGAAGCGACCAGTTTCGGGTGAATGGGTACTCTGAGATGGAGCAAGAATAGTTGATTTTGATTACAAAAAAGAAAGCATTTTTTCTTACACAAAAACGATTTATCAAATCCAAAGAGGGGTTTTCCAACAAGCTGTTCAACGTGCTGTAGAAACTCTGAATATTTGTCTGAACAACAATTTTCATGCATCATCTATGCCAATTGCCAATATTGGCGTGTTTGGGGCAAGATAGAAATAGCCGATAAATATTTCTGTATGCGGTGTTATTACTTCTTATTTTCTTACTAATAAAGAATTAAAAAAAAACTAATTTAGAAATGGTTAACTAATCTAGCTGACAAATTTTATTGTACTATTTATGAACACATTAAGCCATGCAACAAAAAGTAAAGATTGTAAATACCTGTCTTTGGTTTATGTTATAAATTCTTTTGTTCTTATTTTCTTGTGGCATTGTTCAACTGATTTACTGATTTCTATTTATCAGCCTCCCTGGGTTTGTGTGTGTGTGTTTTTTTTTTTTTATAATTTGTTTTTAATTTTTATTTTATATATATATATAATTTTTTTTCAATCTATGAAGTTGTACAGAAAGGGGATGCGCCTGAAGATGATGCTAAGCGGGGTTCCAAACGACCTGATCTGAAGGCTTTAACCAAGGCAAGTCACCTTTGATGGGATACGCTGTTTGATGTATTCCACCGTCTTCTTCTTCTCTCTCTCTATTTTTTTTTGTTAATTTTTTTTAAAAAATGACAGTAGTTCACCCTCATGGCTCGTTTTGTGATCCTGTGTTGATAATTTTCGAGTTGGCTATTTTCCCATCGTGTGATAACTGGTGTTGTGCAATTATTCCGATGTTGATGTTAAGAATCAGTTGGGATGTATTTGAGTAATCTCTTTCTGAACTAATCATTCATAGAGAGGGCCTCTGTGAAAGAATCTTACTTCTCTTCAACTCAACTTACAAGGATGTAGTATGCCCAAAGGGCGAGCCTGTGGTTTTGAAGTCCATGATCACATTTTGGTGTAATAAACTTGGATTAATATTCTACGTACTTAATTATGTCATAATGTGTCTCACAATTGATTTACAATGATAGTAAATAGAGGATCTTGAATATTATACAAAACTCAGAAGAACTACTACATGGTGGGGGGGCTGGTCTTCGAATAGCTAGAAAAAGGGAGAAAACGCTGAGATGGAGCAAGAATAGTTGATTTTGATTACAAAAAAGAAAGCATTTTTTCCTACACAATAACGATTTATAAAATCCAAAGAGGGGTTCTCCAACAAGTAATATTTGTCTGAATAACAATTTTCATGCATCATCTTTGCCAATTGCCAGTAATTGCATGTTTGGCGTGAGATAGAAATAACCGATAAATATTTCTGTATGCAGTGTTATTACTTCTTATTTTTCTTACAATAAAGAATTTAGACATAGCATTAAAAAAACTAATTTAGAAATAGTTAACTAATCTAGCTGACAAATTTTGTATTATTATTTGTGGACACATTAAGCAATGTAACAAAAAAGTAAAGATTGTAAATACTTGACTTTGGTGTATTTGTTGTTAGGACTGTTTTATCTATAGTTGGCTTGAATATGTAACGTTCTGTTTGTAGACAAAGAAAAATTTTGTAATTTTCTCCTTTTGGCCTATGATGTGTTGCTATACCATGGATGAGTTCATTTGCATGATGGGGATTTAAATAACCTGGATAAGAATTGTAAGTCTAGTCTCAGGAATTCCAATCCTGGGCCATTTTACTTACTTTTACAGTTGGTGATGTTATACCGTTAACTCTTTCTAGATGTATTGTTTCCTTATAATTGACTGCATCATATAGTGCCACAATTTTTTTTATTGTCAGGTGTATTTCTGTTTATTCTAGTTTCAATTTGTATGAATACATATGTAGTTCATTCCAGTAAACCAAAAAAAGGGAGAGAAAAAAAAAAAATACATATGTAGGGCAGTACATTTCTGTTCTTTTCTTGGTGTGATTACTGCATTCTGTTAATACCTCAATTTTATCTGAACTGTGAATTATGGTACCTGTGACACATTTCTGGACTTTGTTTTTAGTTTTTTAATCATGTTATTTTGGTATAAATTTGTTATGGTCTCTTTTGAAATAAAAAATCCATGGCAGATGATGGAGACAAATGCAATACTGTCCCGAAATAAAAGGTTTGGCTCAATTCCAGGTTGGTGGCTTTGCTTTCTTTTTTGTTGGTTATTTGGTGCATTAAGAACTTACCGGCCTCCCTTAGCTTGGAATTCTAGTGTTGGCAATATTTAGCTTGGGGACAAACTCGAGTTACTTCTGTTTTGTATTAAAGACGTTTTATACAGTGAAGGGATTTTACAAGTGTTGAGTTTGGTCTTGTTATGGCAGGGATTGATGTAGGTCACCAGTTCTTTTCAAGGGCTGAGATGGTGGCGGTAGGTCTCCACACCCATTGGCTGAAAGGAATTGACTGCATCTCACAATCCACTCGGAAAGGGGTAATGTACCATTGAGAGGGGAATAAGTTCGTAATAGAACTTGATTAATTTATTTTCTTTTTAAGCTTGTTTTGTCTGCAAGTATTTTGGTAAGGAAGTTTGCATATGTGTTGGCTCTGATGTTCATAATCAGTTATTATCCCCTTTGCCAAATTATGAATACGCTGGTACTTGGAGTTGAAAAAATTTGGTAAAAAAAAAAAATGAAAGGTTGGGACAAAGCTTTGTGAATCATTCATATGATCTTAACCATGTTTCTTCATCTAAGATACCAACCAATTTGATGAACGCATTTCTTTCTGCATAATCTGCAAACCAGGTCTACCAGCATGAAATCAATGGAAATTCGCGGTTTGCTCAAGTAAAACTTAAAACTTTTTGCAAGTTTGCTCGGGATTCTTTCCAAACCCCTACCCGAAAATATGATGAATGAGAAAATGTTGACTATTCTGGAGATGAGAATTCGGATATGTACCACTCATTTGAATCTTGAAGAATTTTTTGGTTGTTTATTTGAATCTTCGAATTTGATGTGGTTAATCCTCCATGTGGTATTGTTTGCTGATATTTTGAATCAGAAACTCATTGAACGTATAAATCCAAATCTTATGATCCTCCATGTGTATCTAGGTGTGTATCTAGGTGTCGGACCTCCTCTAAATCCAAATCTTATGATCCGGGGATATGTGTCTAAACGTTGGATATGGGTATGCGGACACCTTTTGAACGTATAAACACGCTATGTTTCTTTATATCAATAGTTAGAAACCTCTTTGCCCACGATTTTGAGCTTCTTCTTACCTTTCAACATCACCTGTTGAGGATCTGGGTGTCCGAATTGGGTACGGGGGTGGGACACGGGGATCGGGTAGTTGGGGGTAGTAGGAGAGTCCAGGTAACATAGTCAATGACTAATTCTCAATATTTGTCCTATCAGTCAATTAATTCATTCAGGACAAAGTTCATATTTGTGTGGCATTGTTGTAGGAGTACAGTGTTTATACATTACCACTTGCGGTGGCCATTGTTTTGTCCGGTCAGTATGAGGATGATCTGGATAATTGTGAAGATATCGTCTATACCGGTGAGGGTGGAAACAATTTACTTGGCAACAGGCGTCAAATACGAGATCAAATAATGGAACGCGGCAATTTGGGATTGAAGGTCTCTGTCTACTAGATTTTATTGTTTCATTTGGATGATTTGTAAATTGTCTTGTATCAAAACCTTAATGGGGCAAACTAATTCGTTGTGTGAGCATAAATGTTTTAAGGTTTTTTTTTTCCTTTTCAAGAGGTAGTGAACAAAAGGATGACTTGGATGCCAAAGCGGCAGAATCCAAGTATCTGGAAGCATGCAAGAGCATGAACCGAAAAGAAGTGAACTCCAAACTAGATAAATAATCACTGAAAGAAAGTGAGAAGTTAGATAATTTCACTGATACCTTTAAAATAAAGAAACTAATGTGTATGTTTTAGTTGGAGATCAGATTCCTCCCCGTCAAACTTGTGTCTACTCCTTCTTCCACATCTTCCACATACCCCAAAACATACACACATTGTAGATTTCCAAATCATTACTCGCACAGCCCGTTTCACAACCATTTAGCAAATCTACCTATCTCAACATCATTCTGATTATTCAAAAAGACATTAGAAAGCCCATTACTCCGTCTTTGTGCTACAATGCAAAAGCAAGTCATTAACCAGCTTCCCCCTTAACACATGCAACACCAAGTTGAAAATATCTTCAGCCTCATTAGTCATTACCACATATTAATGATCAGGATTTCTGTAAAGATGCTTTTGAATCGCATTAGTTGCCAATTATTTGTGGTCAGGATTTCTCTAAACATGCTATTGAACTAAAAAAAAGAAAGAAAGATTGTGGCATTTTTCACTTGGATATAAAATTTGAAATCTACTGGTTCTTTATTTGATTGCAGAATTGTATGGAACAATGCGTTCCTGTTAGAGTTATTCGTGGTCATCGATGTCCAAGCAGTTATGTAGGCAAAGTTTACACTTATGATGGCTTGTACAAGGTAACTATTTGAAACACACAGGACTTTGTCCCCGCTTTTCTTTAATCAAAACTTCTTTCTTTATTTCCATTATGATGGATCGATGATGCCAAAGTTTTGTTTAAGCTATGATAAATTGATAATCACCAAAGGTTATGTCTACATAGTCTGGAGTCATTTGACGTTTCCTTACTCGGAGAACGAGCACTGTTCTCAGCAACATAGAGTGTTGTGGTGGTAATGGTGGAAATTTGGTTTATTATTCGTTCTTTCTGAAAAGCTGAGTATGACTAAATGTTCTAGATAATAGTAGATATACTTTACGGAAAACAATTGCAAGACAATTGAGAAAGGAATAAACTGTGTACCTGGTTTCAATGAGCTCTAACCCGAGAGCTTCTTCGCTTTGTATACAGATGTACTATAGAGAGGTAGCCTCACTGTTGTTATCCCTATATTGAGACTAGGCTCGCTGTTGTTATCTCTATTGGTGGATTGGGCAAACAACAGGTGAGATGAGGTGAGGTGAAGTTCCTGACAGAATGAATGGTTCGCCAAGACTTTCTATAGCAGTGCTTGGCCCTCTGCTTCCATTGAGGCTGTGGTTAGATTGCTTTCCAGGCTGCTAGGGCAGAAGGTATCCGAATGAATGTCAGGGTTTGTCTTACCCAGTGCTCGGCTATTGTTAATGTTCTCATAGCCATTTGGATCATGGGATTTTGACAGAAGATACTTGAATGTGCAGAGAGGCCAACTTATTGTTGGATTCGTGACCCTTTTGGTGGGTTGCTTTTGGGATTTTGTAAAGAGAGAATGAGGGGTGGCTCTTTTTAGCCCACCTTTTTCATCGATAGAGCTGAGCATTATTTCAGGCAGTTGGGACACTTGGGACCCATATTTGAATTTTTGGTGGATGAGTAAAATTTTAGAAAGGGCACAAAAAGTGTACTCCCCGGTTTGGTAGGTGAAAAGGTGCCACCATTGGTGACCATCATAGTTGACAATAGTTTGAAATTGGTGCCCTTGTTAGATGAGGGAATCAATAATCTATGAAGGTGGGTTTCCAAGGCGTTTTGTTGGATTATTTTTCAAAGTAAGGTTGGATGTGAGTTTGAGGTAAGGGGTCTATGAGGGTTGGTTTCCAAGGTGGTATGTTGGGTCCTTTTGCAAAGTAAGGCTGAACTTGAACGATTTTTTTTCTTTTTGCTTTGGGGGGTGTGGGTGTGTGTGTGTGTTGGGGGGGGGGGGGGGGGGGGGGGGGGGTGGGTCTAAATGATGCAAGAAGCCCTAACGCTGAATGCAAGGAAGCACAGACTCATCTAAAAGGCTGAAGAATCCACAGGATGCGCCAGCGCAACACTCAGGTGCTTTTTGGATTCGAGATTCTTCTTGATTTGTCTAGGGAGCGACTTAGGTGTAGTGTGGATTCTTCTCGATTGTGGTTGGGCACTTTTCGCAACATTTTTTTTTGTTTGATATAAAAAGGGTGTCTCGAACGTATTTGACGTATTTCTAGGAAACCTTGGAATCAATTAAAGGGTGTTGGGAGTTGGATTCCACATCAAAAGCCTAGTGTTGCTTATTCAGCCTTGGTGCTTGTTATTTGTGTGCAATTAAATAAAAAGATCAAAACAATATAAATGTAGCATAGTTTCATAATTATATAGAAGTTTATTTTTTTGATATTTACCCTGCACCCACATCTCTGCACCTGCACTAGTGCTTCCTACTTGAACCAATTAAGAGGTTGGCGAAAGGACGGTGATAGAAGTACATTGAAAATGTTTGGTGAAGGTGGTTTTGTTATGTTTAGGCTAGGGATACATCTTAGCCACTTTTCAACCTCTCGTTGGGTCACAAGTTAGTGCTAACTTGCTAAGATGTTAACCTTGGTACGTTAGGGGCACATGGAGGGTGGGGGTGGGGAGCTCTTGGGCTTTTATAATGGGTCTGGATCATCTTATAATCCGTCCCATTTGGTTGGAACCCCCCAAGGTGTGCTGGTTTGGGAAGTGGGTTGGTACACTTGGACTAGAGGCCAATGGGGCAAGGCAATATGGGCATTGGGTTACAAAGCCAACTTGTCTAGAGCCATTTATTATCATGTGCATAAAAGGTTTACTTGGATAGAGGTTTACTTTGAAGCATTATAGGACATGGCGAAGGGGGGTTCAGTTCTAACCCTGTAGTCTTTACTACCTATCCCTTTTATTTGTAGTTAGCCCTTTACTTGGACGGAGGTTTACTTTGAAGCATTTTAGGACATGGTGAAGGGGGTTCAGTTCTAACCATGTAGTCTTTACTGCCTATCCCTTTGATTTGCTATTACTCATTGTAGTTTCATTTAGTTCATTTCCTAATTTATATTTTTTAGTTGGCTATTTTGATTATGCCCATACCTTGTAATGGTATCTACGTTCATAAAAGCATGTTAAATAAATTAGTGTTGGGTTTTGTTGATACTTACTTATTAGTCAGGATATATTTGTGGAATAAGGTTCCCTAGATTTTCGTCTAACACTCAGCTTGGTGTGGAGGTTCTAACTTCTAAGTATTGGCGTCCAAGGTGAAGTTATAATTTTTTATGATGGGAATCAGGGGTTTTATGCTTTGCTGATTGAAATGACTTTGCTAATAAGTAATCCCTCTAAGAGACCACTTTTGGGAATTACAACTATTTAAGGAGGCTTAATTTATTGTGGTGAAACTTTCAACTTTCCTTTATTGCCCTTTTTTTGAGTTTAAAATTTCGGTGTACATAAAATGGAAAGTGGGGAGATTTATATGATAAATGGTGAACTTGGAAAGTATCTAATTAACGTACATTGACTTTTCAAAGAGGACTTGAAAATGGGACATTCCAAAATGGAAGAAAGGACTCTTACTTTGGGACGGAGGGAGTAATTTATTAATTCTCTGAAAAAAAGATTTTGTAATTTTGGTTGAGGAAAGGCTCTTCTTTGTGGACTGGTGTCTTCCTTTCCTTCTCACGTTTATCTATGTCGCCTTGGTTTTCGACCATTATCAAATTGAATGCAATGTCACAATTGGCTGCATTGTTGGGCCTTCAGTCCGAATATTTTGTTCTAGCTGCTTAAGCTTATACTGAGCTCTGGAGGGAAGGACATCTTTAGAAAACTGTCTTTGGTTGTTTCTGATTCCTTTTTTTTCCGCCCTTTTACGAGTAATGTAGAACGATATAATTATAAGAATTGAATTTCATTAATTTTGCAGGTTGTTAATTACTGGGCTGAGAAAGGTGTTTCCGGATTTACTGTTTATAAGTTTCGACTGAAGCGGCTTGAGGGGCAGCCTCTTTTAACCACTAGTCAGGTTTTGTATGGTTGCTTGGTCCTCAAAAACTCATATTTCATTTGTCGGAATGAGAAATACTTGTCCGTACAAATTTAACTGGATCAAATAATGCTTCGAAGTTGAAACCTGTAAAATAGGTTACTTGAACTCATTTTACTTAACGTTTAACAACTTCAGCCTATGTGCAACTAGAAGACAGGAATAGTTTGCAGGCAACAGGCGGCACTCACAATATGAAGTATGGGATGCTAAAAAATGGAGTGAAAAGTATTTCCTTGTGGATGATATTTATTTGTTTGTGTAACAAGGAGATGATAGAAATAAGATCAAACCTCGTAATATCCATGGAACAATTTGTTGAATCTTTGAGGTAGGTTAAAGTGGCCCTTTATATTTCCCTGCAAGAAATGATATAGTGAGCTGAGTTTTGTCTTCTGCTTTATGTCCTACAAGGCTGCAACGATTGGGCACATACAGAGTGGTGCTTTGTATTGTTAAAATGACATATTTTGTTTACTTATCTTCTGGTGAGTCTTTCTTAAGCTTGAGCATGTCAGCTGCCAATTTGATGGTGATCTTTCTTTAACCTACAACACTCTGGTTGATTTCTATGATTTTCTCAACACAAAAGTCTAAAATAGGATGGATTGGGACGTTACATTTATTTATTTTTAAAGAAATGTAGGTCCTTGTTGGGTGCATGGTAAAATGCATCGATAGGTTTTAGCAAGGATCAAAATTTCGTTTCGGTCTATTGTTTCGGTCTGCCGAGAAACAGAAACGTTTCGGAAACATTTCGGAAACATGTGGAAACAGCAGAAAAAATTGGAAACATTGAGAAACATGGGGAAACATAACTTCAAACTTAACTATATGCATGTATAAAGCTAATAATTGATTAATTGACAATTTGAGAGGTCTATATATGTAGAGATGCATTAAAAATGTGTAGTTCAAATTGAAAATACATGAGGATTAAGTCGTCAATCTACTGTCAAACACTTCATAGAATATCAAAACACTTCATAGAATGCAAAAGATACATATACGTACATAGTAAGCTAATAAGCCATCTCTAAAATAAAATGGTTGTTCATATGACAAGTACACAACCACATGATTATCTCGATGGAAACAAGTATGTTTCGTTGGAAGCAAATGAAACGATGCGGAATCATAGATTTGTTTCGATGGAAACAATTATGTCTCGATGGGAACAAAAGAAACAAAGTCGTTTCGATGGAATCCATGGAATTTCGAGATTCCATGGCTGTTACGTTTCCCTGACCTAGGAAACGGAAACGTTTCGGCCGTTTCGATGGAAACAGAAGGAAATTTTGATCCTTGGGTTTTAGTATTTATAATTAGGTGTCATGCAATGGTGGGAAGTCTTAGGTGGTACATCTTTATTTGGACAAATTAGGGGAAGCTTGCTACAGGTGGGACAGTCTATTTGTGTTTTAGCTGAAACCATCTTGCTCATCCCACACCATCCAATCATTGTCCTCAAACCCACGAGGCCACAAGAAAAGGCCCAACCCAATTCAATGTTGGAGCGGTGGTATATAACCTTTTGTAGGAGTCTTTCTAACTCGATAAATCTGGTTTGTTACTTTATTTTGCTCTTTAAACTGGTCAGTTTAGTTAATATATTTTCTATTTTCAAATTTCAGCTGTGTCCTGGAGGCTTTTCCACTGTAATGTTTTCTGGCTGATATTGTTTTGGGTCATGGAGATTAGCTCCTCATATGTATCTTGTCTTCAAATCTTACACAAAATCTTGGATCTCTTTCATTGTGGCTGGGTATATGATGAAGACACTATATTACCCTTGTCATGAGTGCTTTCATTATTTTTCTTTTTTCACTTGTGTGGCAGGTTCAATGTACCCGGGGTCGTATTCCTAACTCCATTTCAGAAGTGCGCGGGTAATAAAACCGTTTATGATCAAATACTGATGATGACTTAGTTATTTGTATATTCTAAGTTTATTCATCTAATTTGATCAGGTTGGTATGTGAGGATATCACTGGTGGTGAAGAGGATATTCCCATTCCTGCTACCAATTTGGTGGATGATCCGGCTATGGCACCCACAGGCAAGTTCCATATTTTAAGATTGTTATCATTCTTTTGATAAGAAAAGAGAATCTAATTTGAAGAATAAAGGGGATGAATGAGGAGTAAGGAAGAGAGAATTCTAGCGGAGAAAGAAATATAGTAAAAAATAGTCCCTAACAACCAAAACAGTCCCATCATTCTTCAAGGAGGGTAAAAGCCTTTGTGGATACTTGATTTATATCACGGGACTTTCGATACATTCACTCTCATGCATTTATATGAGTCCCTTCTGCTGCAGATACCCTATCAATACAACTCAGCTGGTTAGTCTGGGTGTATTACTGGTTCACTGCAGAAGTTTACTCTCTCATTATTCGTTGGTATTCTTCTATTTGTGTTACACTAAGTTGCTTCCAGGAAGCATATGGTTGACCTCTCACTGGCTGAGAGTGGCTCACCTCCCTCCATTGTGCCTCATAGTTTAATCAATTAAAATGTGTCACCTTCTCACGTAGTTGTACTTCTGGGTTTGGAGGCTGACTATAGGAGGCCACTTTTGCTCTTGATTGATCATGGTGCCGCTCTCATGCCATATGATTAGGGATGGCAACTGGGCGGGTATGGTACGGGGTTACCTTTCCCCGCCCCCACCTTTGGGTCTTTCTTCTGGGTGAATTCCAAGTTGCCAGAAACCTGCTTTAAGATCGAATTTTGAGAATAGCTGGGCTTGGGTTAAGTGGGCTAGATGATTGTGGCAGCGTGGAAGAGGGAACTTGTCATCATGGAGAAAATGGTTAAGGGGCTGGTAGTTGATGACTAGGCGAAGTTTTCCACGAACCGCCTTAGAGAAACCCTCCCCCCCACCCTCGCCTCGTCCCGATCTGCCACTCATTCCATCCTTGACCACACCTAAATCAGCTTAACCCGTCCCCGTTTCAAACCCCGAGAAAGTGGAAGTAGGACTGGATTAATCAGACCTTAAATGCTAACCAAACTCTTCAATATTATTAATAGTGGTCCATTTTTAGCCACGTGTTTGAAACTTGCTTTGAATCCATGATTTCAAAGTTTAAGATCATGGAGGACTGCACATCTTTATGTGTCAGGG
This sequence comes from Hydrangea macrophylla, assembly GCA_033977485.1. Taxonomy (NCBI): domain Eukaryota; kingdom Viridiplantae; phylum Streptophyta; class Magnoliopsida; order Cornales; family Hydrangeaceae; genus Hydrangea; species Hydrangea macrophylla. Next base: position 132,734,136 of record CM066984.1, on the reverse strand, counting down.
ATTTTTAGCCCCTAGGATGGCCAGATGTCATCCCATTCCATCTCATCTTCATCAATGAGAGAGTTTCACACGCATCTTCTTCTTTTATAAGGCAACCTACCCTTAGCTGAAACGTAAGATACCAATTGTCATACTGATATCAACTATTCTTTTTTGAAGGATATAAGTTCATTATTTCTGTGCATTTGAGTTTAAGATTTGAATAGTGTTGTTTCAATTTGGTATGAGATTTGAGTAAAAGTGAATTTGGTATGGATTTGATTCTAGGATTACAAAACATTTTAGAGTTTGTTGAACCAAACTTAATTTTGACGCTTTTTCTTTCTTTTTCACGGTTTTTATTTCTTTTTTCATTCTTGGTAGTATTGGTTGCATTTTGAATTGGTAATAGATAATTTTGTTAATTACTTTTATATTTTGGCAATTTAAAATCTCCTTATCAATTGTGTAATAATTTAATAAATTAATGAACGACAACAATGTCCGTACCTCTAGTTAAATTTTTTTAATCAGTTAATTTAATCTCCATATATTCAAAGTTCCTTAATGGACAGTTGTTTTGACACAGTAAAAGACACATCTCCTTATCCATTGTGTAATAATTTAATAAATTAATGAACGACAACGATAATAAATTAATGAACGACAACAATGTTCGTAGCTCTATTTTTTTTGACTTAATTTAATCTCCATATGTTCAAAGTTCCTTAATGGACAATAGTTCTGAAACGATAAATGGCACATATCAGGCATGTGTGTGTAATAAAAATAAATTTATAAGCATGTGTGTAAATTAAATTTATAGGCATGTGTGTGTACTGTAAAAATTAGTTTGAAAATAAAAGGTAAAAGGGAAAGGGGAAAAGCCACAATATTTCGTAAAAACAAAACATTTAAATCCTAAATTTCAAGGTAAAAGTTGACGAAAATGTAAATATTTCAGACCAATATGTAATTAGCCATTATTATTGGCTTTTTTTAAGCGAACGATAAATATGCAACAAATTTTGGACGTAAATGTAATTAGACATAATGCAATACATAAATCCTAAATTTAAGGGAAAAAGTTGACCTAAATGTAAATATTAGTGACCAATTCGTAAATAGCCATTATTGTTGACCTTTTTTTTTGAAGCGAATGATAAATATTCCAAAATTTGTTGACCTAAATATAATTAGACATACAATATATAAATCCTAAAATTGAGGAAAAAAGTTGACCTAAATGTAAATATTAGTGACCAATTCATAAATAGCCATAATTGTTGCTCCTTTTTTTAAGCGAATGATAAATATTCCAAAATTTGTTGACTTAAATGTAATTAGACATAATATTATTGACTGAATCCTCATTATTATATTAAATAAATTTCAACAGCTAACGTAATTATTAGTCCGAAATGACAGAATAAACAAATCAATATATGCTTATGTAGGTATAGAGATTACAAGTAATTATTATGGTATAGTAAAGTGATATTATGGTAATTGTCTAAGGTGTTGATGTGACATGTGAATAGTGTTTTGAGAGAGTCTCTTTTCTTATATAGCAGTAAATTTCAAAAGCTGACTTGAATGTAATTATTAGTCTGAAATGACAGAATAACCCTCACACAAATCAATATATGCTTATGTAGGTATAGAGATTATGAGTAATTATGGTATAGTAAAAGGATATTATGGTAATTGACTAAGGGGTTGACGTGACATGTGAATAGCGTTTTGAGAGATAGTCTCTTTCTTATATAGTAGTAGATATATATATATATATATACGTATACATGTGTGTGTGTGCGCGCACGCGTGTGTTTATATGTCTATATATATTTGCAACATAACTAGATGGACATGATACATTCATTATGTTTGTTGTTTTGGTCATTGACAACAACATTGTCGTCCATAGTATTAGCATAATATTTTTTGTTATTTTCCCATTTTCACATTTTTTTTCCATTTCCGTCATCTTCCTTTATAGGAAATATAATTCAAGTATAACCAAAAACCAATTCTTATAATTCAAGTATAACCGAAAACTATTACTACTGGAAATGGAGAGAGAGAGAGAGAGAGAGAGAGAGGAAATAATGTTGGTAGGACTACGAATGAGAACTATTCAACTACTAGAATTAGTGTTCAGTTAAAGAAGCGGTGGGCTTTTTAAATGGAGATGAGAGTGTAGATTATAGTTGTGGGCTCGTACTATGCTTTGGGTACAAGTTAACTACTTGGAAAACATGAAAGGGTTACCTATCGCGCCAAGTTTTGATTTTGTTAGAAGGTACAAATATATATATATCCCAACAGAAAGGTCGCTACAAGGTATTGGTGCGCAAGCCTTAGCATCATTAGTGATGTGTTAGCTTTTGTGGGAATAAGGTACAAGTGGAACGCGCTTGGGTAGTATGTGCTCTCTCTTAGGACCAGTCCTAAAATATTATGTGTTGGGATCTTGTCAGGACCTTGCCCTTAGTTCTAGCCCCAAACTCTTAAAATTGAGCAAAAAGACTTCCCATGCTCTCCTAACCTTTGCCTATTAAGGTGTTTGAAGTACTATTGATTTGGGTGATTGCCATCTTCGTGAGCTTGTGTGGGCGGTGAATTTGCTCGAGAGCATTTAGTCGGTAGACTGCAATGCTTAAGCCTCCTCTCACATGAGATGTGCAGGGGCCACAGATGGCAAGCGTTAAGCACTAGCCGCTCGGGGGTGGCAAGCGCAATACTCATGTCATTTGCTCGCTCGAGGGTTTAGGGCTCGGTGAGCATAGTGCTCGTGTCGAGGGAGGTGACGAGTGCTGTGTCGAGGTCGCTCCAGGGCTTTCTTCATGACATATTGCTCTGTGGAGGGACATCTGGCGTGGCATGGTTATCACTTGTGGCATGTGGGCGTGCTTGTTACGTATTGCTTTGTGGCATTTTGGTTTTATTTATCTATCAATATCAATCAAATTTTACAGATTATGATAGTATAATTTTCTTCTGAATATATAGTGGGATTTCAAAGAAATGGGCTTCATTTTTTAAGCTTCTCATTACCCGCAGGCCCACTGCCATTATCATTAACTACTCTCCAGAAAAGCTTTAGCTCGACTGTGCGATTCCGCCCCGCCCTTTTGAGAAAAGTGTCTTATGGTTCTTTTCCCATAAGAGATGACATCATCTTGCAAGATAGCAAATCATTCGAATTCGTTTTTGCATTCAGGGCAGAGGAATATATTCTCAAGTCCAAGCATATCTTGTTGAGCACTTGTAGCAACTTCACGGGGCTTGTATGAACGTCTAGTTTCATAGAATATATTATGGGAATTGTTATTGGCACTCTATTGTACTACATCCAGTGCATGTAGTACCATGGAGTGCCAATAGGCACGCCCTATATTATGCATGGTCGATGACATCTTTTTCACGATCTCTTATCTTTCGCTTCTCAGAATATGTGCGGTGGTTTCTACACAAAACTAATGTGTGGGACTTTGTCGTCTACAAGATCTGTAAGATGATGACGTGTTAGGAGAAGAATTCACACCGTCTCCTCTAATGATGGGTTTTTCTTTATGCTGTCATCCAACCACTTCAGATGGAGTCTCAACGTACTCTAACATTGTTCAAGCGTGATTTTTCTTTCCAACTCTTTGGTCATATGTTGATTGTGCATCTAAAATATGATTGTTACAGATCTTAATTAGTTACATGCATAAAGTCAACAATCCGCTATATGATCTTTAGTTATATATTTGTGTACCTTGTCTTGCTCATTCTTACCACTTGGGCACATTTTTCCAGTGTCAGCATGTGCATGACATCTACAAAATTTTTTGGTGGCATTTTGATTAGTCGCACACCGTTGATGTAGTGACTTCTCATCCCAATCACCACCTTTTTCCTTGTAGTGGTTGCAATACTTCCACACTTCCCCCCTGGAAGTGTTCTCACTTTGGTCATTCACGTGCATGCTATCCACACCGATGATGAGCCACACTATTGCAAAAAGATTACCTTCGTATACTTTGAAGCTATACTTGCGCTCTCAAAGTGGTGGGAAAGTTGTGAAGCTATCGTTGCAAGGCACAAACGGTCACAATTGTTAAAGACCTAAAGCTGCCATAGTACAATGTCTTTGACCCACATTACTTTACTGTGTTTCATTCATACACAAATGTTTTTTTAGAGCGACTTTCACCTAGGTGGCAAGGCAAATTTGCTAATAATGGATAGGTTTCCCGTGTTTGTTGGCAATGGCTTATACCTCTCCCAATTTTTTTTTTTTTTTTTTGTTTTTGTTTTTTAAATTTAAAAGTTTGATCGAATAGTGACTTTCTTATTCACATTGTTGGCTTGACATACACATATATCATCAGTTATTTTAATTTTCCTTCGATGTTGACTTTTGACAAATATCAGATTTTACGTATTGCAAGTTCATTCAAGTTTCCAAAAGTGTGAAGCTCCCAAGGAATGCCCCTGGGTGTGATTGCAAAGATGCTTGTAGAAATCCCAGGAGTTGTGCTTGTGCTAGACTAAATGGATCGGACTTTCCGTACGTGCATCGTGATGGTGGAAGGTAAGTCACGAATTACAACAAAAATCTTTTCTGAATGGATTTACAAGTGCTTCTGTTCTTGGTGTGTGTAATGTGGAAGAAAGAGGAGTGAAGGGAATAAAAGCAGCACAATGAAGGGAAGAGAAAATTTAGTTTTGTCATTTCTATGTTTAGAAAGAGAAGTTATGGAGTTTTAACAATCGTCATTCTTTTTTTTTTTTGGTGTTTAGTAGGAGAAGAAAAGAAATAGGAAAGAAAGGAAGTTAATTTTAATTATTATTTATCTGCTTGGATGGACTGTTTTTTCGTTTCTCTCATTTGGTAGAAGGGAAGAGAAAGGGATGTAAAATAAGCAAACAGGAAGAGAAGATAAAGTAGTTTTATTTTTGTTAGGAGAAGGAAAAGTTCATGGAAGTTAAAAAGTACTATTCTCACACAGTATGTGATGAGAATGAAGATGGGGTATTGCAGTCTGACATGACCTATGAAGCACGGACAATCTATTTTGGCTAATGGATCAGTGTAAGACACATATAGACACAAGCACACTCGAACACATATCGGAGGCGTGAAAAAGGCTGTCCATTAATTTTTTTTATTTTTTATTTTTCTGAATTTCGGACACATCCAAGATACTTTAGGATCTTTTCAAAATTGGGTTTTACTTTTAATTAAGGTGCCAAATTAGGGTAAAAAAATAAAAAAAAACCCCCACTTTCAAAGTGGAATTCGGATTTCTGCGTATGGTGCTGCATATCTATACCTTGTTCCTAGACACATGTATTTGTAAAATTTAATTCTAGATGTACAATAGGCTTTTCAATTGAATGACATTTATTTTCATGTTCTCTTTTCTTCCCCCCTCATATCTCTTCTTGTGGAATTTTTCTATATAAATGCTGTGTTTCTATTTATACAAGTGAGGATTGTAGAATTAGGGACATGTTTTGCTATCATTTTTATTCTGAATATTATTATTGTGATTTATTTATTTTTATGCCAATTTTGATTGAAATTATGCATGTTTTTTATACAGTCAAATAGAAATAAAAATAATTATAGTCAACGTGTGCCCAACATATCCATACTATTTTGAGAAATTCCGTGTACGCGGTGTCCGTGTTGCCGAATCTATGTCCCGTGTCTGTGCTTCTTAGGACACGAATACATGGCCTACCGTGATGACGTCCAGTAATTTGAAACTCTATGCATTTATGTGCATCGACATGGGCATTGATGAAGATGGAGCATTGCTATCTGAATTGACTGCATGGTCTGCCATTGTAACTGTTAATTCACCAATTGCTCCCAAAGTTTAGGTTATTACAGAATGTGCCCAACAATTTATATCAAATTTCAATGCCGTGGCTCATGTGCAATTCCGTCTTGCAACTACAGGCAACAAACAAAACAGAATGCAATGTACGAACAAGACGGAGACTTGAACTCATCACCTCTTAGAACCATGGGCCAAAGTATAGTTCGTTACCGAGACATCCGCGTCAGTCGTCTTTGATTCGTTGGTTTCGAGACAAGACTGCGACCCATTACATAAATTTAGCGAGAGAATATGATCTTGTTCATATGAGGAATATTATAAGCACAAGGAAGATATTGATTAGATTGTGTATATCTATCCTATTTTACGCATAACAAGTGCTTTTGAGCCGTTTTTAAAACTTAATAACTATAGTAACATGTCATCCACCATTATATGTGGTTTACGATATATTTTGTTCGTTCAATTGGAACAAATTTGTTGTTCCTATTATTTTTAGATTTTTCACGTTTTTAATTGAGTTTTCTATATCTCTACTCTTTGTATCATTGCCTATTCGCCGATATTCCAACCGCGATGCCGTGATCGACACCTCCCAAGACGATGTCCGATATTGTGACTTTGAACCATGCTTGGAACCAAGGCTCTGGTACCATGTTAAACCAGTTGCTCCAAAAACATAAGATGTAAGAGAATGGACCAAATAATGTACATCAAGCTTCAACAATAACATCCACATATCTGAAACTCAGTGCATTTATTGACATTGACATGGTTGTTGGTATCTTTCATGGATAATAGATCTCTGATATGGCAGAAAAAAGGTCGGCAAGGACTTTCATGTTGATCCGGTCGTAAGTTCCAAATTTTTTTGATCCAACTGATTCAAGGCTCTGTTTGGTTGTAAGCTGTACATGATGGGGTTGAGAAATTTTCGTTGCATTGTGGAATTGAGACTGAAAAAAAGAGATTCTGTCTTTATTTCTTTCATTTCTATGTGCTGTGTCAATTATTGGCACAACAATTATGGTATATTGTGTTTACGATTGGATAGTGTTAGGAACCCATCCCACATCGACTAAATATGGGATTGGTTGGTGGTTTATTAGCTCCTAGGCACCCTCCCCATGCAAGCCGAAATTCAATGGTGAGTTCTACCTAGTGGGTTCTTAGCAAATGGTATCATAGCAGGCACCACGTAGTAGTATGGGATGCGATTCCTAGGCCATGTTGCGGACGGGGTGACTAGGGGGAGGGCTGCAACCCGAGGTGGGATCCATAAGCCACCCAGCTAGGAAGATGGACAGCCATTGACGTCGGTTGCAGAGCATGGTGGATTGTTAGGATCCCATCCCACATCGACTAAATATGAGATTGGTTGGTGGTTAATCAACTCCTAGGCACCCTCCCCTTGCAAGCCGGTTTTCAAGTGTTAGTCACCCTTGAAAATGATGGTGGTGGTTTTCCCACATCGACAGAATGCTCTCCACGTATGTGTTTGTTGCATGTAATGTTTGTTGTTTGAAATATGAAGCTCCTCTCTGATTGATCTGCTTTGCTAGGTCAATTATTTTAATCGCAAAAAGAAAGTGGAGTAGAAGGGAATTTGGAAAGGATTTTTTTATTTTTGTATTCATGCTAGTCATATCCTGGGCTGTGAATGATTGGGATAGTAGGAACTACCTTGCTTATTGTCTTGTCCAGTTTCTTTAAGTTATTCCTTTTTGAGTGCTACCTTATTTTTTTTTTTTTGAATGGTTCTTCCGTTACTTTCCAGACTAATTGAACCCAAGGCTATAGTGTTTGAATGTGGTCCGAATTGTGGATGTGGACCTGGTTGTGTCAACCGGACATCTCAGAGAGGTTTAAAGTATCGACTTGAGGTTGTGTTTTTTAGCCAAATAATTACAATGCCCATGATGTTTACCAACTAATTTTGACTTGGCCACGATTCAATTTTCATATTCTTTTTCGTGACAGGTCTTCCGTACTCCAAAGAAGGGGTGGGCTGTTAGATCTTGGGACTATATACCTTCTGGTGCACCTGTTTGTGAGTACACAGGATTCCTAATGAAGACAGATGATATAGATGCTGCAGTTGAAAATAACTATATTTTTGACATCGACTGCTTACAAACAATGAAAGGACTTGACGGAAGAGAGGTATGGTTTCGTCAAGGCTATACACTTCAGCAAGTTTTGTTTGTGTTTTTCCTGTTCGCTCTTAATGCTATGGATGATCTCTGTTTAAAAAGTGAAGCATCAGTTGAACTTTTCTGAGGTTTTACGTTATTGTTTTATTTGATTACAGTTTGCTAAACCTGTCAAATTGTGTTGTCTACATTGTTATATTGTCATCTGCATTTTGTATTTTTGAGGTTGTGGACAGCTTCTCTCTCTCTCTCTCACTCTCACACACACACACACACACACACACGCGCGCGCGCGCGCCCACTCAGAATTGAGGTCTTTGGCCCAGTAGAACTACACGGCAACAGAAACAACACGGGTACAATGAGATTTCCAACCTAGGAGGGGTTTGTCATGGATAACCATCCCTTCACAACACACTCCTCTTAAGAAGTTTGTTTGTTATGATTCTTAGGCTGTGTGGCCCCCATTTTGGTGCTTTTCCTTTTTTAAAGCACAATTTCATATTAATTCATTTGGTAACTACTTTATGAGCTTTACAAAAGAAGGGGGGGGGGGGGGGGGGGGGGGGCGGGGGTACGGGGAATGAGCGTGGTGTGGGGTCGAGAAGAAATCCCATCAATAGATTGAACGGTGTACAATCCGGTCAAAATCTCGGGGGGGGGGGGGGGGGGTGGAGCTTTTAAAAGCTCAAGGTTGCATTTTGGTTTCATGATGTTTTTTTTAAGAGTAATGTGTCACTTGTACAAAATTATCAAACAACTTAATAATAAATTTCATTAGCTACTTTTAAAAAGCCACTTGGGGGCCAAACTAAGCCTTAATCCTTTTTAATTGAGCTGATTTTTCTGTCTACAGAGGAGACTGCGTGACGTATCCATACCCACTTCTGTGGACCATGGTGACGACCATAAATCTGATAGTGCGCCAGAGTTCTGCATTGATGCAGGCTCCAGGGGGAACATTGCCCGGTTCATCAACCACAGTTGTCAGCCTAATCTCTTTGTTCAGTGTGTCCTGAGCTCGCACCACAATATCAAGCTTGCTAGAGTAGTGCTATTTGCCGCCGATAATATTCCTCCCTTGAAGGTAAACTGCTCCTTTCATTGCTCTCTTTTCAGATCTAAACTCTCTTTCCCAAGGCCTGTTGAACTCTTGTTAGGCTACTAATTTACCGAATTGGACCAAATAAACTTCGTACTAATTTTCACATCCTCGATTGTTGTCGGTAAAATGTCTTGTTGGTATTTTTATCTGGCATTATACAATTGACAATTTGGTGGGTATATTCATTTGTCTATGGATTTGGTTTTGGTAGGTACAATTTTAAAAACCCATGAACCTTCATCTCATATCATCAAGTCGTCATACAGTGTCTAACATGCACCATGACATGTTTCACGGTAGTTGACAAAGATACATAATGGCCCTTGCTAGGTGCAATAGTAAAATGCTGGGGCTGTCGAGGGTGACAATATGGTTTCAAGTTTGTGAACTGCCACTATATGCACAAGGTTCCAAAGTGTAGGTTTGTTTCCACTTTACCATCGCGAGACCTCAGATTGATGGGACCGTGGGAACAACCACAGGAATGGGTTTTTTTAGCTAGGAGAGGGTAATGCCCCTAGATATAGCTGATGTGGAAAATCATTAAAGTTGCTTTCCTGTTAATTGGAACATTAGGCTTTATTCCTTGTAAAATGCATTTATTACTTTCAGAAACGAGTTTAATAGTATGTATGTTTAGTACAAAGCTGGGTATCCAATACTGAATGAGCAAGTCATAAGAAGTCCACTCTGATTGAGTGTTGCGATATCTCGTCAATAGAAATCACCCTTAACATTAAGGTGGATTTATTATTATGTTCAGTGCGAATGGGATTTTTCCACTCTTTTTGGGGTTCCTAATTCCTATCAAACAATAACCACACAATGCATGCATTTTCCTGTTTGCACAGGCTTAAGAACTGATTCTTTGACTTGTAATTAAACAAGTATTTTTCTATTGGTGGTGCCTGGACTATATAAACTGGATTACAAAAGTAACTAGACTTTTGTCGTTCATTATCTTGTAGGAACTCACTTATGACTACGGTTATACCCTTGATAGTGTCATGGGTCCTGATGGCAATATAAGACAATTGGCATGCTATTGTGGTGCAGCAGATTGTCGGAAGCGCTTGTTCTGATCAAACTAGGCAGTTTATGCTGTTTGCACTGATACATTTTGCTCTGTTTTCAGTCAGACCGATACTAGGCGATGCTCATTTTGCTCGAGTTTCAGGCATGTAGGAGGGTTGCAAGTTATTGGATCTCTCTCTCTCTCTCTCTCTCTCTCTCTCTCTCTCTCTCTCTCTCTCTCTCTCTCGTTTCCTGTTAACTTTACGAGAATGCACTGTGATTTCTTAAACCTTGATACCCTTCATTTGCTGTGGGTTTTCGGCATTGAATCACATCACGGAGACAGTTGATTTGACTTTTTATCCTGCTGTTTTTCAAAAGGAAAGAAATATCATATGGTCATTTTTGAGGAAATTTAGAAATTATTCCCATCATTAGGGTATCCAGACCGAGAAATCTCCAATCTATGTATGCGATGAGGAGTGAGATTCATAAATTTTAACGATGTTTTTTTTTTTTTTTTTGGTTAGATGAAATAAAATAAAGAGATTTTTGGTGAGAAATTCCATAAAATAAGGTAGTACTAGCAAATATCCGAAGTTCTTGGTTATTTGTTTATTTATTTTTAGCTTAGGCCTTCTCTACTTTTTTGGTACTAAGCAGCATTTGTCACTTTTACTCATTGAGACTTGAGAGATAGAGCCTGTTTGTCTGTGCTTATGCTTATGCGATCTAGATCGTTATTGGTAGAACTGCTTAATGGTAGAACTGCATATTATGGTTTGGTGTTTGGTTATTATGTTGTGGAATTGATTAATAAAGAGAGAATCTTGAAAAGCATCCTCCACTTGGTTGTGGCTCAACTGCTTTTTGGACCAAATCTACTTATAATTTTGATGAAACAAACAGATCAATAAGCAGTTTGGGTCATTAGAACTATTTAAAATGGATCAATAAGCATTGACAAACAGTCTCTTAGTTATGCCACACTAGTTTTATTTAAACTTTAAAACACCATATAACTTTCAATTTTTCATAAAATCTATATTTTACGTCATGAGTTTAGGAAAAAAAATGGATTTGTAGATCAAAAGTTATAACAATTTGAAGGTTATATATATATATATATATATATATGGTCAGGCTCTAGAGTGAATAGTGTAGAATGAACATATTCAGTGAATATTTTTTTTTTGCCTAAAAAAATCCGTGGGTTAGTGGGGCGAGCACTGGTCAGCGGGTTAGTGGGGCAGCTCGCGGATTTTTTCAGGCAAAAAAAAAAATGTTCACTGGGTATGTTCACTCTACCATGTTCACTCTAGAGCTTGGTCGTATATATATATATATATATATAAAAGGATATTTTTGGCTAAAACAGTGGGTTTTTGTGTATGGTGTGTTTGGGTCTAACACCTGCCAAGTATGCTGCCATTGGTTAAAATTTGGTGATTTCTTTAAGACACTACTGTAGTATATTCCGTTACCTTACAATTCAGTCCACTTGGAGTTCATGGAGACAAGTTTTGCAGATGTAGACCAATACAAGATTGGGCTCAATTCCTTTACCTACTACAAACAGCGTGTGCTTTAATTTGCACATATCTGCATAATAGTACCCCCCCACCATCAATTCCCGAGCTACTACAATATGTGCCCCAACTAAAAAATGGCACAAAATTGTAAAACGAAAAATTACCCATTGTTTATGGTTAGAGTGTAATTCCCAAATAGTTCAATTGGTACATTACTCGGGATTCTCAGTCCAGCACACACTAATGTAGTTTGGTCAGTCTCTACAACATATTAAAAGAGCATGGAAATGCTACTCAACAAATTAAAACCACCGCGAGTTTACACACCTATGTTTTTCTCGACTTCCATGCATTTTAATAAAGCATCAGGCCATCGAGTAACACTAGGTGGTATTGGGCACAGGTGATACAAAGCAAACACCAGACCATATGAGCGACAAAGTAGAGAGAAAAAGATACTAGTGTATCAAGCTCCTGAATGGTCAAGAACCAATCAACTCAAGCGACAGGCTCATCCAACTCTATCTTCGCCTTTGTCCGATATTGGCGACCTGGTCTTCGCGAATTGCTACTTGTATCAACTATTGCTCATCTTCCTCCATTGCACAAACTTCATCTTCCTCTGCATCCCCTGTGACAATTCTAATGCGCCATTCTTTTTTCTCCTTGCAAACATCTGTCCGATTTTGCTTGAACTTTGCGCTGTTCTCCACGATAGATTTATCACCTGGCATCTTTTTGGGAGTGAAGGTAATTGATTTTGGATGATCAATAAGAGTGCCATCTGGCTCTAACTCTGAGGTGTTCGACCGCTTTATCAAATTGAGAAAATCCATGTAGGCTTTCCTATTTGACTCTTCATCAATATCATCTGGGACACCCTGATACGTGCAACATCCCACTAGCCGATCCATGCAATTGGGCTGACTTGGTCAAGACAGTGTAGCTCCACTCCCTCCACATATTGCATTAGTTTACGACCACTTTGCATTCAGTAGTTGTTTGGCCACGTGCCTTGTAAATAGGCATAGTAGTTTACACGTTGTATGTAAATAGGCCTAGGTAGTTCATTAAATACGTGCAACCCACTAGCCGAGCCATGCAATTGGGATGACTTGGTCAAGACAGTGTAGCTCCATAGCTCCACTACCTCCAAATATATAGCATTAATTTAGGCATTAGTGGTACCCACTTTCTTGTAGTAGTTCATGCTTCCCTTGTAAATAGGCACATGCATGGGTAATTGCAAGGCTATATATAGCCAGTCCTTGTGCTCGGTAAGGACATGAATGAAATTATTATCTTCCCAGCTTTGCCTCTCTCTCTCTCTCTCTAAGCTATGGCTTCTCTCACTTAATTCTTCCAAACCGTATTTATACATATCAATGGTATCAGAGCCGCAAGATCTTGTGGCTATGGGTTCTACCTCTGATATTGTTGCATCAATTAAAGATGATTTGAGGAAGGTGATGTTGATGCTTCAAAGATCAAAAGAAGGATATCATCGTCTCGACACGAGTTGGGCAAAAGAAACATGTGCAACTGAAAGTGAACAAAACGTCATCAAAGACGAAAGACTCAACCACGTGCAAAAGGTTCACGCCACATGTTTCACGTCGTTGTCGCCGGTTGAATTCCCTTCGACTTCTTACGCTCAAATCCGGATGTAAGAAACGTGTGTCATTGAAGAAGAAAGACGCAACCAAGTGCAAGAGGTTCACGGCACAAGTTTCACGTTATTTTTCGTCAGTTGTATGTGTTTCCTTCTACTTGTTTGTCGTCAAATCTCTCGCCACTACTGCCACATTCATATCAAGCCAAAAAATTGGAGTGGTCTTTCTTTGCATGTTCGGCAAATAATGAGAAATTGGGATCCCCGGAGGGGAATGTGGTATAATGACCTTGAGGGTAAGGTCATTCTAAGGGGGATGGATTGATACATGCAACCCACTAGCCGAGCCATGCAATTGGGATGACTTGGTCAAAACAGTGTAGCTCCACTACCTCCAAATATATAGCATTAATTTAGGCATTAGTGGTACCCACTTTCTTAATTGTAGTAGTTCATGCATTAGTAGTTCATGCTTCTCTTATAAATAGGCACATGCATGGGTAATTGTAAGGCTATATATAGCCAGCCCTTGTGCTCGGTAAGGACATGAATGAAATTATTATCTTCCCAACTTTGCCTCTCTCTCTCTCTCTAAGCTATGGCTTCTCTCACTTAATTCTTCCAAACCGTATTAATACATATCACACCCGAATGATCTTGTGGAAGAACACATGCCTGTCCTAGAACTGTATCTTCTTCTTCTTCCATTGAGACTCTTCCTCACAGACAGTTTTACATCCAGGGTCAAAACGAACATGTTTCCACAACTTTGGATTCAACTCATTTGCCTTCCTCTTTAGAATTGATTTTAGGCTGACACCATCATCCGGTGTGTTATACTGAACATCTAGCAGATTGCACAGTATTAGCAGAAACTCGCAAGGAATCAAACTTTTCAGCTGCTTCTGCATCTTCTTTAAGTCTAATTTTTGCAGCCTTGTGATCTGCATGAAGGTCCCTAGTGACATCCTTAAATGTAGTAGGAAGTTCATTGTAAGAACTGATTTCATTCCCATAATCAGTAATATCACTCGTACACAGGAGATCGCCAACAGCCACTTTCTCATGTTCATCTTCCTCTTCCTGCATAAAATGGACGGAGATGAAATAAAGCAAGATCCAGAGTCTCTAACTATTAAAGAAATAAACTATCAAATCTTCAGCACCGGAAACCACTAGAACACTTAAGCTGATAAAAAATGGGGGGACCATGAAATAGATATTGAGTCATGATACATTGCTTCAGACAAGAAGCTATACATGATGAGTCACCTTCCATCTGCTTTAAGATGTATTAGTGTAGTAGAGAAAATGCTGCAGAATTTTAACTTGCTATACAACCATTTCTTGGACATCATTTTACGCTAAAAAGAATTACTGTAGAATACATCTTATTTTAGCGTAAAATGATGTCCAAGATCACTTGTTAAATGTAAACGACGACAATGTGACTGATATGAATTTAGGCAGACAAAGAGATGATACAGCAACAGACAATTTGTATAGTATCAAACAACTCTTGCAGATTAAGGAGGGGAAGTCTAAGAGGTAGATTGCCTAGCCAAAGCCAAGCACATGATGAGGAGAGTTTTGGGAATGAGCCAACAATCGCAGCAATAAAAACTACACCTATAAAGATGGAGATATATAGAACAAGAACGACACAAGCACGAAAGAAAAATTAAGCAAACTAACACAACAAGATTTAAATATGGTTCAAGCCAACAATGCCTACGTCCATATGCAAAGGCGATCACCTCGATTAATATAAAGATTACAAGCACTCAAGACCTCACGTGTATAACTCTCCAACCAAGTTATATGACACACACAATTGCTAGAAACTAATCTCTCCCTCATTAGTTTGCAGCCCTCTGTTGTGTATGTAGAATGTGGGTGGTTCAAATCCCTTGAGTAAGCCGTATATAGGATTTACCCCTATGGTAAGTCTTGTACAATAAGGAATACTCTCACAAACATTCCTATATAAAATAGGTAACTTTCACCATCAAAGGAATCCTTATTTGATAAGGAAACCATCAAATAAGGAATCAAATCATAATTAGGAAACAATTTCACTAATGAAATTTTAGGCACAATACTAACAGAGAATAATATATCATATATATATATATATGGATGCCCCCACTGAAAGAGTATTATTATACTCTACTATATATTATACTGGCTGGCTGGTGACTAGTTTCGGTTTCCAACCTTAATTAGAAGTGAACTTCTTTCTTTTTAACTACTCGTACTATTTATTTAGTATGATTTACACAAATTTGCATATAATTCTGTTAATTTGATCACATCCTTACTGAAGAACTAAACAACAAAACAGTTGGAGCAATTTTTTAAACATGGTAATAACTGTTTAATTGGTTTGAAGGGATAATGTAATTTTAAAGGATAGGATGTGACAGACAGACAGACAGACAGACCAAAGAAATGAAATTACACACCAAACTAACACATGGCTGAATTTATAATACTAACAGTCTAACACTTATAATTACTGTTGTACATAGTAGGAGTAGTTTAAAAAAGAAAAAGAAAAAGAAAAAAGAAAAAGGGAGGGAGAGGTATATACTATATATACCTAGAGGTCTAGAGTAGAGTCGAGGCCAATGGAGGATCGAATGTCCCATTCTTGGTCGTCCGGTTTGACCAATTGAAGAAGCGACGACGAACCAGAAGCAGAACCACGACAGTCTTCTATATCATCAACATGGTGGACCAAGAAACTGAAGCCGTCGAGGAGGTTGGAAGGGTAGTAGGGTTGTTGGGAATATCGAGGAGGTCGGGGGGCTATCCCTCTCTCAGTTCCATTCTCTTTTTTCAACCGCCTCTTCCTCTTCATCATTGGTGAGACACCAGCAGCAGCTTAAAGACAAATCATTATTGGAAGACGAAGAAGAAGCGAGAGAGCCAAACACCCTATCCACACCAACTCTGCTGCTTTCTTCCATGTGTAGTACGGCGTTTCTGAGTTTCTTTATTTCTTTCATCTGATTATTACGAGTATATTATTACTCCATTTCATTTATTATTATTATTATTATTATTATTATTATTATTATTATTATTTTATGGTTTTACTTTTACAAAAAAAAAAATCATTGATTCTATTTTCATTTTCATTTTCATTTTCAACTAGTAAGAGTTAGCAAGACAAAAGTATCACATGACAAAAAAATAGTTTTAAATTTAAAAAATATACGAAAGATATTGCAAGTGATTTAAAACGATAAAAAAAAATTGTATATTTATTGATCGAAGTGTGTAAATGTCTCATAAAATTAAGAGAGATATTTGTCCAACTAAAAAGTTTAAAAAATATTTAAAATAATATGATTTTTAGAGAAATCACCCAGTTACATCTATTTTTCTTTTCTTTTTTCCTTCAAAAGTATGAAAAAAAGAAAAAAGAAAAAAAAAGCCAATATGACTATATGCTCCACATCAAAAGCCTCCACATCAAAAGCCTAAACGAAAAAAGAAGCAGAAATAATTTCATTCTTTAAAAAACTTCCAAAAAGCTAAGGTGACATTTGATAACATTTTTTTGTTTTGTTTTGTTTTTTTGTTTTTTGATTTTTTTTTTAAGAAGCTTGTGTTTAGTTTTTAAGAACAAAAATAGAATGTGTTTGGTAAAATATGGCCGCTCTAGGAAAAAAAAAAGGAAATGAAAACAACAAAACATGTTTGATAAGAAAAGTTGTTTTGTGAAAAAACAGCATGGCCAACACTAATTGAGATTGTGTTGATTTCAAAAAAGTAAAGAAGAAAATAAGAGAACTGCTATACTTCCCAAATCCTAATTTCAAATTCAAATCTCAATTGATGTGGCTGTGCTAGATTTTGATTAGATGATGTTGAAGTGATCCCGTCATTATTGAAGATGGTCCTACTGCCACATTATTTGGGATGCAAATTTGGGATTAGAATTTGGAAAGTACAGTGTTATTCAGAAAATAATGGTAAAGAGTTAAATCAAAATGATCAAGGGTTTATGCTCAAATGATGAGCTTTCAAATATTGTCAGCTCTTATCATTTTTTTGGCCTTTTTTTTTTTTTTTTTTTTTTTTAAGGTGCTAAAGTAACAGATTCCAAATCCATGAAAATTCTAATCTGATGAGTGACCAAAATCTATTAACAGTCTAAATTCAAACAAATAAAACAAAAGTCTAAATACCATAGGTAAACTTAGTTATGCTAAAAAAACGATCATTGATCTTTCAACGGCTTAGCCTAATAAACAATAATTGACGCTAAAGTTTGTTTCATGGACATAAATTTATATCCCAAATATGGCTCTCAACATGTGTTATTGGGATCGCCTTCAATAATAGTAGGACCACTTGAACATCTTCCAATGAAAACTAAGCAGGTCCACTGCCACATGTGTTAGAAACTATATCTGGGATATAAATTTGAGAAGCATAGCATTTACTCTTCCCATGAGACTGTGAGATCACTAAAACCAACTTTGGCGATATTACATTTTTCTATAATGATTGTTGTCTTACTATCGTGTGTCTTGGAACCAATTTAGGATAAGAATTTGGAAGTTATAGCGCTAGTATTGGATGATAATATTAGTATAATCAATCTCATGATATTGCTCAAATAATATAGTTTAGTTGATGAAAATGAACTTCTTTTCTAAAATTATTGTAATTATATTTCCAGTCATTGAGCAAACTATTTCTCTCTCTCTCTCTCTCTCTCTCTCTCTCTCTCTCTCTCTCTCTTTTAAATAAATGTTCACAGAAAGTTGTCTAGCACTTTACATTGGTGGAATATAAAAACAATCACTATTCTCTTGTTTTGTAGCATGTGTTTTAAAATGAAGCAGACCAGTGCTAGTGTCCAATTAAAGTTTGATTGATGCATGAGGGCCTTTCCTACAATAGATGCAACATTGAAAACAATTTGTGCAATTATAAGAGACTCTACTGTAGTTAATCAAATAGGTAGAGCTGGCCACGTCAGTTATATTTAGATATAAGGATTGAGAAACTTAACGTGAGAACTCTTGTCATTAGACAAATAAAGATAGTAGAGATATACTAACATAATTACTTCAGATGAAAATGGAATTCACAATAGCATGATAATTCATCAACCGATGTTAGAAATAGTTGCAGAAATTTCTGGTTCTAAATATTCATGTGCTTGATACATGCATTTTTTTTTACATAGACCTAAAACAAAACTTGTGCATAGTTCCCAAAACAAAACTATAAAAGAAAATAAAATTGAGATAAAATATAATATATACAACAGTTAATAGATCTTATAAAGAAACTAACCTAAGTCAATCATATCGGAGAAAGCCATAACAACGTGTTCTAGGATTGTGCATGGCCTCCATGTTTAGCTATGACTTAGAAAATCAAAACGTGCACCATTTCCTTGGGCGTGGATCATCGGCAGCGTCTATGTGGCCTTGATTGGACCATATATATATATATATTTAAATGCAAAAAAAAAAAAAAAAAAACCAAAAAAAATATATAAAATTATGGTCATGCCAAAGACCACATGGGTGCTATTGGGATTATAACCCCCCGTGTATGGGCTGAGAATCCAAAACCCATTCCCTATGTTGCAAAGTTTTAGTTACCATAGTATGGATTGTAATTTAACATAATAAGAATACTAATTGCAAAAGAAAAAAAAAGCTAAATAAAAAATGACCTATTTCTCAGACTGTGTTTGTTGGCACAATAATCTTCATACTTCATTGAGTTGTTTATGCTTTCAATTCTGCATATTGAAAATAAAAATGTCAATCAACAATTCATATCAATTGAAAGTGCAAGTGCAATTGCTCAGCCAAAAGGAAGACAAAAAATTGAATCGTCAATTAAGTAAAGTGGAAAGGAGAATCATATACATATGTGTGTATATATATAAGGGGCTATGATTTTTTATGGTTACAAATTCAAAATGAATATGGTACATGCACTTTACATTGGTAGAATATAAAAACAATCACTATTCTCTTATTTTGTAGCATGTGTTTTAAAGTGAAGCAGACCAGTGCTAGTGTCCAATTAAAGTTTGATTGATGCATGAGGGCTTTTCCTGCAACAGATGCAACATTGAAAATAATTTGTGCAATTATAAGAGACTATGCTGCAGTTAATCAAATAGGTAGAGCTGGCCTCGTCGGTCATATTCAGATATAAGGATTGAGAAACTTAACTTGAGAACTCTTGTCATTAGACAAATAAAGATAGTAGAGATATACTAACATAACTACTTCAGATGAAAATGGAGATTCACAATAGCATGACAATTCATCAACTGATGTTAGAAATAGTTGCAGAAATTTCTGGTTCTAAATATTCATGTGCTTGATACATGCATTTTTTTTTTACATAGACCTAAAACAAAACTTGTGCATAGTTCCAAACAAAACTATAAAAGAAAATAAGATTGAGATAAAATAGAACATATACAACAGTTAATAGATCTTAGCATAAAGAAGCTAACCTAAGTCATCCATATCGGAGAAATCATAACAACGCGTTCTAGGATTGTGCATGGCCTCCATGTTTAGCTATGACTTAGAAAATCAAAACGTGCACCATTTCCTTGGGCGTGGATCTTCGACAGCGTCTACGTGGCCTTGATTAGACTATAATTTTTTTTAAATGCAAAAAATTTAAATAAAAAAATGAAAATAAATATAAAATTATGGTCATGCCAAAGACCACATGGGTGCTATTGGGATTACAACCCCCGTGTATGGGTTGAGAATCCAAAATCCATTCTCTATGTTGCAAAGTTTTAGTTACCATAGTATGAATTGTAATTAAACATAATAAGAATACAAATTGCAAAAGAAAAGAAACGAAAAAAAGCTAAATAAAAAATGACCTATTTTCTTAGACTGTGTTTGTTGGCACAATAATCTTCATACTTCATTGAGTAGTTTATGCTTTCATCTCTGCATGTTGAAAATGAAAATGTCAATCAACAATTCATATCAATTGAAAGTGCAAGTGCAATTGCTCAGCCAAAAGGAAGACAAAAAATTGAACCATCAATTAAGTAAAGTGAAAAGGAGAATTATATACATATGTGTGTGTGTGTGTGTGTGTGTGTGTATATATATATAAGGGGCTATGATTTTTTATGGTTACAAATTCAAAATGAATATGGTAAATGCACAATATTTGTTTATGATTTTTTCGGTTACAAATTCAAAATGAATATGGTAAATTCATATTTGGCCATTGTCTAGTATATTAATTTTAGGAAATACATTAAAGGATATATATGTAATATATAATATTCGATAACTATTATTTTACATTTTATTAGCATTAATTAGAAATGGTTAAGATGAGAGAGAGAGAGAGAGAGAGAGAGAGAGAGAGAGAGAGAAGAAGAAGAAGAAGAAGAAGAAGAAGAAGAAGAAATGATCTTTATATAGGCTGCCACATAGATGCTGAGGTGGCAAAACAAAAGGTTTTGGTTTTCATATATATATATATATATATACTAGTTTTTTAACCCGTGCGATGCACTGGGAGAATATTGTGATTCTACAGTACAAAATGCTCCTTTTTAATATAAAAATGAGTTTTGTTAGAAGAAAAAAATGGTTAGATTCTATTCATTTTATAACTTTAGCAAATCGTAATACCACCAAGAGTAATGATCCGTGCAAATAAAATGTGCATATTAAGTGTGCACATAAAGATCTAGGTCATTCATTTTGGTGGGTCTCATGTGTGCAGGGATGGACCCCACCAAAACGAATGACCCAGATCTTTATGTGCACACTTTATATGCACATTTTATGTGCACATAGCATTACCCTAAAAGTTAATTCTATTGAAAGAATGAAATGGCTAAACTTAGTGAAACTTAGTCAACACTTGAACAATGTGAATAAAGAAATGTACAATTGAGTTCTCAATTATTTTCTGCTTCAGTGAAATTATTTTTGGCCTCCTATGATATGTAAGCAACTTGTAAGTAGATGTCAAGTTAACAAAAAAAAAGTTAAGTTTAAAGTCTAATTGAAGAGATAAAAGTTTTGCTATGGAAAAAAACAGAGAGAAAATTTATGGTGTAAAAAGAAAAGTAAATAAACCTTGCAATGGATGCCCAAAAAGTAGAGCAAAGATTACAAATAAAAAGAAAAAAGATACCCAAGGAAACCCAAAAAACTAATACATTAGAAGTAAAAGATAGTGCTTGGCATGTAGCCTTCAATTCATCAAAGAGCTCTTGTGGGACATCTTTACTTAATGCCCATTACTACATAACCTGTGCTACATTTGCCTCCCAATATTAACAATAAAAGAAAACACAACCAGTTCGTCAATATTTTTATTCTAGCTAACAGAAAGAAAACAATGAAAAATCTTTTTATTTTTTAATTAATAACAATAATAGTTGACTATATAGAATGTAAAAGGAAATTGGAGTAAAATAAAATCATAAATTTTGAATTTCATGAACCACTTTTTTCCCTGTTTTCTTTTTTTATTTCTTTCTATTCTTTGTAAATATGCAAAAACTGACTTAATGCATTGAAACAATCTTCCAGAGAGAATATCAAATTTCATAACAACATCAGTAAAGGCATAACAAAAATTTAACAAATACTTTGCCCTATATAAAAATAGAAAACAAATTATATGTGAATCACGTACCCATTATCAAGTTGGGAATTAAGCATCACAGAGAGATGGGATACCACAAGAGCCATTAGGATAAAAAAGCTTGCCCATTAAACTATCTGTGTGTGTATAAATAAGAGAATTGGAAGAGAAGAAACAAATGATAAAGACAAATGAAAAGAGTGATAGCAATACATATTTTTTGAGAAACATATGTGGTGATGATTCAATTTTAGGAACGTTTGACTAACAATAAATAAGGTCAAAATAATTACATTATCTTTTTGAGAAATGTATGTAATGATGATTCCTCTTTAGAAACGTTTGATTATCAATAGATAAGGAAGAGTCGTAAATAGATAATGCAATTAACATTTGATTAGCAATTAGTGGTACGATTCTTCAATTTCATTTCCTGATTGTTCTCCTTTTTATGCTCTTTAATATATTATTTTCACTAATAAGTATGTCTTCAAAACGTAGAGGCTTCTTGATTATGAATTCTAATGGTTATATATGGTATGTATTATTAGATATAGCTACAATTTTGGGATATATGTAAGGATTTAATAAATACGACAATACCATGTACTAACTCATGGGTAATTATTAGCACTATATTTTGGCAGAAAAAGTCTTTCATTTTCTTTGTAACATAGAGTAGGAAGGTGAGGGACATTTATGGTGATTTCTTTTCATTAGCTATGTATTGATTAAGATTGGGGAGCATGAAAGAGAGTGAACAAACAGAGGATTTTAAGGGATAGGAGAAAAAGGCGTAAGGTAAGGAACATTAAACTGATTTTTATTACTGAGAGAGAGAGAGAGAGAGAGATAGGCAAAAGCTGGTTATAGAGGAATGAAAGTAAATCATGGAGAGAGAGCTGTTAGGGATATATACTAAAAGTCATGCTTTATGTAGTTGATTTATTATTCATTTAATAAAATCAGTTAATCCATTTTTATGAGAATCTGTGTGGGGAATATTTGTATTATATTGTTTATTAATATTATGCATGTGTGTCTTTCATTCTACATAGTAGGTGGTTTGGTGTGTAGAGTTCGGCTTACACACGGAAGATTAGACCATCAGATATTGTAAAATGTAAGATTTTGATTTACAGTCTTAGATGGATTGGACACACCATCGGTAGGACTGCAGCATGGTGTTGTAGTAGGTTTGTCTTGACTACGGGAAATGGTATAGTTTCAACTCACCATGCTGGTACACTTTGTGTATTAAACGGGGCTGGCTTGGGGTAATTATCTTTATACATCATTATAAGATAATTAATACCTCATGACTATTATGAGTGCTTATGCTCTAAATTGTAGTGACCTGGAAATTTAGAAACGAACATTTAAATTTTTAATTCCATTTTCGTCAGAGAACATACCAGTTTTGGAAATTTTGCAATATGAAATTACCTGTGTGCATGTGGGATTGTGTGAGCTCAACACATGGGATAACTTCCATGAAGTTACTTGGAGCCCAAAGAAAATTCTTGTGCACAGTGTGTGCGTGTGACTGTGTTGTGTGTATGTTGTGGGCTTATGCTTGAAGCCACTTGGTGGCCAAGCTATTCTATATCTATATATAGTACACCCACCCCCAATACAATACACAAACTCTCATCTCAACTCTCTGCCTCTCCACTATGTCTCTCTTTCTCGGCTACACAAGTCACACACACATATATTTTATATACTCAATTCAGTGAGTGCTTGCAAAATCAAAGCTTGATTTCTAATTTGGGAGTTCGCTACCTTTCTCAGTAAATTCAAACTGGGTAAGTGTCCAATTGTAATTTGTGATTCCAGTTTTATATAGCACTATTGATATAGATTCAAATATATGAAGAATTTCATATATATATATGTTGATATATATAGAATTTCGTATATATATCGTTAAGGGTCCGAAATTAGCGGGCAGAAAAACTATGACAGAAACTTGATTTCTTTATATCAAATGAAAGGTTTTGATCCCACGAGGTTGTGTTTCAAATTTCAAAAGCTAATTCGCAACGGTCGCGACGAACGGTCGATTTAAAGTTTTGTCGTCTTTCAGTTTTTCAATAAAATCAAGAGCTGTGTTTTGATTCATGAAAAATCAATTTCATATTTGAAATCTACGCGGAAAAAGGAAGAGATTCATATATTGAAGCCCTGCTTTAGTTAAGTTTTCAAAATGGGTAAAAATTAGCCTTTGATTTTAAAACAGGGGAAGAAAAGAGGAAAGAGACGTTTCTGTGACATCTCGCGCGAGCGGCCCGCGCACGCGACCATGCTATTTTTGAAAACTATTTTGAATTAACCACGTGACCTTAGTAAGCTTAACTCGCTCGAGCGAGGCCTCGCGCGAGCTGCCTGCTCGAGCGGCCCGCGCGAGCGAAGTCCCGCGCAAGCGGCCCGCGCGCGCGACCTTGGGCAGTTTGTTGAAAGCTCCTGTTTTCTTATACTTGAGCCAGTTTTGAGCTAAGGGACCTTGTACCCTAAGCTTTAAGAGTTGTACCTCGCTGATATACGTGCATTATTGTATATATCAAGATTTGTAACAGTTTGAGCAGTTCCGGTTTCTATTCTGATTAATTATTCAGTCTATCCTCGGTGAACGGTAGTTCCGTATAACCCTCAATAAAGTTGTATAACATGTTAACAATGTATTTACATGTTTACTTGAGCTGCTATGCCTTAAATGGTTAATTGAGTTGCTATGCTTACGTGTTTACCTGGGTGATTTCAGCATGTCTAATGTGTTGCTTTAATCGATAGCATGTTTTGATATGTAATTTATGAAATGTTGAATATGGCTGGATGCTTAGAGCTCGCATATGTCATATTATTTCATAAGCATGAGCATGAACACGAAAATCACGAAAATGATTTTGGGATGAAAGACCTTAGAGGTTGCCTAAGGTTGCTAGTAACAATATTAGTATGAATCATGATATAAGTTGCCTAAGGTTGCTAGTAACCATATTTATATTGATTGTCTTTCCTATACTATCCTTGCCGTTTATGTTAAGTATCAAGTTGATTTACAAAGCAATATGGTATCGTCGTTTGCAAATGTAATTGGAATCATGAAGGGAAACGTTTTATGTTATATGTGAACATGATTAATGTTGTGAGCTATGTGATCTCATGCTAAGTATGCGTATCTTCCAAGTGATGTGTGAATTAATGTTTAACCTATAGAGATTCGTGCCCGGTTTATGTGGAACTCTGGCTTGAGCGCGTATTCTTAATTTGGAGTACCTTTGTACTGTTTGAGGAGGATCCTCGAGTGGGCGCTGCAAATTTTCAATCAGATTTAAGTGGGGGTTAGTGTTGACTACACCGAATTTGGAGAGTATGTTATGGGACACCCTTAGCCGACTATTTCGTGAGCAGTATTTTCCCGTTCATAGTTCGTCGAACTAAGAAGATTGAATTTCTGAAATCTTTGTTAGGGAGCCTTGACAGTTTCTTAGTATGAGGCTAGCCTCATTTTCGATATAACATTAGACAATAGAATAAAGGTAAGAACTTTTGAGAATGGACTTCGCCCAGGCCTACGCATCAACGTGGTTGGATTTGAGTTGAATGTACGTAGTCAAGTGGTTAAGAAAATATTATTATTTGGGTATTTGAGTTCGAATAAAAAAGTTAGAGAACTTCGTGCACCAACTAAGAACAGTCAATTGGACCACCCCCAGTTCGTCCACCTTTTCAGCAGGCTTGTAGGCCACTTTTGTCACCACCACATCCAACTCCTTCAACTCAGAATTTTTTTGGTCAAGCATCCCTAGGGGGACAATAAAGACAGTTAATCTTTTTGCCGCCACACCTTCCGTGGGTAATACCGATGCTTCTGTGATCTGAGGTAAGTTGTTCGTGTTTAGTCCCAGTGCCACTATGCCTGTAGATATCGATCGGAGCATCGTATCCCTTCGGATACCACCTTGTGCATCATCATTGAGTTGAGGAATGAGTCATTTGGTTCCTACATTGTTAGTTGTTAATTGATACTTCCGTTGGAGGCTTAGTTCCCTTGGATTGAGTGTGTCGTGGCTGCGAGCTATGATAGTTGACCAGCACACCATCTTTGATTTGTGATTGTGAATATGGACTAGTGAGTACTTACCATGCACTTGTGACTTGTTTCGAGAGGAAGGTAGAATTTACACTACCATTTGGGAATCTTAATTGTTTTGTGGATCGTATAGAGACTGCGATATATCCGCTTCATAATCGGTGCAACGGTAAAAAAAATTGTATTGACTCCTTAAATAGCTTGTTTTGTTTTCCAATGAGAATGAACCAAATTTGATTGAGTTATCTCCAGTTATGGGTTAGTACACCGATGTGTTCCCTGAGGATTTACATGGCTTGTCGCCATCCGTGAGAATTGAGTTGTGACAGAATAATACCCAGTACTTCATCTATTTTGATGTTGTCATATTATAGGACATCCGTAGGTTTGAAAGAGTTAAGGACTCAGTTAGAGAACTTATAGGTTTGCAATTTCATTCATCTTAATCCGTCTCCTTGGAGAGTACCCATTTCCCTGTGCCAAGAAGATAGATGGTTCGCTAAAGTTGAGTATTGCGTATGACATCGAATCTTGTGACTATAAGAATCAGTAGATCCTTTTGACCAACTTCGTGGTTCAACGTCTTTAGCTTCAAAGAATGATTTAAAATAGAGTTATCACCAGTTGCGCACTAGGGAACATGAGATTCCTAAGACTACTTTCCGCCTGCGTTACAGACATTGTGAATCCCTTGTTATACCATTCAGTTTGACGAACGCACCTACTGTTTTAGTAGATTTGATAAGCCGTGTGTTTAATCCTTGCTAAGGACAAGTTTGTGATTGTGCACCGATGACTATGTATGCCAAATTATCTAAGTGTGGATATTGATTATCCGAGGTAAAAAGTTTCTTGAACATGTTGTTTCTGGTAATGGAGTATCCGTGGATCCTTCTAACATTGGGATCGTTATAGATTTACTTTGTATCTGAGATTCATGGTTTCTTGGGACTAATAGGTTACTACCGTTGCTTTATTGGACATGTTTCCCCATTTGGCAATTACCTTAGTTGACTAAAATAAAGGTGAACTTTGTTTGAGATGCTTTGGGTGAGAATATGTTATACCAAAGTTGCAAAATTTGTTTGACTTCAACACCTATTCTTGTGAGCACTGAGTGTGAGTTGATTGAACTATACCGTATGCTTCCTGAACATAGATTGAGCTATCCATGACTTAGGACTAAGAGACAACACATATAAGACATCTCTGACTCAAAGAGACCCTAATTTGGGACAACGTCGTTGGGTAATTATAACTGTGACTATAAATGTAACTTTGGGTGACCTTGAGACATGAGTGGACTATGACTTGAATTGCACTGCCACCCAAGCTAGGCCAATGTCATGGACGAGAAGTATAACTATGACTTAGCTTCTTTACCTATGCAAGAGTGGAAAATGTTGAGACTCTCGTGTACCCTAGTATATTTACCGATGCAAGAGTGGAGAATACTAAGACGTTGTGATGACTTTGAGAATTGTGATTCGGAGACTTTTACCCAAATTTTCTCGTTTGACTTGAATGTGTAATCGAAAGTTTTGACTTGAAGTTGTTAGTAGTACAGAAACTCGATGATGAGACCATTACCTTGACATTCCGTATGCTTAATGGAGACTTAGGACAAGGTTGGACTTTTGGTGACGTTTGAGGTTTGAGACCTCGAGACCGAGTGTTTGTTCCCGTTGCTTGCCGTGGAGATGTGTTGAAAGAGTTCCGCCATTCCCGTTTTGCCGTACATCCGAGAGGCACAAAGATGTACCATGATTTACGTCGCCAGTATTGGTGGAAAGGGTTAAGGAGGTCCATTGCTGAATTTGTTTGATTTTCCAGCATGTAAAGATCGACACCAGAGAATCAGAGGTTTGTTACAACCGTTTTCAATTGCCTGTTACAGCATTTCTAAGAACTTTGCATAAGGACAATACTCTTTTGGATCCTTGTAGATCATTTGGACCACATCTACACATTCGTTGCCATCCAGAGTGACCAACATCATAGTTTCCCTTAGTATGATTCACGTCCGTACGATCGTGAGACACCGTACTGTATTAGTGTCGATGCGTTTAACTGTGATACGAAGGTTGTGTTTTCTTCCTGGCAGGAATTGCAGTAAGTATGGGGTATTCAATTCCTTCTATTCTGATTGATTTTGGAAAACATGTTGAGAGTAGTGTTATGACACTTAGTAGGAATTGGGAAGAACAGTTTCTGTTAGCCAAGTTGCATCCAACATCAGTTATCAGATGGTACCGCCTGAGGCATTGTATGGCCGTCCGTGTAGGTCAACTTGTGATGAGGTGAGGTAGGTGAATCTATCATTCTTGGTTCCGATATGGTTTGAGAGACTTCCGAAAAGATCAAGGTAATTATAGAGAAATTGATTACAGCTCAAAGTCGCCAGAAATCGTATGCCGACCGACGTCGTCGACCATCCGTGTTTAAGATTGATGTCCTAGGTTGCAGCCTTTGATCAAGCAGTAAGTTAGTGCTGCGTTTGTTGAACCGTTTGAGATCCTTGAGAAGATGGCGCATTTGTATATTGTTGGGCTCTTCCGCCTCAGTCGTTGAGAGTGCACAATGTGTTTCATGTGTAGATACTCAGAGAGATCCTGTTGTGTTTGATTGGACCGTAGTATCTCTTGGTGAATATATATAGTATGAAGAGCAAGGCAACCTGTCCGTATCATTGAGAAGAAAGATCGTGTGTTACAAGGTAGGGTTATTACGTTGGTAAGAATTCAGTGGAATCATCATAACATTGCCGAGTCGACATGGGAAGACGAGAATGAATCTAGGAAGGGTTACCCTCACCTTTTCCCCGAGTAGAGTAAGCTCCTTTGATTTGACAATGTTAGTTAAACAAGGTTTGAGCAAGTCGTTGGTGCCTTTTTCGCTCTATTGCACCGAATTCTGGGACAGAATTCTTTTAGGGGGTAGTGTCACACCCCAACCCGCCTCGGCGAGTTGGAACACCTGTAACAAGCCCACACGTTCAAAACACCCTTAATTCATTAAGAAACACATGAATTGGACCTCATAAAACAGCTCCGTTGACACAAAATAGACCCAAGGACAAAATTGTCATTAATAAAGTATAGCAAATTTTATACCAAAATATAGGTCTTTGAGTCCCGGTTCTAACGTGAAAAACGGCACGCAAATCTGAATTTTCTACAGAGAGTTATGCTTGTTTCCGTAAAAGCTGTCGAGGCTGAACCTAGACTAGCGAATCGATCCGGCCCAAATCCGGATCAATCCGGATTTAGCAGAATGTTATTTTCTGCAGTTCCTTATGCCCCGGATCGATCCGCACTTGACCCGGATCGATCCGGTTCTTGCAGAAGAGTTTTTCTGCTGCAAAAACACTGCTAAAACAGTTCAAACTTTCCCCAAGTACCAAAATTGATTCCCAACATCATTAAAACTCTTGAGAACACCTCCCAAACACCCGTGAACATATCAATAACATTTGTAAATCTTTCCAAATCATTCAAAACATCATCCATGTTCATTTAAATGAGACACTAACCATAGAAACTCCAATTCCACCAACTAGTAAGGAAAAAGGATTGGTGTTTGCCAAGATGATTCAAAACACAATAGCCTTGAAGAATTTCTCAGAAAAACATTTCCAAAACCATGTCAAACCCTTTGGAAAGTTGTTTTAACATCCAATACATTAATCCAAGTATAAGTTGACAACCAAGCACATAGATTTTGCTCATGGATCAAGTTTGGCATTAAACTCTACTTGTTCTCAACATTTGCAAGTCAATACAACAAGGAGTGTCCAAGTCCAAGTTTACAACTAAAACTATTTAGTTCCATTCAAATCCACTCCTAACATACATAACTTATAGCTTGCAAGTTCAACTCATAGTTTGATGTATAGGCCACCATCAAAACCCAACTTTACATATGACAAGTTTCCAAAAAGACCCAAGATACATTTATATTGCCAACAAAAGATACATTCTAAGCATAAACTAACTAGGCATATGAACACATATACACATGGACACTACTCCCACGCCCACCCGTCGTGCGGATTATTTCCTCTCCTCGTCTCGTTTGGTACCTGCAATGGTTATTCAATAACCACAACAGAAAACATATTTTTCATTTAAGCTTTCGCTTAGTGAGGGAACTAATCATGCCATTGGAATGCAAAGTATGTAAATGCAACAATCATTATAAATGAAAACAAATTGATCTCCGAGAAGTCAAGTCATTCCAGCCACCACCCCCGGGTCCTTCTCACCCCGGATCTTTCTCACTTTTGGCGCATATAGCGCAACACACACTCTCTTGTGACCCCGAAGGGGTCACCGGCATTTCATTGTGGTCGTCACCACGTTTTACTCATTGAGGACTTCCTATCCCTTACATATGGGACCTATAAATGGTGACCACTACTTGACTTCCCTTTGATCCATATAAGCACATAGGCAATTTCAACACATAAGCATAGCAATTTCATAAATTTTGACATCCTTTTATCCAAATTCAACAACATATATATACATGAGCATGAGTTTAACAACTATGAACAACAATTATCACATTAACATAGCTAAATATCCAATTGAAAGATTAGGACACTCACCTCTTTGATTTATATGCAACTAAGCTTAGAATTTCCCCAATTCCTTCCCAAGTTTAGATCAATTTCTAGTTGGTGATAATCCTACACAAGTTTGGTACCAAGAACATCGTTTATCAAAAACGATTGCTATAAAAATGTTGCCGAAAACAAAAATAAATTACATGCATGTGATCCTCTTACCTCCACGAGTCCAAAAGTGGTCTCGGATCGTGAATCCGACGCCGGACGGCGAAGAAACGGCGAGAAACGTCGCGTGGATTTCCGTCGCTGACTCGAGAGCTCTCCGTTCTCTCTTTCCTAAGAATTTCCAGCTGTGTTTAATGTGTAGAGACACATATGCCTCATGCATATGTGTTGTCTCCACT
Source organism: Hydrangea macrophylla (assembly GCA_033977485.1). NCBI lineage: Eukaryota > Viridiplantae > Streptophyta > Magnoliopsida > Cornales > Hydrangeaceae > Hydrangea > Hydrangea macrophylla. Next base: position 132,703,197 of record CM066984.1, on the reverse strand, counting down.
TTTCAGTATTCCCATTTACACCCCCAAACTTTCTTTAAGCTTTATTATGAAACCCCCTTGTTATTTACGTTAACTACCCATCTTTTCTAAAAAGGATTTAATCTAAGTCTCGCGTGGGTCCCAAACGTGGTCCCACATAATTCATGAGGTTGCTATTAAACCTACCAATTATGAATTCTATTCAAATACGCCCTCACACGGGTACCAAAACTGATCCCCTTATCTATCATAAGACATAATAATAACTTTAAGCATTTAAATAAATATGCACATAAACATATAATGACATCAAAATGCAATTATTCTAATTAGACCCTCGTTGGGCCCCACTTTTATACCAGTCCCGCCTTTCACAGGACTTTCATCTGTGTCCGCATTTGAATACCTTTTCACATGTAGGTTCATAACCCCACCTTAATTCAGCCCATGCATTAATTATCTTTAATTAACACACATTAACACTAAATTAATCTTCTTTTCCGGGTACGGGTGTTACATTTCTCCCTCCCTTTTAAGAAGTTTGTCCCCAAACTTATTCTTACCTCATCAGTCGAACAAGTGCGGGTACTTCTCCCTGATCTCATCTTCCCGTTCCCAAGTTGCCTCTTCAACGCTATGATTACGCCAAAGGACCATGACCAACGGAATTGTCTTCGTTCTTAACACTTGATCTTTCATATTTAGAATCCGTACTGGGTGTTCAACATACGTCATATCTTCTCGGACTTCCAACGGTTCTGGTTCAAGAATATGTCTCGAATCTGACACGTAACGTCTGAGCATAGACACGTGGAACACGTTATGAACATGTGCCAATTCTTGTGGTAGTTCCAATCTGTAAGCTACCGGTCCCACTCTATTCAGAATCAGAAAAGGTCCAACATATCTTGGACTTAACTTACCTTTCTTACCAAACCGCGTAATGCCCTTCGAAGGTGAAACTTTCAAGAACACATAGTCACCAATTTCAAATTCTAACGGTCTTCTACCCATATCAGCATAACTTTTGTAGCGACTTTGTGCGACTTGTAACCGTTGCTTAATCAGCTTAACTTTGTCGGTGGTAATTTGAACAATTTTCGGTCCTAGAAGCTGCTTTTCCTTAACCTCTGTCCAACACACGGGCGATCTACATTTCCTACCATACAATGCTCAAAAGGTGCCATTCCAATGCTTGTCTGGAAACTATTGTTATAAGAAAACTCAATTAACGGCAAATGAGTTTTCCAGTCAGCCTTGAAATCCATAACACAAACTCTAAGCATATCCTCGAGAATCTGAATAACCCGTTCCGACTGGCCGTCTGTTTGCGGATGAAACGTTGTGCTAAAATGCAAAGCTGTTCCCATTGCTCTTTGTAGCCCTTCCCAAAACCTGGATACAAAATGTGTATCACGATCTGATACTATAGATACCGGTGCCCCATGCAATCTTACAATCTCTTTAACATAAAGTTCCGCTAACTTTGTTGGTTCTGTGGTCTTAATCGACAAGAAGTGGGCTGACTTAGTCAACCTGTCAATGATTACCCAAATGCTATCATTAGATCTAGGAGACCTCGGCAATCCAGACACAAAATCTATTATAATGTGCTCCTATTTCCATTCCGGTATTTCCAATGGTTGTACCTCCCCCGCGGGTCGGTGATGCTCAAGCTTTACTAATTGACATGTCATGCATTTAGCTACGTATTCAGCGACTTCATGTTTCATACCACTCCACCAATAGACTTCCCTCAAATTTCTATACATTTTCGTACTACCCGGATGCACGGAATACCGAGTACCATGAGCTTCTTCCAAAATTCTTTCTTTTAAATTACCAACAATAGGAACACATAATCGATTGATGTACCATAATACCCCATCATGCAAACTGAACTCTGGTCACTTACCCTCAGGTAGTTTATCCAAACCTTTTTCAAGTTTGGATCCAAAAGTTGATTCATTTTAATTTCTCCAATCAAATCAGGTTGTGCTATGATTGCAGCCATTAACCCTTCTTCAACTCTAGGAATAACTTCCAATTCTAGTTGTTCAAACTCTTTCACTAATTCTTCCTGCGCCGTCAATACACATGTCAAACTTTTCGATGATTTCCGACTTAAAGCATCGGCGACCACATTCGCCTTACCCGGATGATATTGAATTTTTAGATCGTAGTCCTTCATTAACTCCAACCATCTTCGTTGGCGCATGTTTAAGTCCCTCTGGGTAAATAAGTACTTCAAGCTTTTATGGTCAGTAAAAATTTCACAAGTTTCCCCGTACAAATAATGTCGCCAAATTTTTAAAGCAAAGATTACCGCGACAAGTTCCAGATCGTGAGTTGGATAATTCTTCTCATGAGTTCTCAATTGCCTCGAAGCATACGCTATCACCTTGTCTCCTTGCATAAGGACACACCCCAAACCTTGATGAGAAGCATCGTTGTAAATACTAAATCCCCCGGTGCTTGTCGGAATTGCAAGGATCGGAGCAGAAGTCAACTTACTCTTCAATGTCTGGAAACATTCTTCACATTCTTTCCCCCATTCAAACGGAACATCCTTTCGCATAAGTGTTGTCATCGGAGCCGCAATCTTTGAAAAATCCCGAACAAACCTTCTATAATACCCAGCCAATCCCAGAAAACTACGAATTTTTGACACATTGGTTGGTCTCGCCCAATTCATAACGACTTCTATTTTTTATGGATCGACTGACACACCTTCTTTAGAAATCACATGGCCAAGAAAGGTAACACTTGACAATTAAAACTCACTTTTCTTCAGTTTTCCAAACAATTGCTTTTCTCGAAGACGTTGCAACACCAATCTCAAATATCTATCATGTTCTTCCGAACTCTTTGAGTAAATAAGTATATCATCAATAAAAACGATAGCAAATTCATCTAAATACGTTTTAAAGACCCTATTCATTAAGTCCATGAACGCAGCCGGTGCATTGGTTACCCCAAATGGCATTACAAGATACTCGTAGTGGCCGTATCGAGTTTTGAAGGCCGTCTTCTCAACATCCTCGGCCTTTACCTTCAGTTGATGATGCCCCGACCTCAAATCAATCTTTGAAAACACCTGAGCTCCTTGTAGTTGATCAAATAAATCATCGATCTGTGGTAATGGGTACTTGTTTTTAATAGTTACCTTGTTAATCTCACGACAATCAATACACATCTTCATCGTTCCGTCTTTCTTTTTCACAAAAAAGACCGGTGCACCCCAGGGTGATACACTTGGCCGAATGAATCCATTGTCTAACAACTCCTGTAACTGAGTCTTCAACTCTTTCAACTCTACCGGAGCCATTCTATATGGTGCCCGTGAAATGGGTTATGTTCTCGGTATCACATCTATACCAAATTCAACCTCCCTCTCAATTAACACACTCGGCAAATCTTGTGGGAATACATCAGGAAATTCCCTAACAACTGGTATATCTTCTAATTTTTGTTCAGTGCTTCTAGTATCCAATATACTACAAAGGAAACCTTTACACCCTTTTCTCAATAAACGACAAGCCTTGATGGTGGATACAAGATAAGGTGGTGACACGACACCTGTCCCTTGAAAAGAAAAGACCCTATGAGTCGGTGCTTGGAATTCTACCCTTTTGTTTTCACAATCAATAACCTCGTGATTAACTGACAACCAATCCATCCCCAATTGACATCAAAATGTTGGATTACTAACGGTACTAGATTCATTGTTAACACTTCATCATTAATTTTAACTTTACAATTCCTATAAACTCCAGAACTCACCAAAGATCTTCCCAACGGAACATCAACAGATAAATCATATTCAAGAAGTTCTAAGGGTACATTCATGTTCCTAGCGAATTGATGTGATACAAACGAGTGTGTAGAACCGGAATCCATTAATACATTAGCAGGTGTTGAACAGATAGAAACTTTACCTGACACGACCATGTTAGCAACGGTGGTCTCCCCTGGGTTAAGCTGGAAATAACGACCCTGACGTTGTTCTCTTCCTTGTGATTGTTGTTGTTAAGGTGGTCGCGACACTACTCACGGTTGCACTGGAGCCTTCTTGCCTCGGCTTAGGACAATTGCGCATTCGATGTCCAAGCTCCCCACAGTTATGGCAAACCATCCCTCTATCGTCGGTACGCCTCATCGGAGTGTAAGTATTTGGCCTCACTCCTGGACAATTCTTTGCTACATGCCCCATTTGTTGACAATTGTTGCACAGTGTTGTCGGTAGATTGCACACATCCCAATGAAACTTACTACACGTGTTGCACCGTGGCTTATTACTTCCACCACCTGAGGAACCTCCAAAACTTTGTCTTTTCGAACTCCCTTGACCACTATATTGACTTGAACCCGGCCGTTTATATTGTTGAGTTACCGGTGCTTGCGAACCTTATTGATACCCCATATCTCTCTCAGCAATTGAAGCCACATCCAATGCCTTTGCTACTTTATCCAACCGTTGCACTGATAGTTGACGTCGAATCTCGTCTCTAAGCCCAGTTACAAACTTTCTAGTTCAATCCCCTTTGTTTGGTACTATGTTATCAGCAAATCATGCCAAACTTGTAAATTTAGCAGAGTATTCCCGAACTGTCATCCCTCCTTGTTTCAATTCCATAAACTCTTGAGCTTTCACATCTTTGAACAATTTTGGAAAGTATTGCTTCTTGAAGAGTACTACGAACTCCTCCCAAGTGTTCGGCCTATCGGGTCCCAATTTTGTACGCCACCAGTATTGTGCTTCTTCTTTTAAAGTATCGGCGGCAAATAAAACCTACTGAGCTTCGGAACATGGAAGAACCCTGAATATCCTCTCCATATCAGACAACCAAAAATCGGCTCTCATTGTATTAGTCTCCCCTCTGAATAATGTCGGTTTTTGCTTGTAGAATTGTGAAATTGTAGTCACCTCCTCCCTCGGATTAGGATTCGGTTGTTCACGTCTCCCCTCTATCGCATGGGTTTCAACTACTTGTACTAAACCGGCTACAACTCTTTCCATTCTTTCCATTTGCGTAGGCGGTGTCAAACCAGACATTTTTTCTCTGGAATTCATAATACATTTTCACACACACGTTATGTTTATACTTTTTAATGCATGCTCAACATCATTCAACATGCTAAGTAAACGTGTATGCATGATTTACACATTCATTAATCATTTATACTTATTACGTGTTGTAATCGTCACTTGTCCCCAAGGCTCTAACCTATTGCTCTGATACCAAAAATTGTCACATCCCAACCCGCCTCGGCGAGTTGGGACACGTGTAACAAGCCCACACGTTCAAAACACCCTTAATTTATTAAGAAACACATAAATTGGACCTCATAAAATAGCTCTGTTGACACAAAATAGACCCAAGGGAAAAATGGTCATTGATAAAGTATAGCAAATTTTATACCAAAAGATAGGTCTTTGAGTCCCGGTTCTAACGTGAAAAACGACACGCAAATCTGAATTTTCTACAGAGAGTTATGCTTGTTTCCGTAAAAGCTGTCGAGGCTGAACCTAGACTAGCGGATCGATCCGGCCCAAATCCGGATCGATCCGGATTTAGCAGAATGTTATATTCTGCAGTTTTGATGCCCCGGATCGATCCGCACTTGACCCGGATTGATCCGGTTCCTGCAGAAGAGTTTTTCTGCTGCAAAAACACTGCTAAAACAGTTCAAACTTTCCCCAAGTACCAAAATTGATTCCCAACATCAATAAAACTCTTGAGAACACCTCCCAAACACCCGTGAACATATCAATAACATTTGTAAATCTTTCCAAATCATTCAAAACATCATCCATGTTCATTTAAATGAGACACTAACCATAGAAACTCCAATTCCACCAATTAGTAAGGAAAAAGGATTGGTGTCTGCCAAGATGATTCAAAACACCATGGCCTTGAAGAATTTCTCAGAAAAACATTTCCAAAACCATGTCAAACCCTTTGGAAAGTTGTTTTAACATCCAATACATTAATCCAAGTATAAGTTGACAACCAAGCACATAGATTTTGCTCATGGATCAAGTTTGACATTAAACTCTACTTGTTCTCAACATTTGCAAGTCAATACAACAAGGAGTGTCCAAGTCCAAGTTTACAACTAAAACTATTTAGTTCCATTCAAATCCACTCCTAATATACATAACTTATAGCTTGCAAGTTCAACTCATAGTTTGATGTATAGGCCACCATCAACACCCAACTTTACATATGACAAGTTTCCAAAAAGACCCAAGATACATTTACATTGCCAACAAAAGATACATTCTAAGCATAAACTAACTAGGTATATGAACACATATACACATGGACACTACTCCCACGCCCACCCGTCGTGCGGATCATTTCCTCTCCTCGTCTCGTTTGATACCTGCAATGGTTATTCAATAACCACAATAGAAAATATATTTTTCGTTTAAGCTTTCGCTTAGTGAGGGAACTAATCATGCCATTGGAATGCAAAGTATGTAAATGCAACAATCATTATAAATGACAACAAATTGATCTCCGGGAAGTCAAGTCATTCCAGCCACCACCTCCGAGTCCTTCTCACCCCGGATCTTTCTCACTTTTGGCGCATATAACGCAACACACACTCTCTTGTGACCCCGAAGGCGTCACTGGCATTTCATTGTGGTCGTCACCATGTCCTACTCATTGAGGACTTCCTATCCCTTACATATGGGACCTATAAATGGTGACCACTACTTGACTTCCTTTTGATCCATATAAGCACATAGGCAATTTCAACACATAAGCATAGCAATTTCATAAATTTTGACATCCTTTTATCCAAATTCAACAACATATATATACATGAGCATGAGTTTAACAACTATGAACAACAATTATCACATTAACATAGCTAAACATCCAATTGAAAGATTAGGACACTCACCTCTTTGATTTATATGCAACTAAGCTTAGAATTTCCCTAATTCCTTCTCAAGTTTAGATCAATTTCTAGTTGGTGATAATCCTACACAAGTTTGGTACCAAGAACATCGTTTATCAAAAATGGTTGCCGTAAAAATGTTGCCGAAAACAAAAATAAATTACATGCATGTGATCCTCTTACCTCCACGAGTCCAAAAGTGGTCTCGGATCGTGAATCCGATGCCGGACGGCGAAGAAACGGCGAGAAACGTCGCGTGGATTTTCGTCGCTGACTCGAGAGCTCTCCGTTCTCTCTTTCCTAAGAATTTCCAGCTGTGTTTAATGTGTAGAGACACATATGCCTCACGCATATGTGTTGTCTCCACTTTTCATTATTCCCATTTACACCCCCAAACTTTCTTTAAGCTTTATTATGAAACCCCCTTGTTATTTACGTTAACTACCCATTTTTTCTAAAAGGATTTAATCTAAGTCTCGCGTGGGTCCCAAACGTGGTCCCACATAATTCATGAGGTTGCTATTAAACCTACCAATTATGAATTCTATTCAAATACGCCCTCACACGGGTACCAAAACTGGTCCCCTTATCTATCATAAGACATAATAATAACTTTAAGCATTTAAATAAATATGCACATAAACATATAATGACATCAAAATGCAATTATTCTAATTAGACCCTTGTTGGGCCCCACTTTTATACCAGTCCCGTCTTTCACAGGGCTTTCATCTGTGTCCGCATTTGAACACCTTTTCACATGTGGGTTCATAACCCCACCTTAATTCAGCCCATGCATTAATTATCTTTAATTAACACACATTAACACTAAATTAATCTTCTTTTTCGGGTACGGGTGTTACAGGTAGATTGTCATAACTCAAAATTTTTAATAAGGGTAAAACTATATATAAGTGCTTATGTGCAAACTGTTAATTAAATTGGTGTAGTATTTAAATTTATCTTAACCTGTGTCACTATATTTATTTATTTGTTTTCTTTTCTTATTTGGTTTTATTTTATTTTGTTATAATTTTTTTTTACTTAGTGTTAATTTGGGTACATGCTTTAAATTGGGTGTGTAAAACTAGACCACACACATACACATGCATTATATCTCTTCAACTCCTTTATAATGCAAATCAAAAACCAAACAAATAAAGTGGGCCCCACCCTCCCTAAAGAGCCGGCCATTCTCTCTCTCTCTCCTCACTTTCAATTTTTTTTTCTTTTCTTTCTCTCTTTCTCTTTTTCTCCACCTTCTCTCTATATCTTTTGGGTATATCAAAAACCTCCATGGCCCTTCTCCTTCAAGATTCCAATAGACCCCCAAAAAGTAATTTTTGTGAGTTTTGCTATTTCACATTTTAGTCTTAGATTTTCAAGAGCTTGCTAATGGTACCTTCGAAATTCATTTTGGTGGCCATTATCATGCTTTACCCAAATTACATAGAGTCCCATTGAGAGATTATTACATGCAATGGGTTCTTAGGCTACCCAGGACCTCTCTTTTCATCTTCTTGGAGTCATTTTGTAGTTCTTTGACTTTTCTCAAGTTTTCGTTGCTCTTCCATTTATTTTGGAACATCTTCATTGAAGTAGATTTACATTGTTGCATTTCCATATGTTATGCTTGTCTAAGATGCTTTGAGTTCATATATATGTGCTAGGAGAGAACTTAGACACATGTATTAGGATTTTCCCAAAGTTGTAATGTTAGGGTTATTATGCCTAAATGTGATTTATATGCCTTAGTTGTGCAAGTTGTGATTTTAGGATATTAAATGTGATTATAATGATGTTATGAGAATAATTTAGACACATGCATTAGATTTCCCCAAAGTTGTAAATTTAGGTTTGTTTGTCAAATTGTGAATTACATGCTTTGGTTGTACTAAACTTGATTATGTGATGCTAGATGTGCTTAGGATGCTCCCTTTATGTGAAAAAGCATGATAGGACGTTAGTTTAGAAATTCTCATTGGGAATGTCAAATTATACAATTTAACTAAATTCTTTGTGACCCTTGATATCATGTCTAATGGATTAGAATTATTGCTTAAATTGTAGTAGTGGATCATCCTTAATGTCATTGTTAACATCATATGCATTGAGGCCTAATCGACAAGCATTCTGTTTATCATGACATAAATGTTTTGTTTGAAAAAGATAAAAAAACCCCATGTGAAGGAATTTTATTTAAGAAATCCGGACATAGGTTGTGATGTGAGACAGGGAGAATGACCCTTAGAAACATTCAAACTCCAACTATATTCGGTTAGCTCTCGGAAGTTGGTATGCTACACTCCATGCGTGGGTGGCTCATGGTCCGGTAACGAGGGAGGTGTGCACATATCACGCATAACCGTGAGGCTCTAATCATTTCATTGTAGCCGTAGTGGTGATTCATTGCACCTCATTTCATTTTAATCATGGATAGCATATAGACTTGTTACAATGTTTTCTATGAGCCGTCGTTCTCATAAAAACGACAAACATTTTTCAAGTGAGCTTGATAAGGGCAAAGGGCATATGTGACCCGACGCATAGACGTTGATATTTTTGTTCTATTTTGGAGACTCATACTTAGTTATGCATTTGGATAGTTCTCGTGTGAACTTTAGTCTTTTGGAAAGTTTGTAATAGTTTAGTGCTTTAAAAAGAAAATTGTTGTATTAATTTTATTACAAAACTTCTTGTATATAAATTTCCATATTTTGATCTAGGGGGAGCCCTGTTGTAACCTTGATGGACAAATGTTAGTCCTTGTTTTTCCTACTTGTTAAGCTTATTTGTATTATATAGTTATGTTTCCGAGATCGTTGCATCTCTTTTAAAGCTTTATGTATGTGTGTTGATTTGAATCCTTATCGGATTTGGTTATGTTTAGTTTGTCCTTGTCGGACTTATTGCATTCAAATTAAATCATTGCCGGATTTGTTCATATTGCTTTCAAAGAAAATGTTTTAAAACTTCTCTCTCCCCCAATCTCTCCCAATCTCTCTCTCTCCCATTTTTTCTCTCTTTATCTCTTTCACTTCTTGTTTTTAATAAATTTTGAGTGCATGAAGTTCTGTTTGCTCTAGACTCGTGTTGTATGTTGTGTAGGACTTGTTTAGTCATGTATTGATGTTTAAACTTGAGGATTTAGCATAGTTGGGAACATTTCAAAATGCTGTCAAATCTGCTGTAAAAAAAACTGTTACTATTATTTCAATTTTCTACCCAAACGGTGAGGAATTGGAAAAACTGCTATTTGATAAAAGTTGTGCAGAATCGTATTTAACATGGAACCACATGGACAGAATGTGAAAATTTCAAAGACACAACTACTTACAGATGTTTTAAAATTCAGCAACTATCCAAAAATGGTCTTTTATCAAATTTATTGTATTTTTCCTTCTCTCCTTGAAGCTAGTGCTTGTCCGGATAGTCTTTTAATTTAATTTTCAAGTGCTTTCATCTTTGTTGGACTAGTTAACATGTAATTCCATTTTGGATTTATGTATTAGTAAGTCATCTTTGTAGGAATCCCCGTAGGTTTCCAAAGTCGCTTCCGCATTGTGATTGGGTTTTACTTCTTTTCTCTCTATCTTTCCTCTTTCCTCGCGCTTCGGTTTTTGGGGCGTGATAATCCTATATAATCCCTATTGATGACGGAGTTGCAGGGAAAGAAGTTGTCGCTCAGATTACAACTAATATGGAAACCAATATGACATTATTCTACACGAATTTTAATGGCCGTGATTTCATTAAAAGGGTAGGTGTGTGTGCTCCTATCGATCGATATTGGTAAAAGCCCAGTTAGTTTAGTGCTTCCCATTGTGGCGTTGTTACAAGCTTGTACGTACTTAAGTATCTTGCACTAATCTTCAGTGAATCCATATTATGAATTACTCGTAAGATAGTTGTTCTTCCAAGTTGATTTGTGTTGAAGTTTTTCGACCCGAAATATGTGCTTCTTTCAACTAATAATCATGTACAAATGTGTATCTGACAGTGTGATATGTTTAAAATTCATTTTTGTTGCAGATTCGCAATTTTAGAACAGATTGGGATTTGAATGTTGACCAACCGGTCGCAAGAAATTATTACCAAGTATGTTCTTTTTCCAAACTTAAAGAAGCTAATCTATCTTGTACTATATCTGATCGAGCTCTTGATTCATTACAAGAATATTTTCTTGAGGGGTTACTACTATGGGTGTAAATGGTTTGCATACTGACCCCTCTCTCTCTCTCTCTATATATATATATATATATTATTAAACTATATAGTTAAAGGGCTCGTGAAAAAGCTCGCAATCATTGAAATTAATTAAGGCTCATAAAAAGCTCGCTATATCTTAAAAAGCTCGTGATCAGCTCGATTCGGCTCGTATACACCCCTAGTTACTACTATACTGCTTTATATTGTGCTTGCTAGCTGTTGGCTCGACACAAGGGCGGAGCCAGGATTTGATCTTAGGGGGTGTAGACTTACATGAGGTTCGGGGGCAGCCCCCACGCGCTAAATTTTTTTTTTTTTTTGGGTAGAAACATTCTAGTTTTGGATTTCTGGGATTTTAAAAATTGTGTGGTTGTTTCGTGGCTTTAACAAATAGTAAGTTGAGAGTTAAAGCATTATTATTGAGAGACAAACTTATCTCTCCCCTACTTTACAAAAAATGTATCCATATACTTGTTCCGCGCGTCACTCGAGGGTTAAAACATAGCTATGCAAAGACAAACGAATCTCTCTATAACTCTTGTTTTTTTTAAAAAAGTTGTGTTCATATACTTTATTTATTTTCTTCTTCTTATAAGTTTCACCTATAAAACAAAGAATCCTTCACATGTTCAAAAGGATCTCTACAAGGACTTATAAACTTTGTGGTAATGGAGTAAATAAAATAACTTGTTTGGTAAAAATTTGAAAAATTTAAGGATCAAAGTGAGATTTCTGAGTTAGAAGGGAAAATTAAAAAATTCAGGAGGGCCACAAATGGACATAATATAATATATATATATATATAGGGAAAATTAAGAAATTTGAAAAGTCGAGTGGGGGTACAAATGCATATAATCTTAGATATACAAGGTATAAGAAGAAATTTTAAAAGTTGAGGGGGCACATACCCCGCCCCTGGTTCTACATGTGACTCGAGTTGAATTATGTTGGAGAATAATATAGAAATAGTGTTAAGAGAATCCACCAATAAAAATATATCACCGTCAATTCCACAAAAATCGAACCAATAATAAGGTGACCGAGATGAGGCGCAAAGCTCTCTTGAGATGATACGCACCTTCTACGGGTAATACCCGGTGTAGTAGGGAATAGCACGCCGTCTCCGGGATACAACAGCCCGGCCACCCTTGCCGTAAGCCTATCAAGTCTGTACAACTTGATAAGGCGAGAAACTCGCTCTCTAGTGCCTTCTTTACCGCAATACTCATATGAATAATGTATACTATAAAATATGTATTGTAGGTAGAGTTGATGTTACTGAAGACACAGAAGGAATTTTTTTTTTTTCAAAGGAAAAAGTGACTCCACACGGCATATATGTAGCTATATATATGTATGATGTATATATAAGTCTTATCAATCTCATACACTCCATAGACCAAAGAACTGTAACTGCTTGTCCACCTTAAACACACCTCATGACCGTTGGGTATTAAAGCCCTTTCTTCACTAACTTCAATTCCCAGTAAATGGGCTTCAAAACTCTTGGTTAGTAAACGTATACAGTATGAATACCTATGTATAATGCATTAGTGAAAAACATTAACTAACACAATGAATATTTCCAAGCAAAGTTTATATATTTTATTAAAATCCAACATTCCCTCACTTATTTTAATAAAAATATAGAAATACTCAAATATTGGGTAAAGATAAAAAAAAAATCATGTATAATGAGGGTGTCAATGGCTTGAACCCCCACTTAATGTTCAACAAATCTTGCTCCAGAGTCAATAGTGACAATGTCTTGAACTATGACTGCGTTGGGGAAATAAGATATTGCCTCACACATAATTTTTCAGCACTCTAATCCAAGCTTCAAAGCTAGCACGTTAACTGCCATGTGCCAGATCCCGGCTTTTTGAGCGCTCTAGAGAATTAGCCCTATTCTCATAGGAAGCGGCCCCACTTCCACACTCAAATAGGTGAGTCTATCAAGGATGCTCTTATGACTCTGACATTCCACCAATAATAGCTATAGAACTCATTAAGAGTTGCGAACAACTCAACCTCATATCTGTCATGAGATCCATGCACTTACACCATAGGGATAGCCAATGAGCTAGTGCTCAATTAGTGCACGTCTATCAAACCACTCTATGATTCGTTCTTCCCTTTGAACCTAGTTATCAGAATCTCTGGTCCCTAGCTAGAGTATCCTCATAGGTGATTTATCTTTCTTCGACTTTATGCCTATCGCCCTCGATGCAATCATACTTTTAATATAGCTAGAACTTTTGTAAATGGATTATCTCCATGACTCGTCACTTCACTTGTAAATGATTTCACAAAATTTTATTTTTCCCATTGTAGTACTTATTTCTACTCTTCCAATCATTAAAGTACAATCACAATGGATCAAAACAAGTGGTAGTGATTTTCTTGAACATTAAAGTTTCATAAAGAAAATCATAAATTAACCCACTTCATCATTGGCTTTCAACTTATAACTCCACCTCTCAATAAACACATAGCCAATGGTATACAACCAATCACTTCATAGATTGTTCCAAATCTCATCACTATACTTTTTCGGTAAAGTGAAAAACCTAAGTGTTTCATTACACAAGTAATAGTATTCAAAATAATCAATGATCATCTTGGAAATCCCAAGGTATCACATACTCCATCTTGGTTAATTCCAAGGAATCCTTTAATTTAAAGTTTCTTTCTCATGTCATCTTGAATGAAATTCAAGGTATCATGTCATTTCGGAAAATATCCAAAACTATCAAATTTAACTATCTTGGTTTAAAACCAAAACAAACTCAAATTATTCATCTTGGAGAATGTCCACATCATTCACAAAATAACTGCCATCTTGGATAATATATCCAAGGTAAACAAATATAATCATCTTAATTGGATTAATTCTACCCAAGGCAAACATATATTGTCAGATCAATGAATTTATTTATATCATTATACTTTGTAAGTATAATTTATTCCACCACTTGGATCACCAACTCCTTGCACTATTCCAAGTAATTTTTCAAAATCAAAATTATACCAAAATAACTCAACATTATTATTATTATTATTATTTTAAAGCCCCACTATTTGGAAAATTTTATAACTCACAATTTAGCACCCACAAAGTAAGATGTCCAATTTAATTTTTTTCATGCCACAAAATACGAGTTAGAATTTGGACCACATCTCAAAAGAAATTTGATATCTCCTTCAAAAATTTTTAAAGCTCATATAATTTTGGAAGCTAGTCTCCAAAATTCATAGCTGAAATTTTCTAGAAATATGGAAATTACTTTTAAGACCACCACTGCTCAAAAGCTTGTGAAAAAGCACTTTTGAAAATGTCATGATCTCTTTCAAGATCTTCACTTAACCAAACAATTTAAGTGTCCCAAAAATATTTTTGAAGTTCTAGCACTACTCTTCTAAATTTCAGGCAGCTAAAAATAAATTCACAAATTGCTACTACAAAGATTTATAATCTATATTCTGTATACCTTGCTGGTATGATATATCTTTAGACTATAAAGCACATGATGTAGGTATTATCTGTTGGTATTAGGTGATCATACCTAATCATGTGGTCACACATATACCATATTATTTTCCACGTGTGATAACTTTTTCCACACAACACATCTGTTCATTATGAATTTGAATTGGCAGATAACCTTTCTTCCAAATAGTTCATAAGTGCAGTATTGTGTCCTTTCTATAAATACATACTCTCTAAAGGCTTTACACAACTTGAATTCTCAGATTAGTGTTGTGTGTAATTACTACCCTAATAAGCTAGATACGTGTATCACACAACCGATTCTATCAGTGTCAACAATTACTATCCAAAGGCAGACTATGGAAGCAATGAGCTCTATGTTCTTGAGCTGACTCTCTCTCTCTCTCTCTCTCTCTCTCTCTCTATATATATATATATATCCATTTTTTCCTTGTTATTTTTCTTTTTAACATGACAACATACGATATTTGAAAACACAATTTTTTCGTTACCAGCATGTATTCCACCTTTTCCCCTTTCACGAGAACAACAAATCATTTAAATAATCAAAGTTTTATACCCCACTATTTCCATCGGATATAATTGTATATCTCAAAAAGAAAATTTAGAAAACATACCTTGGCCATGGGAATTGTATCCGCAAATAAAAAATTGAATTCTTACCGCTCACATTATTCTCCGAAAGTATCGTCTCAAATTATTGGAAAATAATATAGAAATAGCGTTCAGAGAATCCACCAATAAAAATATATCGCCGTCAATTCCACGAAAATTGAACCAATAATAAGGTGACCGAGATGAGGCGTAAAGCTCTCTTGAGATGATACGCGCCCTCTACGGGTAATACCCGGTGCAGTAGGGAATAGCACGTCGTCTTCAGGATACAACAGCCCGGCCACCCTTGCCGTAAGCCTATCAAGTCTGCACAACTTGATAAGGCGAGTAGCTGGCTCTCTAGTGCCTTCTTTACCCACTGTAGACACCCCAATTTTGACCAAACGTCAAATCCAGGGATTGGTTACCTATCAAAGACCGATGATGACGATGACCGTGACATTCAAAGATTTTCCAAGAAATTCAAAATCCTCAAGATGTTCTTCAAGACTAAATTTGCAAAATTAAAAAAATAAAAAGAGAGAGGATTTGGGTATTCGGGAGAGACCCGAACATTGAAGAACACATGAAGAAATCAGTCTGAGAATTTGCTCAACATACATATAAAAAGGTTTTTGTTTTTTTAAGAAGTATAAAATAAAAATGATAAAAAAGAGAGAGAGTTTTAAAATAAAGAAAAATTGTCTCTTGAAAAAAAAAATAATAATAATGAATAAATAAGAAAGGCATAGTATATTGAAGAATATACCATGCACATGGGTGCATACCACCCACATGGGTGCATTTTAGCACAAATATACATGAATATATAAAGATAACTCACAAAAATTAAGTTTAGATTAATTTTCCTTTCGAAAATTCAAAAAATGAGCAAATTCAGTTAGCCCCGGCACCCGGAAAACCCGGCGGCACTCACTGAGTGCCGCGCCGGCACTCACGGGTTACCGCCCGGCATTCAGTGAATGCCGCCCGGCACTCAGTGAATGCCGCCGGCAACCGTCGAGTGTCGCTGGCTGTAACAGACTGCTTTTCTCACATGTTCTAGAAGAAATCTTTGCACATGGGTCTCCACCCGAATTTACCCATTTATCCTTGAAATAATGGTCTATATAAATAGATCTTCATCTTCATTTTGAGAGGACTTGAAGCTTTTAAATCATTTTATACATATATAAGAGATACACTTGAGTGTTAGAGAGAAAAAAAAAAGAGATAAGGATCATATAGAGAATTGAGAAGAAAAGAAGAATTTTGAGAAGAATTTGAAGATCTTGGAAGAGCTTCACAAGAAATTGAAGAATTCTTTGAGGTCATAGAGGTAACCTCTTAATCCTTGGTAGAGTTAGGATAATTCAATCACAAGTTCTTAGATCTAGGAACTTTTCACATTTTCAAAACCTCTCTTCTTATCCTATTTCATCACACACCACCAAGAACTTGTGATTGAATCTCATAATATTTCATTAATTTGGACCTAATTGATGCCTTGGGTTTGAGATAAGTTAATTTTGAAAAATTTGTGTTCCAAGTCCTCTAAATAAACTTGGATTCCTTTATTTTTATTTTCTTCATAAGGTTTTACATATTTTAGTGAGTCTATTTGAGTTTGATTCTTTAGTTTCCTATGATCTTATGATCCATATGGAGACTAAAAATGAATCATGGTCATAATCTACATATAATTGGTGAGATTCAAGTCTTAACCCATGACTTGGGCCTCCTTATTAAGGATCTCATGGAATTCTTACTATATTTCATGGAGGTTTGAGTAGATTTGTGTCTTATTTAGTCTCCAAGGACCATTAATTTGGGAGGAGAATGAAATCTATGCTCCTCAAGGACCATATGTTTGGGAGAGGATTTGAGTGTAAGCTTTCATAGTTTGATGAAATCTATGGAACTTGAATTTTTAAAAGTCTATTAAATTGAGTAAAACCTTGGGTATTCTTACTAGGATCTCTTTACTATGAATCTTATGGAATTTATACTATATTCCATGGAGATTAGAGTGAATTTGTTTTCCTTTAGCCTCTAATGACCACCAAGTGGTAGGAGTAATAATTTGAACTCAAGTTTTGGTCTATAAGTTTGAGTTCATTGTTTGTGATTTTGTGAAGTCCATTTCATACTTCATTAAAGTCCATAAGTCTAAAGAGGTCCTTAGTCTTCAAAGACCATTAAATGGTAGAAGATGTGATTTGGTTTAAGCCCAACATTATGATTTATTAGTTGAGGTCAACCAACAAAGTTGAACTAGCAAAATGAAAACAGTGAGTTCACAAACTGTTTTTGATCAAAGATTTTTAGTTCAAAATCTAACCGTTGAAATCAAGTGAAACCAACGGGAAAGTGTCAATAACACAATGTTTTACCGCTGTAATTTTTGTTTTGGTGAGATTTCATGTTTTAAGTGGTTTGATCATGAGTTTTGTGAGACAACCACAATCTGTCCAGAATTTTAGAATAGTTTCAGAACAGCAAACCGTTTTTAAAATTGATAGATCAGAACCCTAACCAAGTTTTCATGACCTTTAATAATTTTTTCTACAAACTTTAATGTGTTAGGAAGGTTCCCTAAAAAGAATGAAGCAATTCAGATTTGTTCGCTGTTTTTAAAAAATCATACAAGATCTCTGGACAGAGAGTTGAAAGTCCCTGAGTGATGTCTAGTGTTTGTTTAATACCCGAAGATCTAACCGTTCAAATCTTGATTTTCATTTTGGGATAGAAACTAGACTCACAGAGGCATATCATATCCAAAAATCATTAAGATCCAACCGTTGGAACAATGGTTTTTCTAGCTTTGAAAGTCTGGTCTGCTCTCTGTAATTCATAAAAAACTGCTCCTGTTTTTGTCTAATCTTATTTATTTCAACTCAAATGGTCTCCTAATGTCTTAGAACCCAAATCATGTTTTGAATAATGATAATTTAGTTTAAATCCAGAGGCTAAGTGATCCAAATTAGTGAATAAATTAATGTCTCATTCTTGTTCATAATCATTCATTCATTCATATACATTGATGCTTACAATTAGAACTAGTTCTTGGATAAAGTTGGACCTAGTTGAAAAGTTGGACTTAGTTGAATCTAATTGAACATTGACTTAGGATTAATTACTCTTTGATATTATATCTTGTCTAAGGCATGTGTACTAACCTTTATTTTGTAGCGCATTTGAGGTACAACTTCTCATCCCTTCTCTAGTTTAATTCATTCCTTTGATTTTGAATTGATTTTCAACTCCATGTGCGACACTTTAGACTAGGTCTTGCCTTATGTGTTTATATGTGATAGAGACCTTTTCTTAGGATTTCTATTCTCGCATGCATTGCACGTTTAATATTCGCGACTGGATCCCGGGTATGTTCTCTAGTTCTCTATTGCATATCATGTTGCGTGCTACTTGAATTACGTGGCTTATGAATGATATTTTGTCGTTAGCAATCTTGCACCCTTTTCAACATGCTTGTGTAATGTATTATTTATATATATGTATTAGTTGAGGGTACACTTAGATTATTAATTCGATTAAAAGGATGATGAGTAGAGGCCTATCACGAGATAGGATGAAAGGGGGTGTTTTAGTCCGCCGGGCTCCTTCCCCTTTGATTCTATAATCCCCGGACCCAGATTATCTTTGGTTTCGCAAAAAGATCAGTTTCCTTTCAAAATGGTTTCTTAATTTTCCTTTAAAAAAAAAAAAATTAAGTGGCGACTCTTTGAATTTGAAAATTATTTGAAAAGTGGGCCCAAATGCCGGCATATCCACACCCACTCATATGAATAATGTATACTACAAAATATGTATTGTAGGTAGAGTTGATGTTACTGAAGACACAGAAGGAATTCTTTTTTTTTCAAAGGAAAAAGTGACTCCACACGGCATATATGTAGCTATATATGTATGGGGAAATCATAATGCCAGAGTAATTTCCTTTATTGCCAGAGCAGATTGTAACACATTTTTATTTGTAACGGAAAAAATCTGTTAGTAATGTCAAAAATCCGTTAGAAAAATAGTGGGCTGCTCTGGCAATAAAGGAAATTGCTCTGGCATTATGGGTAGCCATATGTATGATGTATATATAAGTCTTTTCAATCTCATACACTCTAGAGACCAAAGAATTGTAACTGCTTGTCCACCTTAAACACACCTCATGACCGTTGGGTATTAAAGCCCTTTCTTCACTAACTTCAATTCCCAGTAAATGGGCTTCAAAACTCTCGGCTAGTAAACGTATACAATATGAATACCTATGTATAATGCATTAGTGAAAACATTAACTAACACAATGAATATTTCCAAGCAAAGTTTATATATTTTATTAAAATATCCAACAAATTATGATGAGAAATGGCTTAAAATAGTTGAATATCAGTTTCTTGTGGATAACAATAAAATATCATGTGATACGTCAAGAAATATCCTACTAAAGCTCAACCGTCACGAGAAGAGAGCCTGGGACCCGCGCCCCGCATCAGACGCCATCGCCCGGGATCATCAACTGGCCCGGGCGTAAGAAGCGGCGACTCCTCAGGAGGTGCAGCTCGGGTGAAACTCTCCGGGCAGTTTCCTTATGTGGCCAGGACTCTATTAAGGAAAGATGAGTAGCTTCCCAAACCACTTAGGAAACTCTCCTAAAATCATGCCAATCTATTGTAATTAGGTTAGGTTTCCTAATCTTACTAACTTACCATGTAAGGGTGGACTCTTGCATCTATAAAAGAGCCCACCTCCCCTGTCAAAGGGGGGGGGGACGATATATACTCTCTGAGCATACAAGCACTGAGAGAACACACTATCTGCACGCATATACCCGGTCGGTATTACTGGGAGTGCCACCCATCCTTGTTGGCTCACCAGGCCTGCCGGTGATCTGCTAGTGAGAAGCGCCCAGACGCAACCGTGGACGTAGGTCACCTCATTAACGGGACCGAACCACATACAAACTTCTTTTTACTTTATTTTCTTGCATAAGTCTTGCTTACCAATTTTCGGCATCATCAGTTTGGCATCGTCTGTGGGAAACGACTACAGTCTTCCCCATCAACAAAAATCTTTGACTGATCAACATGCCGCCAAAGAAGGGTAAGAAGACCGCCGACTCAGCCGGTCAGGAAAACTTGCAGATCGAGCCGCGGGCTGCTTCCATGACCACCGAACAGGTCACAGCGGCGCTGAAGCAACTCTTGGAGGGCCAGCGTCAAACACAGCAATAGATAGACGCGCTTATGGCCCAACACGAGAAGCGCCCCGTGTCAAAAAATCAGCCTGAGAAAAGCATTCATGTCCGCAGGCCCGCTCGGGTGCGTAGGCAAGCTCGATCAGCTCCGGTGTCCCCACCAGACCGGGAACGTCCCGCGGACGGAGAGCGCAGTCAGGCCACCAAGCGCTCGTAAAGAGTACCTCGGTACATTCCTCGCCGAGCGCGCCGAGCGGAGGACGCCAGAATCATCATTGATCGACGGCGCGCAGCAAGGGCAGAAGAGTCCGGACGGAAAATCCGGGAATCGGTCGACGACCCTCCCGTCCTGAGCCGGGGGGACCTTAGGCACAGGCTTTCCTGGACCCACAGCTGGGTACTATTCCCAAGGTCGACACACTTTGAGGATGAGGCCTCATCATCTGACCCTACCTACCGTTCAGACACGGATAGGAGAGCAGGGCGGAGGGACGTCAAAGACCAGGTCGAGGAACTGCAGCAGCAGATCGAAAGGTTGAACCGCAAGTCCGGTCACGACCTCACTGACACGGAGATAGAATCGCCCTATACCGCTCGGGTGACCCAATTTCCTATTCCGCAAAAGTTCAAACCCCCTCAGTTCAGCTCATACGATGGCACAGGGAGTCCAGTAGACCACATCCGCACCTACAAGGCGCAGATGACACTGGTCACCACGATAGATGAGTTGTTGTGCCTGGCTTTCCCCAGTACCCTAAAGGGGTCAGCCGCACAGTGGTTCCACGCATTGAAGCCCCGAACGGTTGACAGCTTCAAAGCCCTCGGCAAACTCTTCATCAGTCAGTTTATCGGGATGCTCGACCGGTCACAGCCGGACACCCAGCTGCTAACCGTCAAGCAGCGCAAAGGGGAATCCTTGAGGGAATATGTGGACCGGTTCAATCAGCAAAGGCTCCTGATCCGCAACCTCAATGAAACGGCCGCCATTATGGCCTTCTGTTTGGGAGTTCAGAACACCAAGGTCGCCACGTCGTTCCATCACGACCGACCGGCAACCCTGGTGGAACTCTCAGAGAGGGTCGAAAAATACATAGACACCGAGGAGTTCCTGAAGGCAAAGCGCGCTGGCTAAGCGGGGGACGAATCCCCCAAATCCAAGCGCAAACGCGAAGGGCTTGAGAAGAGTTCAGGAAAGAAGCCGAAGCAAGATCAGAGAGATACAAGGGGTCAGCCCCAGACTGCTTTTACACCTCTTTCCCGCCCGATCCATGAAGTTATGGCCGCCGCTGAGGCCCAGAGGCTGCTTCCGCAGCCAGCTAAACTCAAAGCCCCGCCCGGTAAGAGGAACCGGGACAAGTTTTGCCGCTACCATAGGGATCACGGCCATGAAATAGAGGATTGCTTCAAATTGAAGATAGCAATCGAGAAGCTGATTGAGCAGGGACACCTCGCCGAGTTTGTCACAGAAGGACGACCTCGGCAGGACATCCGGGCTCCTAACCAGCTACCGCCATCGCCACTCGGCCACATCCATGTGATTTTTGGAGGAACATCAGGCGGAGATGATTCACAATCGGCATGGAAGAGGCATGCCCGGGCTTTCCGAGCGGATGTCGGGCAGGTCCAATCCACCGGCTCCTCCCCAACCGATGTCCTAACATTCACGTCCGACGATCTGCAGGGGATCCACTGCCCCCACGATGACCCGCTAGTAGTAACACTCTCTATAGCCAACTACATGGTCCAGAGGGTGCTAGTGGACACGGGCAGCTCGTCCGACATCATGTTCACATCGGCGTTTGACCAACTAGGGATCTCTAGGGATCGGCTCCGACCGGTCACTACTCCCCTTGTCGGATTCAACGGCTCCAGTACACAACTGCTCGGGACAATCGAGCTTCCAGTTCTCATGGGGGCCTACCCTCAGCAGGCCTCCATGCTCACCAATTTTGTGATCGTAGAGGCCCCATCGGCATACAACGTCATCCTTGGCAGGCCGACTCTCAACAGGGCCAGGGCGGTCGTCTCCACCTACAGCCTGACAGTGAAGTTCCCAACTCCACAGGGGCCTGGATCCTTGCGCGAAGATCAGAGCACCACCCGTAGTTGTTATGTTAGCTCATTGCGCCGGGGGGCAATAACAGAAACGTTAAACGTCCAGGAAATGGACCCCCGGGACCAGAGCGACATGATAGGACCGGTGGAAGAACTGGAACAAATCATGCTAAATCCTGAATACCCAGACCGCGCGGTCAGCATAGGATCCCTACTGGAACCCGCCCCGAAGAAAAAACTAACTCAATTCCTAAGGCAAAATCAAGACGTTTTTGCTTGGAGTCATGAGGATATGCCCGGGATTGACCCCCAGGTCATGACCCATCGTCTCAATGTCAGCCCGGACTGTCGTCCGGTTAAGCAAAAAAGAAGGGGCATGGCCCCCGAGAGACAAAAGGCAGTGAGCGAGGAGATCGAGAAGCTCCAAAGGGCAAAGTCAATCCGAGAAGTCCACTATCCCGATTGGCTAGCTAACGTCGTTCTTGTTAAGAAAAGCAACGGGAAGTGGAGAATGTGCGTAGACTTCACCGACCTCAACAAGGCCTGCCCAAAGGACTGCTACCTGCTACCCAGGATAGACCTCCTTGTCGACTCAACAGCAGGTCACTCACTCCTCTCATTCATGGACGCTTACTCGGGGTATAATCAGATCAGCATGTATCCCGGGGATGAAGAGAAGACATCGTTCATCACCGACCAAGGCACGTACTGTTACAAAGTCATGCTGTTCGACCTCAAGAATGCCGGGGCTACCTAGTAGCGCCTGGTTAACTACATGTTTAAGGACCTCATCGAAAAATCTATGGAAGTGTATGTGGACGATCTTCTGGTTAAGAGCCGGGACGAGTCCGACCACCTAGAGCATCTAGCCGGGGCCTTTAGCATTTTGAGAAAGTTCAAGATGAGGTTGAACCCGGCCAAATGCACCTTTGGTGTCTCATCCGGTAAGTTCCTCGGCCATCTAGTCAGCAGACGGGGAATTGAGGCAAACCCCGAGAAGATCAAAGCTATCATCAACATGCGGTCACCCAAGTCAACGAAGGAAGTGCAAAGCCTAGCCGGGCGGGTGGCCGCACTGAACAGATTCGTATCCCGAGCTACCGACCGGTGTTTTCCGTTCTTCAAAATCCTCCGCCAAGCGTTTCAGTGGTCAGAAGAGTGTGAGGAGGCATTCCAGGAACTCAAGAAGTACCTGACATCCCCTCCTTTGCTCTCGATACCCGTACCCGGGGAAGAATTGTTTCTATACCTGGCAGTGTCACCATCGGCGATGAGTTCGGCACTTATTCGGGAAGAGCACGGGAACAGTTCCCAGTGTACTACATGAGTCGGGCGCTACAAGGCGCGGAGAACAGATACTCCCGCATCGAGAAACTGGCCTTCGCCCTCATCACCTCAGCCCGAAGGCTCCGCCCGTATTTTTAGGCCCATGCCATTGTAGTCCTGACCGATCAGCCTCTACGTAGAATTCTCAGTCGGCCAGACACATCCGGGAGGCTCGTCAAGTGGGCCTTGGAGTTGGAAGAGTTCGAAGTAATTTACCGACCCCAGACAGCCATCAAGGGGCAAGCTGTAGCAGACTTTCTGGTCGAGTTTACGTACCCCGAAGACCCAGTCGAAGAGTCCGAGCCTCCGGTCTTACCACCCGGATTAAGTCCCGATGTCCCAACTTGGGTGCTGCACGTGGATGGTTCCTCCAATCAGCAAGGTAGTGGAGCTAGAATCATCCTGACTATCCCCGACAGTATCCAGCTTATATATACTTTAAGGTTTGGATTTCGCGCCTCCAACAACGAGGCCGAGTACGAAGCCCTCTTGGTCGGATTACAGTTAGCCACCTCGATGAGTGCGCAACAGGTACAAGGCTACAGCGACTCCCAGCTGGTGGTCAACCAAGTAAACCAAGAATACAAAGCGCGGGAGGACAACATGGTAGCCTACTTGGCCCTTGTCCGGGTGGTCTCCAAGAAGCTCCGGGGATTCTCCATCACCCAGATACCTAGAGAAGAAAATACCAGAGCAGACCGGCTGGCTCGCCTTGCCTCGTCTTCTGAGTCAGACTTGCCCGGGATAAGGATACAATTCCTACCCGAGCCGAGCGTGATCAACTCAGAGGGCATGGAGGTTGACCCGGTCACTTTGGGACCCAGTTGGATGGACCTGTTCGTGACGTTCCTGACGACAGGAAGGCTACCAGATGACAAGGATGAGGCGCGCCGGGTCAAGTACCGGGCGGCGCGATATCACCTCCTTGACGACATTCTCTACAAGAGGGGATTCACTATCCCATACCTCCGCTGCGTTCACCCTGCGCAAGTGCAAGTAATACTGTTTGAAATCCATGAAGGTATGTGCGGGAACCACATCGGAGGTCGGGCGCTTTCCAGAAAGGCCCTCCTACAGGGTTACTATTGGCCGACCATGGCCCGAGATTTGCAGGAATATGTGCGACGGTGTGACAAGTGCCAGAAGTACTCTCCCATGATCAACCAACCGGGAGAACTCCAGACGCCGATCCACAGTCCCTGGCCATTTGCCCAGTGGGGAATTGACATTGTTGGTCCCTTACCGACGGGGAAAGGGCAAGTTAGATTTGCCGTGATAGCGGTTGGCTACTTCACCAAATGGGCAGAGGCCAAGCCCTTGGTAACGATAACCGAGCGGAAAATGGAAAGCTTTGTGGAAAGAAATATCCTCAGCAGGTTCGGTATTCCACGAGTCCTGATCAGCGATAATGGCAGACAATTCAACACACCCGTCTTCAGGCAGTTCTGCTCGGGCTACGGGATACTAAATCATTACTCTTCTCCCAAGCACCCACAAGCCAATGGTCAAGCCGAGGTAACCAACCGGACGATCTTGCAATCAATCAAGACAAGGCTTGAAGGCACCAAGGGCTTGTGGGCTGACGAGCTACCAACCCTTCTATGGGCACACCGCACTACACCTCGAGCGGCTACTGGTGAGACCCCATTCTCCTTAACTTACGGGTTTGAGGCAGTGGTCCCCACAGAGCTCGGGCTGCCAACATACCGGGTGGCCAACTTCAGCGATCCGGACAACGGGGAAGCCCTCAGGATAGAATTGGACCTAGTAGAAGAAAAAAGAGACCAGGCCTATATGAAGGTGGCCGCCTACAAGCAAAGAGTCTCGCAATATTACAATAGCAAGGTGAAGCACCGTAGCTTTCAAGTTGGAGACCTCGTCCTCAAAGCAGTGAACCAGTCTACCCGAATCCCAAGCCACGGCAAGTTGGGGGCAAACTGGGAAGGCCCGTATAAAGTGACTCGGGTCAACCGTCCAGGAACCTACTGGTTATAGAGCATGGACGGGCATGATCTTACTCATCCTTGGAATGTGCAACACCTCCGCAAGTATTATCAGTAGCACCTGATCAGGGGAATTTAGTACTATAGGGAAATTTTTTTTCTTGTAGCTTTGATGGGGCAACCATTACAGATTACTACTTTTGAAATAAAATTAACTAGTTTGTTTTGAAAATTTATTCTTGTCGGTACCCCGTGCCATGCAAAACATAGAAGGAAAAGACCTCGGGCCTAACCCCGAGGCACCAAAGACCTCGAACATAACCCCGAGGCAACAAAGACCTTGGGCCTAACCCCAAGGCAGAAAAGATCTCGGGCTCCGAACCCAGGCACAAAAGGACCCTACAACCACCCATGTTCCAGGTCGGTTTCCTATGGCCACTCCCCAACACGCCCTCGCCTTAACAGGACGCCTAGGGCAAGGGGATTGTAGACCTAAACAGGAAATTACTTCAAGCTTCGTTTAGGCTGGCCGACAACGGGGCCAAACCCCTAGGTGGCCAACGATGGCGAGCTTCAAATGCCCTTGCGACCACCCATGTCCCAGGTCGGTTCCCTACGATCACCTATTTCCGTACTCCCACCTTAGCAAAATGCTTGGGGGGCAGGGGAATATTAGGCCAAAATAGGGAATCACATCGGTCGCTACAAGAGCTTGGATGATCTTCCTACGCGCTTACAGTGATCAGAGATATATCCCGGGTTGTAAAACAGGATACACCTATGATACACCGGGACAACCCGGACGGTAGTGCAGGGTATTCCTATAATACATCGGACGATCCCAGATGCTAGGTAGGGCTAGTCTCTACAGCGCTCCAGGCGATCACCTTTTAGAAAGGTCGGTAAGACTAGGTGTTCTGTTGGTTACGGTCCTAAAACATTTGTTAAGGCAGGTGTTAGGTCGGCCAAAACCGAACGGGTACTAGCAATTACAAAGGCATAGTGCAGAAAAAGAAAACAGTTAGTGGAGGGGAAATCTGACCTCAGGGGCCTTTTTCATTAATTGAAACAAAATGTACAAAGCCTGGGGGGCAGTTGTAGTAGCCTCCCCACCAAAACAAAAACTAGAAAAGTCCTTGAGAAGGGAGCCTAGTGGTCGTCTACATCAACAATGTCTACATTCTCATCGACTCCTCCCCCGGCTTGCCCCTCCGGTGCAACATCTCCTTCTTGGTCAGCCGGGGCAGTGGCACCCTCAGCCGCGACAGCGATCCCACGAGCCTCGGCAGCAGCACCCTCAGTGGCCTCGGGTATCATGTCCCAGTAGTCAGAATCCACACCCTGGTAGGGAGTGGTGTCCAACTCCAAGTGGTCCCGGGCCAGCCTCCTCTTCAAGTTCTCGTACCCGAGGAAGAAGCCATCATCGAAAGTTTCCCCTGGGCGATCGGTTGCTGCCGCCTCCAAGAGTGTTCTCTCCCGAGCTTCGGCTGCCGTGCGGCACACCCGTTCAGCCTCCAGCTCCGCCAGAGCCACCGCCAATTCTTCCTGGGCTGCCCCGAGGCTCAAAGCCAGGCCCTTGACCTTGTTTTTCTCCACGGTCAAGGCCCTCTCTTTGGTTTCCAGGGCAACTTCTTTCTCGGCCAGGGCAACTTCTTTCTCGGCCAGGGCGGTCTCGACAGCGGTGGCCCTCCCAGCAAGGGCCGTCATGAAGGACTCAGCTCTGGCAGCCAGACAGCCGACCTGCAACCAAAGTAAAAAGGAAAATGGTCGGTCAATAGTACCAGCAAAGCAAAGAATGCGAAAAATGCTGAAAAGTTACTTACCAGGTGGGAGATGCTGTATAGCCAAGCCTAAAAAACTGGGGGAGTAGGCATGGTCTGACCCTCTCTCGGGTCTCCCTAGATTCATGCAGGGATGTCCCGGTGGGAACCTCGGTTCGAGCGGCGGATGTTTCCCCCACTGCTATCACCCGGGGGGTTATTGTCTCCCCAGGAGCCTGGGCCGCCGATGGGCCATGCCTAAGTCGTCTAAACTGGTGCGCGCTACCAGAGGCTTCAATGGCCGGCCTCTTCCCGGTTGCCGCCATCCGCTCGGCAGCTGCAGCCTGCAGAGCCCTCAGCCGCTCAGGATCTCTTTTGGGGGCCATCTCTGCAAAAGAGAAATAGATGTGATGTCAATAGCCAGAATAACAAGGCGTCAAAAGTTATCCAAAGTCAAACTAAGTGGCAAAACTCGTACCCGGGATGATGCTAGGGAAGATCGGCGCTACGGCGGGACGATGGGGTCGGCGATCGGCTTTCTGGTCTCCCGACCGGGTCAACACGTCCCAGACGTTGACAGGCTGCTCAATCAAGCCCCTGATTCTCTCCTCACAATCCTCCGGGATGTTTGGGAGATTGACGGGCCCTGCTACGAAAATAAACCAAGATGATTAGTTCAAAGCCGTAAAACAAAAGCCTAAAAAAAAAAGGCTAGAGAAGACTCGGGATGGGCTTACCCCTCAACTCCTCTGCCCAGGAGGTCCTCAGTTGACTCCCAGGGACTGGCTCACAAAACCCAGGAGCGGACACTTGGAAGAATTTGTTCTTCCACCCCTTGTTATTGCTCGGGCAATTGACTATGACCTTTTTCCCCTGTCGAGCCCCCAGGGAAAAGAACCCGGCCTCCCCGTGAATTGGGAACGGTCGGTTAATCCAGAAGAACTCTTGGAGGGTGAGTTCGTACCCGAAGATCTGGGGCCATAAGGAGATAGACCCCATAAGATACCTCCATCCGTTTGGGGCTAGCTGCCCGGGAGTTATCCCCAGGAAGATTAAGACGTCCCGAGCGACAGGATGGAGGGGAACTCGAAAGCCAGCTACGAGGGTGTCCTCGTATAAGGTAATAAAGCCCCGGCGGTAAATGTGAGCCCCGCCGGGGTGGACAGACAAAGAACTATTGTCGGGGATGGCGTACTTACCCCTGATCCGATCAAGGTCCCCGGCACGCAGAGCCGAGGGGATGAACTCGCAGGTGAATGCTACCGAGTAAGCAGATTCCTCAAGCGCCTCATCACCTGAACCCCGCGACACGGAGGCAACGGGGGCCTCTTGGTCGGCCTCGTCACTAGATACTCGGACTGGGATTCGGCCCTCGCTGTGATGATCGAAGGGGGAACCTGAAGGTAAGTCTAAGCTGGTGTCGGGTGAGCCCGATCGGAACATCTCACTCTCTGACCGGGAAGCGGAGTTGAAATCAGAATGTTCCATCTCGCGTATCCCCGCGGGAGGGAGAAGAAGAAGGACACGGCCTGAGTACGGGTCAGGGACTCCGAGCCAGACGTATAAGAGGAGAAGGACCACCGACTTAAAGGGTAGAAAATAAAGCATCCTCAACACTAAAGTGGCACTCTCTCAGAACTACTCGAGCGCTCTAACAACCCTAAGGAGCCCCATGTCCTAAGGAAAAAATAGAACCTGAGGAAGAAGAAATCCCACTCATGTTCCAACTTAAGGAGGTTCGTTCTCTCCAGTCTCGCTCATAAAAGATGAAAGAAGGGGACAGGAAAAAAAGAAAAAGAAGAACTTACAAGGTTAGATGTAGAAAAGGGGGCTCGGGAATCTTGTTCGGGATTGCTCTGACTCTTAAGGCGCTCGGTGGTCTAAATCTCTATAGTAAAGGGTTGAAGAAATGGGCAAAAGTCCTTTATATAGAACCCAGGGATGGCCCAGATCAAAGGGAATCCAACGGCTCGCGCGTTTTCTCGCCCAAAGTGGCAGACAGTTGTCACTTCGGGCATGCGAACCACTACCTCAAAAGGCGCGTGCATTGAATGCATGACGGAGACGTTTCAGTTACCACGAAGATGATTCAGTTATCCCCAAGCTGGCATCATTGGATCCTAACCAGATCAATAGCCAGTCGACACGTGGCATAGCCAGGACCCGGGCCGCAGGTCATCACTCGGTTTGTAACCCGATTGATCATCCCGACCGGTTCCATACGGCAGGGGTTCCAGCCTAGTGCCGAACGGCCCATCATGGGCGATTTTAATTTTTAAATTTGCATCGGATGAAGCGCCAAACCATCGTAAAAGGAGCGAGCCATCACGAGCCAGGCATTGTCAATCACAAACGACACAATCGACAATAAAGGAAAGGTGGCCTCCAAGGACCTTTTTATTAATAATAGCATTTTGTACAACGGGAGGCAGTTCTAATAGCCTCCACGGCAAAAAAAAAAGAAGGAAAAAATTCTTCAGGTCCCCTTGCTCTTCAAGGACCGGATCTCCTCCTCCAGGACAGTCACCTTGGCCACCAGCTCTTTGACGGTGAGCTCCAAGGCGTGAAAATCCACCTCCCGCATAATGGAGTCCGTCTGCAGTTGGGCGCTCTGTTTCTCCACCTCCTGTAGGCGACCCTCCAAATTGGCAAGGGAGAGGCCTGTCCATGAGCTGGGCACATGCAGACCGGTAGGTGTTTCCAACCGACTCCTCTTCGGTGGGGGTTGAGACCCTTCCCCGACCACTTTTTCTTTGCCCTTCCTGGTCGGGTTCGGTTGCAGATCCGTGTCCTCGGATGAGGATGAACCTGAGCTGGTGGACAGAGCGATAGGTCCTTCAAGCTTGGAGGCCCCCCCCCATGGTGCGCGGGCCGGAGGCCATGGACCGAGTATAACGGCGCGATCCTGAGTCGGCCGTATCAGGAGCTGCGAGGGGAGCTTCACCGCCGGCCTGACCAGTAGGTTCCCCGATCAAATCGGAAAAGCTTAAGCCGGCTTCTA
Organism: Hydrangea macrophylla; assembly: GCA_033977485.1. Lineage (NCBI taxonomy): Eukaryota > Viridiplantae > Streptophyta > Magnoliopsida > Cornales > Hydrangeaceae > Hydrangea > Hydrangea macrophylla. The sequence continues at coordinate 132,672,698 of CM066984.1, read as the reverse complement.
CCGCTCGGTTGATCGCTTTCATATCGGCCACAGAAGAAGCGATGTCACGGAAATCGGTGAAGGACATCTTGCAAAGCTCGGGATTGAAGCTCGTAGGGGGGCAGAGAGAAGTATCCGTCAGCCAATTGCCAGAGACAACGACCCAAGGATACTGGCGCCAGTGCTTGTTGTCAAACTCCAGCCCACGAATAAGGTGTTTCCCCTCCGCACCAATGCGTAGGTAAGGGTCCCCGCGATCAATCCCTAAGACATAGCACTTGGCGATGTCAGCCGAGTGGAGGAGTAGCCCAAGCCGTTGGTTCAGTGCTGAAATACCCCAGAGGAGGCGGGCAACGTTCGGACGGCACCGGGACAGCGGAATGCGCAACCCCTATAATAAGTCGCAGAAGAGGGCAGGTAAAGGGAAGCGTAGCCCCACTATAAGCAGTAGGTAGCTGCTGATGATGACTGAGGGAAAGGCCACCTCCTCCCCTTCGATGTGAGGACGGACCCCGATGTCGTCAGGGATCTCACAGTCCCTCCGAAAAACTCCAAGTCCGTCGTTGGAGGTCAGATCAACATGAGAGGCCATTGGTGAGCAATTTGGATTGTGAGAAAGTATTGGGAAGAGAGCTCGGGAAAGCTCGGGAAAGCTGTGTTCTTGGGGATTGCTTGGTATACTCGATCTTAAGCAGTGGGAATATTTTGAATGAGCAAGTACACCTTATATAGAAGTCATGAACGGCTCAGATGGAAGATGATCTGACGGATCAGACGCTCTTCTGCCAAAAGTAGTCGCCAGCTGTCATCTCGGGCACGTGAGGGGTTGCCTAAAACAGCGCACGCATTAAATGCGTGACATGACGGTCCGGTTGCCACGCGACTGGTTGGTTACATCCGAACTGATTCCGCTGGACCATGACCAGGCTAATTGATCCCTGACACGTGGCAATACTCACATCCGGGCTCTAACCTGAACCAGTTGGTAAATCCACCGAGCGACCTGGAGTGTGGACCCCATCTCGTGCCGCACACCCGAGCGACACCCGGTTGGTTTCCGAGGTAATGCAGATTTTTGAATCCTCACTCGATGACGCATCCAGTCAGTTCCGAAAATGGGGGGCAGCTGATACGTCTGAAAATATCCTACTAAAGCTCAACCGTCACGAGAAGAGAGCCTGGGGCCCGCGCCCCGCATCAGACGCCATCGCTCGGGATCATCAGCTGGCCCGGGCATAAAAAGCGGCGACTCCTCAGGAGGTGCAGCTCGGGTGAAACCCTCCGGGCAGTTTCCTTATGTGGCCAGGACTCTATTAAGGAAAGATGAGTAGCTTCCCAAACCACTTAGGAAACTCTCCTAAAGTCATGCCAATCTAATGTAATTAGGTTAAGTTTCCTAATCTTACTAACTTACCATGTAAGGGTGGACTCTTGCATCTATAAAAGAGCCCACCTCCCCTGTCAAAGGGGGGGGGACGATATATACTCTCTGAGCATACAAGCACTGAGAGAACACACTATCTGCACGCATATACCCGGCCGGTATTACTGGGAGTGCCACCCGTCCTTGTTGGCTCACCAGGCCTGCCGGTGATCTGCTAGTGAGAAGCGCCCAGACGCAACCGTGGACGTAGGTCACCTCGTTAACGGGACCGAACCACATACAAACTTCTTTTTACTTTAGTTTCCTGCATAAGTCTTGCTTACCAATTTTCGGCATCATCATCATAGATTTCAATCATTCATCAGAAATCAAAGTTCTTTTAAGCATAATTCTAAATTCCCACTTGGAAGTAATTGTGAAGTACAGACACAGGATCAAGTGTTCGATAATTTTAGTAGTTTTTTTTTCTTCTCTGTTTTTTTCTTTTTTCCTTTCTTGCTGTAGTTTTTGCTTTATGCTTAGTTGCTTACATATGTTACTAAAGGTTTGTAAGCCCTGTGCTTAGTTGCTTACATATGCTATGCTTAGTTGCTTTTCCTATGGTCATTCGATAGCGATTAAAAGTTTATTGTGATCAAATTGATGTTCTCCTTACAAATTAATCTGGGAATTTACATGGAAGATAATAAGACGGAATTTTCAGTTTTAGTGGATCGATCTGTGGGAGGATCTAGTATTGCGGATGATCTGACCTTTTCAGTTATTGCATAATCAATGATAATGTAACCACCCACCTCGATCCCCGTCTAGCAAGAACATTGTCCGCTTTGGGCCTAAACACAAAGAACTTCTCAAGGGTCACCCATCCCTCGTACTACAGCAACGCGCTTAATGTGAAGTTCTTTCATGTTTAGCTCTATCATGGTTTTAAAAAGTCTTGTTGCATATAGAGAGGCGATTAATCTTTATAAACTAGTCCAAAAACTTCACCCCAGGTGATGTGGGACAAGCTCCCACACCTGACCTCACCTCATCCGTCTTGGCATACCTGTCTCAGGCAGGGGCGGAACCAGGAATTTGCCTTTGGGGATGCCGAGTTACTACATAGGCTATCTAACAATGACACACGGGGATTTGGGGGCAGCTTCTATTTATAACGAGTATACTTTTTTCCCCTTATTAATAAGACTACAAATTTACTATGTGATGTTATTTTGTATTGTTTGAAAGTTGTTGGGGAGGGGGTTGTTTGAGTTTATCATAATGAGTGGTCTAATTGTACAGAAAATACTATTCTACCCAAATCTTGTATCCCAAATGATTTTCAAACATATGTGATTGAAGTTTAGAGTTGCAAGAAAGCAATGAAAATAATTTAAGCCGACTAAGGGAGTAGCTAATTTTTTTTGTTTGGGAGTGCTATGAGGAGTAGTAGATTTTTTTGTTTTGGGGTACCAACAAATAACAAAATATGAGATATAGTACACATACATGTATATTAGTATAAACAATCTACCACATGTGAAGGGTGCAAAAGCACCCCCATCTAACACATAGTTCCGCCCTTGATCGCATTAGTATTGGCTCTTGGTCATCACAGATAATTATGTGTGAATGTTTACTTCGTGCTCCGCACTTAAATAAAAAACTTGATTAAATTTCCTTCATAGTGCAGGAGACTGTTACTTGATGATTCCAGAGGTGTGTAGAGGCTTTAAATGAAACAGTCTGTACCCTTAATGAGAGCATAGGACTAACAGTAAGCACTTCGATTAACCAACTCATTGTAGGGGCTTGAATGTACATCCTCAATTTTCATTCCTTTTGTCAGAGTGTTGAATTTTGTGCCTGAAATCCCCAATAGATGCAGTTTTGGGTAGTTTAAAACTTTTCATCCCTGGATTATTTTTTTTGTCATACCACACATTAAAGTTCAATTTAACCCCCAAATGTGCAAATATAGAAACAAAAGCAGATAGAGAGAGGGGTATCGACCTAATAGTCATAATGTAACTTCAGCTTGTATGTTAGAAAGACTTTAATGTCATACCACACATTAAAGTTCAGTTTTGTGATTATTCTTGTTATAGGGAAAAGGCTTCACTAAAGTTCCTTAGGTATATTTCGTTAGGCTCTCCTCTCACAGTTTTTAAAACTGTTTTATGAACTACGCAGGAGCTTGAGGATGGGGAAGGTTCTCTTACTGTTAGCACATTTATATGAGGTAGATATATAGGAGAGTTGTTCCTTCCATTGTTTGTTCAACAATTCATTAATTAAAGTAGTATATGCGAGATATTCGAGTCTATCAAATAGGAGTAATGCTAGGCACACTTTGAAATCCACACTGAATTTGGTATCTTATGCTTTAAATACATGTGCCTTCTGTTGTGTGAATTTTTCACACTTTTCTGTGCACCACTTATATAGCACAGAGTACATGCATTTAAAATTGAGTGTCAGATTCAGTGTGGATTTCAAAGTGTGCCTAACATTACTAATCAACGAAATACTAATTTTGCTATGTTTAGGACATATAGTAATTAATTAATTTTGTTTCAGATCAGAAAAGTAACCGAGATGAGCTTAACAACGAGCGAATTAAGGCTGAGCTGAGCTGAGCTGAGCTGATATAGAGAAAAAGAGGTTGATATGGAAAGTAGCTAAGCTAGAAGGCTATTCTGAATTAGAGACCAAGGTGGTGAGAGGAGGAGGAGGATCTATTGAGATGTGATCCCAATTAAGAAGCTGGTCCTATGGGAGGGAATCCGCACTTTCATTTTGTTGACTTTGATTACTCTACATATATATATATATATAAATATATATACTAGTAATACAATACGTGTGTTGCACGTGGTTGGTACTCATATTGTTAAAATAGTTATTAAAGACAAAGTTTCCTTTTTTGGAATTGCAACTACTATGAGTAAAAATAAGTAAAAATTTAAGTATAGTCATAATTCATAAGTAAGTTGATTGAAATAGTGCTATGGACCAAAAATTAAGGCAATTGAAATACTAAGAAGGAGCAATAAAAAATACAATTAATAAAAGTAGAGAACCATGATTATGATTTGAAATAAGATCATCACAGTGTGCCAAATTTAAAATCTTAGTTGTCATAACTCATAATTATATATAGTTGATTGATGAATAATCGTATGTAAGCAAGAAGGAAAAAATATATTATCCTCACAGAAGAAAGTAATATAAAATACTTGTTTATTGTAACTTAAATTTGGAAATATCCTCCAGTAAAGAAACTCTAAAGATTATAGCAAAATATTTATGTATATATTCAAAACTTATTCCTTTTCAATTTTGATTTTATTCTTTACGACATGTTTCTTCTTTTCCATCACCTTTCTCTGATCTTTGTTTCATTTTCTTGTAACTTTGGATGTTTTCATTGTCTTCCACCCGTTCAAGTGATTGAACAATGATTTGTTTATTTGGTGAGAAATCTTTGCCATTTGTCGATAATTTGAAGTCAATTTTCAATAACCATATCATTAGTAATGTATAAATTTTCAATATAAATACTACTTATTCAATACTTGGATTTTTTAATGAACTAATTCATTTTTATATACAATTAAAAATATGTATTAACAGGAAGAAAAAAGAAAAGAAGAAGAAAAAGAAAGAAAAGAGAGGCTATACAATACAATAGCATAATTGTCTTTTGGACAATTAAAATCACTTTTGTTTTATGTAACTAACCATTTACATAATCTTATTCTATTATTATAACCACCTTTATATAATATTACCAAAACATCACAACTACCAAAATCTATTACAACTTTAATCTATTATGACAAAAACAATCACAAAGCAATCATAATCGCAAAACACAAACTACACCGATCAGGCCCTATATTGATTTTCTCGATGTTTTGGATTTGTAAAAGAAAATCCTATAAGATTGTTAGACATTATTGTATGAGTTATTATGTGATCCTAGGTAGAGAAAAAGGACAATCCTACGCTATTTGTTGTCCAAGTTTAGGCATTCACACTTCATAGGATAATGTTATGATTCTTAAATGTGGTTTTCAATTGCTCTAATTGTTATAGCACATGCTATGGCTGATGACTAATGAAGATCTTAAATAAATAAATACTTTCTTTGGATAGATAAAAGGGTTAAGTACATTTTTGTCACACCCGTTCCAGAAATTTATGATTTTGAAAATGCATAATTTGAGATTTTGAAATTATTAATGTTATTAATAATTTGAGTTGAGGTTGACGTGGGTCAACGGTAAGGTGTCAGTGAGGACACGAGAACATGGAATTTCACATTTTGCATTGGCATGACTAAATGACATTTATATGATTTAAATGTTATTTGACTTTATCTGGTATTCCTGTGAATAGTAATTATACCTGTGTAGTATAATTTCTGGTAATCTCGATATTGTTATATCAGTTTGAGCACTGTGGTGAGAACGTGAGTGATACGTTAATTAAAAAGGTAGGTTGTGTAGAGATTCCACAGAATATAGTTTTCGGACGTTATTTTGGACCCAAACGAAACCTAGTCGGAAACTTTTGGAATTTATAAGTTTCACTCGTAAAGGCATAAAATGAACGTGTGCAAAGTTTCGAGAGCTAATTAGCAGTTTGAGAAACTTGCGGGGAGGTAAACATAATTTCCAGAACGTTTGTCTATATATAGAAGTGGATGAGATTTCATTCTCATCCAAACTTCCAAAATATCAGGAGAGAGGAGAGAGAAGGGAGATTGGAGCCAACGGGCTTTGCGACGCCGATCGACGACCGTTCGTCCGTCAGATTTTCTCTAGATTTCATATTTGAACTGGTGGAGGTAAGAGCTACGTTTTGATACTAATTAGGTCGTGTTTGCCAATTTTTGTAAAAATCTTAATTCTAGACTTTTGGAAAAAACCCAGTAAAACTTGTAGGAATCGTCTCAAATTTGAAATCCGACGTTTATTTAGCCCCTAGACGATCCTTCAAAGTTTGAAGAGAATCGCACGAGGTATGAATTCTAGATCTATGAAATATATGGATTTTCATGTTTTGAACATCATTTTTTATATCTTTGGATCCGGGCGAAATTCATGTATTAATTAGGCCCGTTAATTATGCACGTGAAATTATGTAAAAAAAACACGTATAACTGTTTATGTGAGCATGTTATGTGTCTACTTGGGTCAAAGGGGAGTTTGGTGCAAATTCATCCGGGGTAAGCTCCTCGAACCTTGAGGATTAGAAATTTTGATTTTGATTTTGATTGTGATTGTGATGGAATTAGAATTTCGGTTGTGTCTGGATTGGAGGTAGGCCCAACCAGTACACGGTACCTGGTATGGAGGAAGGCCCAACCAGTGTACGAGATGCGTGGGAGAGGTGGGCCTCCTACGGCATCGACCGGATGAATGCGTACCACTCACCCTAGAGACTATTTCTATGTGTTTTAGATGCTTAAACCATGAACTGTCATATAAGCATACATTTAGAATTGTACGCTCAGCATATAGCAGAGCAGTGGAGATGTACTCCATTGCAAGTAAGAAGAAAGACAAGAAGAAGCGTGTTGAGTGAGGCCGAGGAACGTCGGGGAATCACCATTATATATGTTTTTGTTTTAATCCTAAAACTTGTGTAAGGATTGGGAATTGTAATAATATGTTGTAATAGAACTATGAATTAGTTTCGTAGTATTGGAATCTTGTAATTGAACGTTTGTGGTTATGTTTAAATGTTGTATTTGAGTTATGGTTGTGATTGTTGTTGGTTTGGAAAGGCATGAGTTGTTAATTTTCACATCAGGGCTGCCCAGCAGGGGAACAGTCGACTGAACCCTTGATCAGTCGACTGGATCTCGTGTGTTTGAGACACTGAAAGTGAATAGTAATGGAAACAGTCGACTGGACCCTTTATCAGTCGACTGAACACTGTTGATTTTTGGCTACTGCTTCTATTAATGGCAAAACCAGTCGACTGTACCATAACTCAGTCGACTGGACTCCTTTTGAAAATGTTGTATTTTGGTTCTGCTTAACACAGTCGACTGGGGACCCTAATCAGTCGACTGAACTACTGTAGATTCTAGCTACTGATCCAAATAGTAACCAGTGCATTCGACTAGGTTCCCTGATCAGTCGACTGGACCTCTGTTAAGAATTTAGGGTTTTGGTTTCTGCTAGGTACAGTCGACTGGACCCTAGGCACAGTCGGCTGAACCTCTGTTTTCAGAACTGATTCTTTTGAATGTGTTTTCACTTGGTCAAAACTTTTTCTAACTCAAATTTTCAATGGATTTGTCAACTCAGAGGGAAATGTTTCCTAAAGTTTTAAATTACTCAGGGTTGTTTTAAAGTTCTTTCCGCAGCGTATGTTTATTTGATGTTTGGTTGAGCCTTGGTGGCGTGCCACGTGTCCTATTTTCACGCGTAGTGGGATGGGTCGTGACAATTTTACCCCTCATGGTTTGGCCGAATTACACTTTTTCCGGTACTTCAAAAGTGGATACTAACCGTTGTGGTTTCGGACGAAAGTGAAACTGTCAAGATTTCCCTCAAAACTAAATTTTTTTTTGGGTACACTGGAAAAGAAAAATCGGCTAGATTCCACGGGGGAAGCTAACTCTAGACAAATCCGCCAACAAAGGCTTGCAAAAAACATGGATGGGGGAGTTAAGCAAAATAAAAGGGTTAAGTTAGTGAACCCCAACATTAGCAAGCAAATCAGCACACTAATTCCCTTATCTCAAAACTGATGAAAAATCTAAAATTGGCCAATAGCAATTACCTCAAAATTAATGAAAAATATATTACAGTTAAAACAATATAAGACTCCAATAGCAATTACCTCAAAATTAATGAAAAATATAAAATTGGCCAAAAATATTTAGCCCTGAATTAATTCAATGAAGGCGAGCCTAGGTGAAAATGTCATACTATTAGAATTCCAACATAATATACTGGATGCTCTAAATTATTTAACTATATAAAAGATGATTTCCAATGAAGGCGAGCCTAGGTGAAAATGTCACGCTATTTGAATTTCTAACATAACATACTGGCTGCTCTAAATTATTAACTTTATAAAATGATTCGTATAAATAACATATTATAGTTCAAACAATAGAAGACTCAAATAACAATTAAAACCTATACAAGTTTTAGTGATAAAAAGTAAAGAAAAAAGGTACAGTTTTGGACTAAAGTGAAACTGCTAAGATTTATCTCAAAACTGATGAAAAATCTAAAATTGGCCAAAAACATTAGCCTTAGATGAATTCAATGAAGGCGAGCCTAGGTGAAAATGTCACGCTAGCTATTTAAGTTTCCAACGTATTACAGTTAAACAATAAAAGACTGAATTTTTAACATAACATATTGGCTGCTCTAAATTATTAACTTTATAAAATGGTCTGTATAAATAACGTATTACAACTCAAATAGCAATTAAAACTTATACAAGTTTGAGGGATAAAAGAAAAGGAAAAAGGTACATTTTCGGACTAAAATGAACCTGCTAAAATTTACCTCAAAACTAATGAAAAATCTAAAATGGCCAAAAATATGAGCTCTAGATGAATTCGATGAAGGCAAGCCTAGGTGAAAATGTCACGCTATTTAAATTTCCAACGTCTTACAATTAAACAATAGAAGACTCAAATAACAATTAAAACCTATACAAATTTGAGTGTAAAATAAAAGAAAAAATGTACCAATTGAAAATATCATGCTATTTGAATTCCAACATAATAGACTGGTTGCCCTAAATTATTAACTTCATAAAAAATGAATTCCAATGAAGACTCAAATTGTCTGCCACGCTATTTCAATTTTTAACATAACATATTGGCTGCTTTAAATTATTAACTTTATAAAATGGTTCGTATAAATAACGTATTACAGTTAAAACAATAGAAGACTCAAATAGCAATTAAGTAAACAAATTTGAGTGATAAAAGAAAAGAAAGTAGTATTGAATAACTTCTCTCATCCATCTATCTACGATCTACCTGAAAATGTTTGCCTGGCCCTTTACAGATTGATTCAAACCAAATCTAAGAAATAACAGTTGGCATTTTGACTTATTTTATGACTGACACTCATATTATAAGTACTAAAGATCAAATACAAAATAGGGACCAAGGGTCCTCGTGGCCCAATGGTATCACATGCCCTCCCTCAAGTGGGAGGTGCAGGGTTTACAGATTGATTCAAACCAAATTTAAGAAATAACAGTTGGCATTTTTTACTTATTTTATGACTGGCACTCATATTATAAGTACTAAAGATCAAATACAATATAGGGACCAAGGGTCCTTGTGGCCCAATGGTGTCACCTGCGCTCCCTCAAGTGGAAGGTGTGGGGTTCAACTCTAGCTCTTCAAGAGAGTTTGTGACCCCCTATTCTTTAGTGAGTTTTTATCATTTGTTGGGTTGTGTGCTGGTCCATTGGGGGGCCAGTGGGGGTGTGCGGGTTGGGTAGTAGTAGGCTAGAGTGCGTGTGAGTCCAATAGATAGATCAAAAAAATATATACATATACAAAATAGGGGGAAAGAAAACAAAAAGATAAGGCTGGGTGGCATGTGTCACATTCCATTTCCACTTTGTCCATGTATCATCAATATAATTACCACTTTTGTCCAAGTATCATCAACATAATTACTGGAATGTGACACATGTCACCCAATAGAGGCATGAGTGAGCAATGGATGACCATTTTCGGGTGAACAAAAATGCTCTCTTAATGATATGTGACATGGCTTGGGACCAATTTTTACTTTTATCCCCTCCCCCCCCCCCCCCCCCCTCCTTTTTTTTTTTTTAAGCCAATAGATTCATCACATAGTACAATAATCTATAACATGTAATTCATAACCAATCAATATATATATATATCACTTCTAAAATTATGTGTCTATGAGTGATGAGGTAATAATACTTAAGTTATATAAAATGAATGAGCCAACCACTTTTTGTTATTCTTAGTTTGATTACAACCACTCTAATCTCTTAAAGTTTTTTATGATCTTAAGTTAAAATTCATTTGTCAGAACACACACACTGGTATTATTTTTGCAGCATGGACACCGGTATGATATGGTAAAAAAAAATTACATGTAATATATGTAATTAGCCCCCCCCCCCTAAATTTTGAAAAATAAACATTTAAAGTAGTAATTTGTCCCAAATGTAAGTTAGGCCTCCTTGTATATTTGTCTCATAACTTTTTCTTATCACTTTTCAATTTAGCACAACCCAAATTATTCTATCATCGGTCAAGGTTAACAAATTATAATAAGCTGTCAATTCTTATGATTAAAAAGCAATAATATGAAACCAATATATATTACCCATAAATATGTATAAATATACCAAAAATAAATCGTCTAGAGGGCGCTGCCCCTGAAACCCTGTATATATAACTTCGCAATTGTATTCACACCCTTCCAATCCTCGCCCCCTTAATAAAAATTTCTAGCTTCGCCCTTGAATGTGAACCAATTTTTCTTCTTTTAAGGGCCACTGACCATGTAGCAATTGTGAAGGAAAAAAAACATTAATGTTGTTACTACGTTGTACTATTGTGGACGGGAAAAAAAAAATAGCATATCAAACTACTTATTAAAACTCTTACAAAAATCACGAAGCAAAAAGTCGACCGATTGATAAAAGTTCAAAATACTATAAAAGAGATAAAAAGTGATGGGCCCCACATGCTCACCCAATGAAATGATTGGGTGAGCAAATTTTGAGTGTGCAAAAGTTCTCTAAAAAACAAAGTCACAAAACAATATAAAAACAAAACCAACAGAGCCAATCCTAAAAAGTAGGGTCCAATGAAAAACAAAGTCACAAAACAATATGTACATCATGAAAAAAAAAGTTTTAAAAACAATAGGTACATGAACAAAGAAAATAATAATAAAAATAAGATAGAGAAAGTCACAGTATCTGCTCATCAATATCAATGCATATGAATGACACGAATTAGTAGAGAGACAAAATAGAGAACTCACCAGAATTCTTCCACAGTGTCCACGGTGTATGACTTGTGGAGTACACCGATTTTGTGTACCTAAACAATGTTTTTAAAATCGGACCAATCCTTGAACTGGAAAGATGACCGGTTCAACTGGCCGGTCCGGACGGTTGGACCATTATGTCATAAATACTAATAATAATTAAAAATATAATATATACATATAACAAAAAAATATACAAAAAAGGACCGGTTTCCAGTTCAAGTACCGATTTTACCAGTCCAACCGATGGTTCAACCATAAATTCTACCGATTTTTCAAAATTCGAACAGTTCAACCATTATTCTTAGTTCCCAGTTCAAACCGGCCCGTTCGCGGTCCTGGTCGACGGATCAACCGATCTGGTCCGATTTTTAAAACCTTGCACCTAAACTACATGTGTATTATTTAGGTGTCCCGTTTTTAGGTGTACCTAGCATTAATTACTTTAAACATTAAAGGTAGAATGAACGTAAACTCAACAAAAAGCAGTGAAAGCCTTAAAAAAAAAGAAGAAGAAGAAGAAGAAGGAATGCTATGCTTTCCATATTTGAATCCCAAATTTAGTTTCCAAATATGGCTTAGCTTGTTGCAATAATGCTCATATCACATGGCACTACACGGGTACAAGAGTATTTGGTAACAAAATCAAGAATTCAAATTGAGAAACATAACACTACTCTCTAAAAACAACCATAGAAACATACCTTAATTGTTGAACCTTAAGAACAACAAATGTTGCTGGATATTCTTAAGAAAAATATAGCTTTGAGTCAATGGTTTTATTGATAATATGAATGCAAAACTTATTAGAACTACAATTCAACTAAAAGTCTACATTTTGTTTTTTAAGAGAACTAACACTGTACTTTTAAGGGTTAATTATATTTTACCCCCTGTGGTTGGGCCCATTTTCACTTTACCCCCTGTACTTCAAAGTGTACATATACCCTCATGTGGTTACGGACTAAAGTGAAACTATAAAGATTTCTCTCAAAATAGCCCCACACAAAGATTAATGTTAAAATTAGCTCCACAAATGAGAGTTTAATTGTCAAAATTAACTCCACATAGGTAGGCATCCCCACATAGGGGTTTTGTTCCAAAATTAACCTTACAAAGGGGGTTAAGTGTTAATATTTTGGCCAATTTTAGAATTTTCATCAGTTTTGAGAAAAATCTTTATAGTTTCACTTTAGTCCAAAACCATAGCGGATTAAATGTCCATTTTTGAAGTACAGGGGTAAAGTGAAAATGGGCCTAACCACATGAGGCAAAATATAGTTAACCCTACTTTTAATCGTGGTGTATTAACAATCGGAGTCTATTAAATTGATGACTCTTGCAAAATGAATCTGAATTGTATATATATACGTGTATTTTTTTTTAACATGAGAAATCTCCATTGTATACAATCTAATGTATAAACATAATATCCAAAAAAAAATATTAAAAGTAGGTTTCTCATGGATGGACCCAAAAAAGTGACATACCAAGTAAAAAGTATTAAAAATCTAAGAAAATTACTTGGGCAAAAGTACCACAGATTGATAAAAGTGTAAAGCACTTAAAGGGATCAGTGTACTAATATATACTAAGTGTCATATTAAGACACTTAATTTTATTTTATAGTTACTGTATTTTAAAGAAAATTTCAACAATGTATCGAATATCACATATAATTAAGTATCGACAATCAATGCATGCACAAACATGGTTAAAGTCCTTATCCATAATGAGTCCACCTAGGAAAAAAAAAAAAACCAACGTGACGTGCTAGTCCTTTACTAAAAGAACTAATAGAGTTCAACAAGGATGAGGATTTCTTGCAAATCATGAATTTTGCCGCAAAGATTTTTTTTTTTTTTTGGCGGTTGACCTGTGACAGTTGTGAAGGAAAAAAAACTTTAATGTTGTTATTAAATTGTACAATTATAGGACTCTTATGGACGGACCAAAAAAATTGGCGTGCTAAACTTAATAAAACTCTAAAAAAAACCACTTAAACAAAAGTGCATCAATTGATAAAAGTTCAAAACACTTAAGATCATCAATGCACTTATATATAAAATATATTATAAATTATAGATTATAGATTATAGATATAGATATAGATATAGATATATATATATATATATGCATGTTTTTACTTTTACACCATGCATGAGTCAGACCAAGCAGATGATCAGATGATGCCACAGCTAGGAATTAAGGAAAGAGGGAAGTTGCATGCATAGCATCATACTTGTGAATTCGATGGAGTTCTTGTTGCAATTTCCTCTTGTTTCCAAAATGGCAGTTGAAATTCACACTGCATTGGTATTTACTTATACTATACTTATAGTTCATGATATTATATATATATATATATTATGTTATGCCACTATAACTGCCTCCTCTGTCGAGATTTGCCCAGTCCTTGTAATGTTGGTCATCCCTGTTAATTAGGCGATTCCTTACAAGAGTCCAGTCTATTGGATTGATGTTGTTCCTTACAAATTGGAGTAGTAATTATTTTGTCTCGTATTACTCCAGGGCGGACCCAAAAAGGGTAAAAGGGGCTCAAGCCCCTCTTTGATTTTTGAAAAATTATAGATTTATACTTAAAAAAAAAGATTTTTACAGTTAAGCCCTCCTAAAAATTATAAAAAAAAACCCCCCTAATATTATAAAATTATCCCCCTCTCTTATGTTTTTGTGTTAATTATAAAATATATATATACCATATATGTATAAATAGGTCCAAAATATATATTGATGATGCCGAGAATTGGTAAGAAGGATTTAAAGAGAGAAAAGACAAGAACAAGTTGTATGTGGTTTGGTCCACGGTTGCGTCTGCGCGCGCTCACTAGCAGATCAACGGCGGGCCTGGTGAGCCAACAAAGAGGGGCGGCACTACTGTAATACCGGCCGGGTATATGCGTACAATGGTGAATTCTCTGTTCTATGCTTGTTAGCTAGAGAGAGTTATTCGGATCCCTGTAGACAGGGTATGTGGGCTCTTTTATAAGCACAAGAGTCCACCCTTATATAGTAAGTCGGTCAGATTAGGAAGCCTAATTTGATTACAATTGATTTGCATGATTTGGGGAGAGTTTTCTAAGCGGTTTAGGAAACTGCCAGATTCCCTCTTGTAGTCTTGCAGCTGGTTTAGGAAACTGCTGGTTAGATCAAGTCCACAGGATGCTGCGGCCTTTCGTGCCTGGCCCGTTAGCACAAACCGGGCGATCCTGACGAACACATCGGGATTGCTGGGCTATTGGCGCCATTACCAAAATAACCAGCACCTCCAGGTGACGTGGCAGACTATGACTTCATGGCTGGATAATCTTGGGCATATCAGCTGCCCCCCATTTTTGGAACTGACTGGATGCTTCATCGGGTGAGGATCGAAAATCAGTATCGCCTTGGAAACCGTCCGAATATCCTCCGGAAACGCTACTCGGGAGGGGACCCACCTTCCAGATCACCCGGTGGAATAACAGACCTGTACAGGGAGGTGCCCGAGCGTTGGTGTTGCCATGTGTCAGGGAGTAACTGGCCTGGTCAGGATCCATCAAAGTCGGTTCGGATGTAACCGAACAGCTGCGTGGCAACCGGACCGTCACGTCACATATTTAATGTGTGCGCCTTTTGAGGCGACTTTTCACGTGCCTGAGGTGACAGCTGTCTGACGGTTCTTGGCGGGAAAACTCTTGAGCCGTTGGATCTGATTGATCTGGACTGCCCGTTATTCCTATATAAGGAATACTTGCTCATTTCTTCAATTCCTACTACCAAGTGATAGAGATTATCGAGCGGTTTGAGAGCAACCAAGATCCCGAGCAAGATTCCCGATCCCTTTTCTGCGCTAAACTTTGTAAGTCTCTCCTTTTTGTCTTCAGTTCTTCACTCTCTTCTTCTTTTCTGAACGAAGCTGGAGGGAGCGAACCCACTTAGGTCAGAACGGGCGTGGAATTTTTTCTTCCTTAGGTTCTGTTATTTCTTTCAATCAGAAGGTACTTTAGGGCAGTTAGACCGAACGGGTGTTCCAGGGAGAGTCTTGAGAGAGTGTTATTTTTCGTCCAGAGTCTTGTACGACCTGCACTTCAGGTTATTAGATCTGCCTCCCTTATATCCCAGGCTTGGAGTCCTTGACCCATTTTTAGGTCGTCGTCTGCCTCCTAGGTCCATTGTAGACTTAGATATGTGCCACTCCTCCTTCAACTCGTCATCCCGATCGGAAGACGAGCAGTCAAGATCGGGAACACTGAGCACAAGTCTAGACCCTCCTTCCTTGGCCCCCTCTGATCAGCACAGTGAGAGAAGGATCCCTGTCGGGTGCCTCATGAGAAAACGCACCGGGACTATCCTGTGGCCTCGACGTCCCGGGGGTCGGGCGATGAAGGGTCTGTGCCGAATAGTCCCGGCGTCGTCTTCGCATGCGAGTCGATCATCAGCACTCTGCGCGCCCCTGATTTGGGTCAGATCAGGGAGTGGTATGATATTCCCGGCCCTTTCTCATTGTCGGTCCACAACAGCGGGGCTCACTTCTATGAATCAGATTTCGTTACCTTATACGAAGACGCCTTTATGGCAGGCCTTCGTCTACCGCTCCATCCTGTCGCCCGGGACGCACTCATCTACCTTGGGGTCTCTCCAGGGCAGCTCGCCCCGAACGGTTGGCGTTATCTGATGGGGTCCATCTCCTTGTGGCCCCAAGTCCTCGTGTACGAGCTCACCCTACAGGAGTTCTTTTGGACCTACCGGCTGTTCCAAGTTCACGGGGAGTCCGGCTTCTTCTTGCTTGGGGCCAGGCAGGGGCGGAAGATAATAGTCAACTGCCCGAGCAATAATAAGGGATAGAAGAATAAATTCTTCCAAGTTTTCACCCTGGGGCTATGTGAAAAGGCACCAGGTATGCAGCTGAGGACCTCCTGGGCGGGGAAGTTGAGGAGTAAGCCCAATCACCTTCCTTTCATGATTAGTCTCTTTGTTTTACCACGACTAACCCATTTGTATGTTTGCTTTGCAGTGGGATCAGTTGACTCGCCCAGTCTTCCCGACGAGTTCCAAGCGAGGATCTTGTCTTTGGTGGAGGACCCGACCGACATCAATAAGGTGCTGACCCGGTCGGGAAGCCCGAAGGTTTCTTACGAGCCCCAGCATCATTTTGTAGCTCCCATATTCCCGTCGATCATTCCTGGTAAATTCCTTTACTTGACCTTCCGGTTACTTTTTTATTTGATACTTTGCTAAGTTCTCATGCGCTCTTCTCCGATTTTATAGAAATAGCTCCCAAGAGTGCGGCGGCTTTGAAGGAAAAAGAGGCGGCCCTGATGGCTTGGGCTAGCCAGAAAAGGAAGAAGTAAGACCCCGCCGAGGGCCAGCCCCTCAAGAGAATCTCCCGGGGGATCTCGATTCGGGCAGAGAGGGAAGCTATTGCGACCTCGACGCCCGGGGTTACTATCGTCGTACCATTACCTCTTCCTTTTGCCGCCAAGCCGTCCGGGGTCTCCTTTCCCAGCAAGGAGGAGACAACTCGCGCGGGCCCCTCCTCGAGGCCGGCAATCGAGACGGCAGACAACGTCCGTGGAAGGGTCCGGCCCAGACTGCTGCAGAGTCAGATCGACAAATGCACTCTGCTAAGTCCCGATGCCATAATCGATTGGCTCTACAGCATCAGCCACATGGTAAGTCATTCTGTAACATGAACATTAGCCATTCTTCCATATATATATATATACTGACGTTGTTTTGATCTTACAGATTGGCTACATTGCGGCAGGGGCTGAAGCTACCCTTTCCGATGTTGCCGAGAGGTTGGCCGCTGCGGAGGCCGACTTGTCTGTGGAGAAGGCTGCCCAGGAGTCCGCGGAGTTTTCTCTCTCCGTGGAGGAAAAAAAGTCCCGGGCAGTGGCCCTAGAGCTGGGAGAGACCCGGGACTCTCTCAACCGAGCGGACTGCCCGGAAGGTTACGGAGATGAAAGCTGCAGCCGCAGAAGCTGGGAGGATCACTGTCGAGAAAGACCTGGCAGCCATGACGTCTACGCTTTCTGAGCTCACTGCCGCTCGGGATGCTAAAGCCAAAGATACCGAGGAGGAGTTCGAGGCAGGAT
Source organism: Hydrangea macrophylla (assembly GCA_033977485.1). Taxonomy (NCBI): domain Eukaryota; kingdom Viridiplantae; phylum Streptophyta; class Magnoliopsida; order Cornales; family Hydrangeaceae; genus Hydrangea; species Hydrangea macrophylla. Next base: position 132,655,215 of record CM066984.1, on the reverse strand, counting down.
TCCTTACCGGCTACACTAATCTGACTAAGCGGGCTGCTGCCGACCACCCCGACTGGGACCTGTCTGGATACTCTTGGGCAGAGTCCAGTTACTGGAAGGAAGGCCAAGCTGACGCCGAGGTCGCTGCTGCAGCTGCACCGATCGGGGACCCTGTTGTGGAAGAGCAGGCTGCTGGGGAGGAAGAGGTGGTCTTCGTGGACAACCCATGACCCTGTTTTTTTTTTGTAGTTTTTTTTATGGGGAGGCTACTACAACTGCCTCCCAGGCTTTTTACAATTTTCTTTTTATTAATGAAAAAGGCCCCCGAGGTCACTTTTCTTTCCATTAACTACTTACTTTTATCTGTACTTTGCCTGTTTGTGATTGCTAGTATCCGCCCGGGTTTTAGCCGACCTAAGCCCCTGCCTTAGCAAATGGTTTAGTACCGTAACCAGCAGAACACCTAGTCTTCTTGACCTATTTTAAAGGTAATTGCCCAGTGTGCCATAGAAACTGGTCATGTTTAGCGTCCGGGATGTCCCGGTGTATTATAGGAATACTCTACTTTACCGTCCGGGATGTCCCGGTGTATGATAGGAGTATCCTGTTTTATCGTTCGGGGTATCTATCTCTGATCACTGTAAGTACTTAGGAATGTCTTCCAAGTTCTTTTAGTGACCGGTGTGATTTCCTGTTTTGGCCTAATATTCCCCTGCCCCCCAAGCATTTTGCTAAGGCGGGAGTGCAGGAGTGAGTGGCCGTAGGAAACTGACTTGGAACATGGGTGGTTGCAGGGTCCTTTGAAGCTTGCCATCGTCGGCCACCTAGGGGTCTGCCCCCGTCATCGGCTGGACCTAAGCAAAGCTTTATGTAATTTCCTGTTTGGGTCTAGTATTCCCTTGCCCCCCGAGCGCTCTGCGAAGGCGGGGGCGTGGTGAGGAGTGACCGTAGGAAACCGACCTGGAACATGGGTGGTTGCAAGGTCCTTTGAAGCTTGCCATCGTTGGCCACCTAGGGGTTTGCCCCCATCGTAGGTTGGACCTAGGTGAAGCCGGTGCCCGGGTTCGGAGCCCGAGGTCTTTTGTGCCTGGATTCGGGGCCCGAGGTCTTTTTGTGCCTGGGTTCGGGGCTAAGGTATTTTCTGCCTTGGTTTTTAGCCAAGGTCTTTTCTGCCTTGGTATGTAGCCAAAGTCTTTCATGTCTCGGGGTTAGGCCCGAGAACTTTTCTGCGGTGCACGGGATACTGACATGATTAAATTTGCAAAGTAAACTATTCAATTTTATTTAAAAATAAAAATTTATAGCGGTTGCTCAATTAGAGCTACAAAAACAAATTTCCCTACCAATACTAAATTCCCGTGGCCAAGTGTTACTGATAGTACTTGCGGAGGTGTTGCACATTCCAATGGTGAGAGAGATTGTGTCCATCCATGCTCTGTAGACAGTAAGTTCACGGTCGGTTGACCCAGGTTACTTTATACGGGCCTTCCCAGTTTGGCCCCAATTTTCCATGGCTCGGGATTCGGGTGGATTGGTTCACTGCCTTAAGGACGAGGTCTCCCACTTGAAAACTGCGGTGCTTCACATTTGTAATACCCTGTATTTTGGTATATTAATAAGATCCGGTATTTCATTTATATACTCGTATAAACTTTCTCTTCCTTTTGGTGAATTTTGATACCCATCGATTGACATATTCCCAATCGATTGACATTTTTTGATACCAATCGATTGACATTTCTTCCCAATCGATTGACACTTTTCTGATACCAATCGATTGATAAGTTATCCCAATCGATTTACATTCAACCGACTAAAAGTGATGACGTGTCAAACATTCCAATCGATTGCCATACATTCCAATCGATTGACATTGTTTCCAATCGATTGACTACAAATATCTGTTGCCAATCGATTGACTTGTGTCTCAATCGATTGACATAACCTGAGAAATGTTTTCTTCTTTCCTTCAGCTTTAAACGCGTGGCACTCCCTTATGCCTATATATATGTTCCATATTTATGGCCTTGGGTCATTTTTGCAGCTTGAGAGAGAGAGATATATACCTCTTGTGAGATATATACATATACACATATATATATATATCTCTATATCTACATATATATACACACCCTCACACACACTCACTGCCGTGGCAGCTGGGAGGAAGGAGAAGAAGCAGAAAGAAGAAGAAGAAAGAAGAAGAGGAGACAGAGAGGGAAGGCAGAGACAGATAGGAAGAAGAAGAGAAGAAGCTTGGAGGTTTCAAAGCTTTAAACACACCCAAACGCACCCTAGGTGAGTCCTAACTCACTTGGTCCCTTTATGTGATGTTTATACAAGTTGTTATGACCTTTAGATGTGATAATAGTATGATTTCTACGTTTATATATGCTGTTTTTACAAACTGCTGGAGAAGACGTAGTACCAATCGATTGACATGATCTCAATCGATTGACATCAGTTGCATCCCAATCGATTGAATAGGATTTCAATCGATTGACATTGTTCCAATCGATTGACGTGTTTATCAATCGATTGATATAGTTCTTGTTCCAATAGATTGAACTTTTGTTCCAATCGATTGACATGATCAGTACATGGTTTCCTTTGCCTGTTTATTATATAAGAGGTTTAGTTGTTCGATTTTTGATTCGGGAATTCCATTATGCGATTATGGGGTAGACAGGAGAAATGTGACACCAAAGATATATGGATAATGAATAAAAAGTAATATGAAGACGTGGGTTGACGTGTTGTTTCTGATATGAGTTCGATATCCGTTTCTTTTAATCCGAGTAGTCAGGCCACATTGGGAATTGTCATGTGTCGATGTAGAATGGAACGTAAGTAGGTTTGGTAAGTTCCGGGAATGGTACGTGGATGGATGATTGGTCATGATATGCTCTTAAAAGCGGTGAACCGGACCATGGTTCTTAAAAGCGGTGAGCTGGACCAAGAAGTCTTAAGATAGACTGGATGATCTATGATATGCTCTTAAAAGCGGTGAACCGGACCATGGTTCTTAAAAGCGGTGAGCTGGGATCACTAGTAGATGACGTTAAGTTGTGGCACTAGATTGATATGCCTTGTTCGAAACGTTATATCCCTGAAATGCGGTGAACAGGACCATTGTTCTTAAAAGCTGGGGACAGACTGACGTGGAGTCCATGACATGCGGTGAGCAGGACCATTGCTCTTAAAAGCGATGGACAGAATAAGGGTGTATCCCTAGAGTTAAACGATTGAGTCTGTTCATGACATCTGAATATGTTGAGTTCGGTATTTGAGTAACAAGACGATAAGGGTCGGTTTACAAGAATGAATAGAAGAACAAGATAATGTTATTTTATAATAAGATGTTAACTCGTGTTTCATAAACTTGTGTTTACTTCAGATAACTGGTACCTCGTTAGTTTATGCTCACTCAGCTCTCAGTAAGCTGACGGCCTTTTATTGCCTGGACATTCCCCGTCCAGAATATCCTGCCCCTTATTCTGCAGGTAAGGATCAGTACACTGACGACTATTATCCAGAGGAGGGCCCCACCGATGACGGTTACGCCAGGAAGGATTATCCTTATGCCAGTTGAAGACTGAAGATGTTATAGTTAGATTTATTTTCGGTTGTTCTGTTAAATCTTTTGTTAACGGGTACTTGGGCAATTGTTGTCTTCAGACCTGTTGTGATCCTGTGGACCATACTCTGATAGTTTGTAATAGTTAGCACTTTGTGCTATTTTCAGTTGATTACTGTTGCTTTTCTTTTGGACTAGTACTGCGTGGTGTGGATTATTAGTGACTTTCACCTGTCATTCCTTATGGACCCATAAAGGAAATTTATTTTTCTCTATTTATGCTGCTCCGGGGCGTGACAGGATTTTTGGTATCAGAGCCTGGTTTGGTACTCTAGGTTGTGATACTTTTGTTCACTAAGTATTTCCACACCATCTGGTCCTAGTGTTGTTAAGATTCTTTGAGATGAGATATGAGTATAAGATAAGTTCGTCTTCCTGACGATAGATAGTTTCCTTTGCAGGATAGCATGGATCCGGAGTTTCACCATTTTGTGACTGATGCTTATGGAGGACATATTATCCATGGAGATACCGTGGAGCCAGCTGACCCAGAGTTTTATCATGAGCGTGTGTGCCATATAGCTAGTCGACATTTAGAGGAGGACATGTGGAGAGCACTTTATGTGACCAGGAGTACTCACCCGACCCAGATGCGCATGGATGCTTACCACTTAGAGAGAGTTGGCAGAGACATTTTCCAGGAGATGTTGCGACTAGTTTTGAGTAAACCAGAGATGGATGAGATTGAGTTGAGAGCCATTGTAGCCGGTCCACCAGAGCCCGTAGTTGCAGCAGCCGCCCCACCATCACCAGTACCCGTCCCAGAGCCAGAGCCTGAGCCGATTGAGGATGAGGAGGATCTAGAGCCTGAGGATGAGCATCCCGATGAGGACATGGACGGAGATGGAGAGGAGGAGCCGATAGATGACGAGGACCCAGTGGAGGATGAGCATGCAGATGATGCAGATGATGATGAACCTGAGGATGACCCCGAGGAGCCAGAGTTTGAGCCAGAGGATCCAGTACCAGACCCAGAGGCTATTGAGGCAGACGTAGTAGTAGATGAGGAGGATGACCCCGAGGAGATAGTTGTGCCAGAGATACCCGTTGTGCTTCAGATACCAGCTGGACCCATTATGCATATGGCAGCCATGGCCGATATGGCAGTAGGATGGATAGCTCAGATGGTAGCACAGCCAGCAGATTTTGTTATGGGAGAGATAGCTATAGCAGGAGCTCTTGATATAGCCGACGGATTCGCTGCAGTAGCTGTTGATGTCGCTAACCAGGCGATAGTAGACGTGATGGAGGACGATGATGCAGAGATGATAGAGGATTGGGATATAGGGGTAGTAGTTGGAGATCTTGTCGCACCAGTTGAGGATGATCCACTCGAGGAGATGGATATAGACCCAGAGGACGAGGCACCACCAGTAGGATCAGATGCTGACGACTTTTGAGTCAGGATCGGCAGGGTGTAGAGTTTGTTAGTTTATATTAGGACATGTTGTCCACCAGATTTTTGGGAGCTTGAGAGATAGCTATTGACCATAGCCTTGTATAGTATTAGCTGACTTTAGTTGTTGTAACTCTTGTCCCATATGGTACACAGTTTGATTAGTGTGTACTATACGGTACATCTTTTGATATATATATATACGAGCAGTACTTTTATTATTGTTTGGTTGTTGCGTTGTGCAGTGTTGTTTAGTAGAATTGTTAGTTTTGCTGTTTCTGTTCTATCTTGAGTTCGTTTCTACGTGAAGACTTTCAGTTGATCCATATGTCTCTTGTAGGCGATACTCGTTATCATCATGGTAGGACCCTTGAGAAATCACCAAGCACGTAATGGAGCACCTATTCCAGAGGGAATGGACCCAACCGGAATTTTCGAAGCATTTATGCAGAGGATGGAGCATGTGGGGGATACATATAATCACTCCACCCACCAGAGACCTTTTGCACCCCCGCCACCAAGACAGACTGGAGATAAGCTATTAGCAAATTTTCGTGGGCTACGTCCCGAAAAGTTTGATGGACTAACAGAACCATGGAAAGCAGAGCAATGGATAAGAGAGATGGAGTTAATATTTGGAGCATTGGAATGCAATGAACAAGAGAAACGTCGCCTTGCTACGTTTCAGCTCACTTATGCCGCCGCAGATTGGTGGGAAGCTGAGCAAGCCACTATTGGGATCGATACCGCTAGAGCTATGTCGTGGGAGACATTCAAAGGCAGATTTTTGGATAAATATTTTCCAGAAGATGAGAGAGATCAACAGGAAAGGAACTTTCTCAATTTGATCCAAGGAGGATGGAATGTACGGGAATACACAACACAGTTCGAGCGTCTATCCAGATTTGCTCAGCATATGATAGACACTCCGCAGAAAAAGGTGAAGAGATTTCACCAAGGACTGAACCCCCACCTCAGACATATGATGGTTGGTCATCTGAACCAGTCGTATGAGGAAATTGTTAGATTTGCTACAGGATTAGAAAAGGATGCTAATCCAGTACAGCAATCACAGACAAATCGACCTCAGTTGTCACGAGGGTTTCAACAGAGAAATTTTCCTAATCGACCACCGAGAAATACCCAAGGATGGAGACCTCAGGAAAATTTTCAAGGAAACAAGAGAATCTGGGAAGGAACCAGGAAACCTCAGCAGGGTTATAATCGACCCCAGCAGAATCAACAGCGAGAACTACAGCCACAGGCATTACTAACAGCCCCACCCAGCAATAGTGGAGGATGTTTTAACTGTGGAAAACCCGGACATATTGCAAGGAACTGCACCGTCTTTAGATCTAATCGCAGGCCGGATATTGTCTGCCGCAACTGCAACAAACCAGGACACTTGAGCAAGGATTGTCGTGCACCACGAGGAGGATACTACGGGGCACCAGTGCAAGGAATTCAAGGACCTCCTGATCAGACGAGGATGAACGCTATTATTCCAGAAGAAGCAGGCTTTAATGCTGATGAGCAGCAACATTTGGAAGGTACACTTGTACTCTTTCATAGTCCAGTTAAAGCTTTATTTGATACTGGAGCCGCATGTTCTTTTATTGCTGTTAAGATTGTGCGTCAATTGGGTTTAGAACCCCAGACACTTAAGTCAACACTGAATGCTGTGTCACCATTGGGAGTGACAGTTAAGTTGAGTAAAGTGTGTAAAGATTGCCCTTTGACTTTGGGAGATAGGAATCTTCCAGCAGACTTGGTAGTTCTGTCGATGTCAGAATTTGATGTTATCCTAGGGATGGATTGGCTAACTAAGTACAGTGCCAATTTGGATTGCCCTACTAGGACGATTGTATTTCCAATACGAGGAAAGCCGACGATCAGATTTCAGTGTCAACCGACAAGCGACATGTTTCTTACGAGTAGTTTGGCTACGATCATTAGTACAAGTACGGAGCTTAAGATGGATCAAATTCCTATTGTACGAGACTTTCAGGATGTATTTCAGGATATTAAAGGACTTCCACCGAAAAGAGAAATAGACTTCTGTGTGGAATTAGTACCTGGTACATTGCCTATTTCTAAGACTCCATATAGGATGGCACCAACTGAGATGTTAGAACTGAAGAAGCAAGTTCAAGAGCTTGAAGACTTAGGATTTGTTCGTCCAAGTACGTCGCCTTGGGGAGCACCAGTTCTGTTTGTAAAGAAGAAGGACGGAACACTTCGACTCTGTATAGACTACAGGGAGTTGAACAAGGTAACGATTAAGAATAGATATCCACTTCCCCGGATAGATGATCTATTCGACCAGTTACAAGGATCTAGGATCTTTTCCAAGATCGATTTACGTTCTGGATATCACCAATTGTTAGTTCGACCAGAGGATGTATCGAAGACTGCATTCAGGACAAGATACGGGCATTACGAGTTTTTAGTTATGCCTTTTGGATTGACGAATGCGCCAGCAGTATTTATGGACTTGATGAATAGAGTATTCAGACTATATCTGGATAAATTCATTATTGTGTTCATTGATGATATACTGATCTACTCAAAGACAGAAGAGGATCACAAGGAGCATTTACAAGTTGCCTTGCAGACACTTCGAAATAGCAAGTTGTATGCAAAGTTCAGCAAGAGTGAGTTTTGGCTACAGGAAGTCAAGTTCTTGGGACATGTTATATCTCAGGAAGGTATTTCGGTAGACTCATCTAAGATTGATACAGTCTTAAGTTGGAACAGACCGACGAATATGACAGAAGTCAGAAGTTTTCTTGGGTTAGCAGGATATTACAGGAGATTCGTAGAAGGATTTTCCAAACTAGCAGGACCTTTGACGAATTTAACAAGGAAGGAGACGAAGTATGAATGGACAGACAAGCATGAGGGTGCATTTCAGGAGTTAAAAGAAAGATTGACTTCTGCACCAGTACTCGCATTACCTAAGAGTGGAGAAAAATATGTGATCTACAGTGATGCATCGCACCAAGGACTTGGATGTGTACTTATGCAAGACGGGAAGGTTATTGCATATGGATCAAGACAATTGAAGGTACATGAGAAAAATTATCCCACGCATGATCTGGAATTAGCAGCAATAGTGTTTGCATTGAAAATTTGGAGACACTATCTCTATGGAGAAAAGTTTGACTTATTTTCCGATCATAAGAGTCTGAAGTATTTGTTCTCTCAAAAGGAGTTGAATATGCGACAGCGGAGATGGATGGAGTTACTCAAAGACTATGACTTTTCTTTACAATACCATCCCGGCAAAGCAAACGTAGTAGCAGATGCTTTGAGCCGTAAACCTCGGCTAGTGATCGCTGCATTACTAATTAGAGAATGGAGAGCATTGGAAGAAATTGCTGAATTTGATCTTCAGCCAGTGGAGCCAATGAAAGGACAACATTTTGGATGTCTGATGGTACAACTGACTTTAATCAGTCGTATCATAGAGGCTCAACAGACAACAGAAGATTTGAAGTTATGGTTCGCCAAGATGTCAGCCAAGGAACCAGAAGTCTGGAGTATAAGTACAGACGGAGCCTTACGATGTAAAGGTAGACTCTGTGTACCTAATGAAGGAAATCTCCGGAAGGAAATATTGGATGAAGCACATAAGTCACGAATGACTATTCATCCCGGAAGTACGAAGATGTACAAGGATCTGAAGAGAAATTTTTGGTGGGAAGGAATGAAGAGAGATGTGGCAGAGTATGTAGCTCAGTGTCTTACTTGTAAACAAGTAAAGGCAGAACATCAGAGACCACCTGGATTTCTACAACCGCTACCTATTCCTCAATGGAAATGGGAACACATAACCATGGATTTCGTGGTAGGATTGCCGAAGTCACAGCAGAATCACGATGCTATATGGGTAATCGTGGATCGACTTACTAAGACGGCACATTTTATTGCCTATAGCATGACGTATTCAGTAGAACGTTTGAGCCGAATGTATCTACAACATGTTGTACGATTACATGGAGTGCCTGTATCTATTGTGTCAGACAGAGATTCGCGCTTTACTGCAGAATTTTGGAAGAGTCTCCAGACAGCGATGGGAACGACATTGAACTTGAGTTCAGCTTTTCATCCTCAGACAGATGGACAGACGGAACGAGTTAATCAAGTGATGGAAGATATGTTACGAGCTTATGTCATTGATTTTGAGAGTTCTTGGGAGATACACTTACCTCTGATTGAGTTCGCCTATAATAATAGTTATCATTCGAGTATAGATATGGCGCCATTTGAAGCATTGTACGGAAGACCTTGCCGATCGCCGTTATGTTGGACCGAAGTCGGAGATAGTCAACTTCTTGGGCCAGAGATGGTACGGGAAACCAGTGAGAAGATTCAAGTCGTACGTGAGAAGATGAAGACAGCCCAGACCAGATACAAGAGTTATGCTGACAAGCGACGCAAAGACATGGAGTTTGTCATTGGAGATCACGTATTACTCAAGGTTTCACCTGTTCGAGGAATCGTCAGATTTGGTCAGAAAAGGGGCAAGTTATCGCCACGTTTCATTGGACCATTCGAGATTCTGGAGCGTGTTGGGAAGGTTGCTTATCGCCTTGCGTTGCCACCAAAGATGTCAGGAGTGCACAACGTTTTTCACATCAGTATGTTGAGGAAGTATGTTCACAACCCAGCGCATGAGATCAACTTTGAGGATATCGAAGTCAACAGCGACGTTACGTTCAATGAAGGACCTGTTCGTATTCTAGATCGAGGAATCAAGAAACTCAGGAACAAGGAGATCCAGTTAGTAAAGATTCAGTGGAAACATCATGATGAAGGAGAAGCTTCATGGGAACTAGAGTCAGAGATGCGCGAGAAGTTTTCATTTTTATTTTAAACATTGTTGCTTTTGATTTCGAGGACGAAATCTTTTGTTGAGTGGTGGATGATGTAATACCCTGTATTTTGGTATATTAATAAGATCCGGTATTTCATTTATATACTCGTATAAACTTTCTCTTCCTTTTGGTGAATTTTGATACCAATCGATTGACATATTCCCAATCGATTGACATTTTTTGATACCAATCGATTGACATTTCTTCCCAATCGATTGACACTTTTCTGATACCAATCGATTGATAAGTTATCCCAATCGATTTACATTCAACCGACTAAAAGTGATGACGTGTCAAACATTCCAATCGATTGCCATACATTCCAATCGATTGACATTGTTTCCAATCGATTGACTACAAATATCTGTTGCCAATCGATTGACTTGTGTCTCAATCGATTGACATAACCTGAGAAATGTTTTCTTCTTTCCTTCAGCTTTAAACGCGTGGCACTCCCTTATGCCTATATATATGTTCCATATTTATGGCCTTGGGTCATTTTTGCAGCTTGAGAGAGAGAGATATATACCTCTTGTGAGATATATACATATACACATATATATATATCTCTATATCTACATATATATACACACCCTCACACACACTCACTGCCGTGGCAGCTGGGAGGAAGGAGAAGAAGCAGAAAGAAGAAGAAGAAAGAAGAAGAGGGAAGGCAGAGACAGATAGGAAGAAGAAGAGAAGAAGCTTGGAGGTTTCAAAGCTTTAAACACACCCAAACGCACCCTAGGTGAGTCCTAACTCACTTGGTCCCTTTATGTGATGTTTATACAAGTTGTTATGACCTTTAGATGTGATAATAGTATGATTTCTACGTTTATATATGCTGTTTTTACAAACTGCTGGAGAAGACGTAGTACCAATCGATTGACATGATCTCAATCGATTGACATCAGTTGCATCCCAATCGATTGAATAGGATTTCAATCGATTGACATTGTTCCAATCGATTGACATGTTTATCAATCGATTGATATAGTTCTTGTTCCAATAGATTGAACTTTTGTTCCAATCGATTGACATGATCAGTACATGGTTTCCTTTGCCTGTTTATTATATAAGAGGTTTAGTTGTTCGATTTCTGATTCGGGAATTCCATTATGCGATTATGGGGTAGACAGGAGAAATGTGACACCAAAGATATATGGATAATGAATAAAAAGTAATATGAAGACGTGGGTTGACGTGTTGTTTCTGATATGAGTTCGATATCCGTTTCTTTTAATCCGAGTAGTCAGGCCACATTGGGAATTGTCATGTGTCGATGTAGAATGGAACGTAAGTAGGTTTGGTAAGTTCCGGGAATGGTACGTGGATGGATGATTGGTCATGATATGCTCTTAAAAGCGGTGAACCGGACCATGGTTCTTAAAAGTGGTGAGCTGGACCAAGAAGTCTTAAGATAGACTGGATGATCTATGATATGCTCTTAAAAGCGGTGAACCGGACCATGGTTCTTAAAAGCGGTGAGCTGGGATCACTAGTAGATGACGTTAAGTTGTGGCACTAGATTGATATGCCTTGTTCGAAACGTTATATCCCTGAAATGCGGTGAACAGGACCATTGTTCTTAAAAGCTGGGGACAGACTGACGTGGAGTCCATGACATGCGGTGAGCAGGACCATTGCTCTTAAAAGCGATGGACAGAATAAGGGTGTATCCCTAGAGTTAAACGATTGAGTCTGTTCATGACATCTGAATATGTTGAGTTCGGTATTTGAGTAACAAGACGATAAGGGTCGGTTTACAAGAATGAATAGAAGAACAAGATAATGTTATTTTATAATAAGATGTTAACTCGTGTTTCATAAACTTGTGTTTACTTCAGATAACTGGTACCTCGTTAGTTTATGCTCACTCAGCTCTCAGTAAGCTGACGGCCTTTTATTGCCTGGACATTCCCCGTCCAGAATATCCTGCCCCTTATTCTGCAGGTAAGGATCAGTACACTGACGACTATTATCCAGAGGAGGGCCCCACCGATGACGGTTACGCCAGGAAGGATTATCCTTATGCCAGTTGAAGACTGAAGATGTTATAGTTAGATTTATTTTCGGTTGTTCTGTTAAATCTTTTGTTAACGGGTACTTGGGCATTTGTTGTCTTCAGACCTGTTGTGATCCTGTGGACCATACTCTGATAGTTTGTAATAGTTAGCACTTTGTGCTATTTTCAGTTGATTACTGTTGCTTTTCTTTTGGACTAGTACTGCGTGGTGTGGATTATTAGTGACTTTCACCTGTCATTCCTTATGGACCCATAAAGGAAATTTATTTTTCTCTATTTATGCTGCTCCGGGGCGTGACAACATTGCTGTTGTAGTAACGTGAGACCCGTTGTTTATAGGCTGCCACCTTTAGATAGGCTCGGTCTCTTTTTTCCTCCACTAGATCTAATTCTGATCTGAGGGCGTCTTCGTTGTCCGGCGCATTGAAATTCGCCACTCGATACGTAGGCAACCCGAGCTCTATGGGGACCACCGCCTCGAATCCATATGTTAAAGAAAACGGCGTCTTACCCATTGCTACTCGGGGTGTAATGCGGTAGGCCCACAGGAGGGTTGGCAGTTCTTCAGCCCACAGCCCTTTGGTGCCTTCAAGTCTTGTTTTGATTGACTGCAAGATCGTCCGGTTTGTCACCTCGACTTGACCATTGGCTTGAGGGTGCTCGGGGGATGAATAGTGATTGAGTATCCCGTAGCCCGAGTAGAACTGCCTGAAGATAGGGGTGTCAAATTGTCTGCCATTATCACTGACCAGGACCCGGGGGATGCCAAACCTACTAAGGATATTCCTTTCCACGAAGCTTTCCATTTTCCATTCGGTTATTGTTGCCAAAGGCTCTGACTCTGCCCACTTGGTGAAGTAATCAACAGCGATGACGGCGAACTTGACCTGTCCTTTACCCATAAGTAGGGGACCGACAATGTCAATACCCCACTGAGCGAATGGTCAGGGGCTATGGATTGGTGTCTGGAGCTCTCCCGGTCAGTTGATCATGGGGGAGTATTTTTGACACTTGTCGCACCTTCTGACGTACTCCTGAGAATCCCAGGCCATAGCTGGCCAGTAGTAACCTTGCAATAGGGCCTTCCTGGTGAGTGCCCACCTCCGATGTGATTCCCGAACACTCCTTCGTGGATTTCAAACAATATCGCTTAGACCTGCGCGGGGTGGACACAACGGAGGTACGGGATTGAGAATCCCTTCTTGTAGAGGATGCCGTCAACAAGATGGCATCGGGCCACCTGGTACTTGACCCGGAGGGCTTTTTCTTTCTTGTCTGGTAGCGCACCTGTTGTTAGGAATGTCACGATCAGGTCCATCCAGCAGGGTCCTAGGGTGACCGGGTCTACTTCCATGCCTTCTGAGTTGATCACACTTGGCTCGGGTAGATATTCTATCCTTATCCCGGGCAAGTCTGACTCAGAAGATGAGGCAAGGCGAGCCAACCGATCGGACCTGGTATTTTCCTCTCTGGGTATCTGCATGATGGAAAATCCCCGGAGCTTCTTGGAAACCGCTCGGACAAGGGCCAAATAGGCTACCATGTTGTCTTCCTGTGCTTCGTACTCTTGGTTGACCTGATTGACCACGAGCTGGGAATCGCTATATCCCTGGACCTGTTGTGCACTCATGGAAGTGGCCAATTGCAATCCGACCAATAGGGCTTCATATTCAGCCTCATTGTTGGAGGCACGGAACCCAAACCTTAGCGCGTACTCGAGCTGGATGCCATCAGGGGTAGTTAGGATGATTCCTGCTCCACTGCCTTGCTGATTCGATGAACCGTCCACGTACAGTACCTAGGTAGGTATGTCAGCCTGTAATCTGGGCGGAAGGGCCGACGGTTCGAATTCTTCAACCGGGTCTTCTGGATACATAAACTCAACCAGAAAGTCTGCTACAGCTTGCCCCTTGATGGTCGTCCGGGGTCGGTAGACCACGTCAAATTCTTCCAACTCCAAGGCCCACTTGACGAGCCTCCCAGACGTGTTGGGCCGGCTTAGGATCCTGCGGAGAGGTTGGTCTATGAGGACCACAATGACATGGGCCTGAAAATACGGACGGAGCCTTCGGGCCGAGGTGATGAGGGCAAACGCCAGTTTCTCGATACGGGAGTATCTGCTCTCTGCGCCCTATAACGCTCGGCTGGTATAGTACACTAGGAACTGTATCCCGTGCTCTTCCCTAACGAGTGCTGAGCTGACCGCTAAGGGTGACACTGCCAAGTATAAGAACAATTCTTCCCCCGACACGGGTGTTGAGAGTAGATGAGGGGACGCCAAGTACTTCTTGAGTTCCTGGAATGCCTCTTCACACTCTTCTGACCACTGAAACGCTTTGCGGAGGATTTTAAAGAATGGCAGGCACTGGTCGGTAGCTCGGGAGATAAATATGTTCAATGCGGCCACCCGTCCGCCTAAGCTCTGAACCTCCTTCGTCGATTTGGGCGACTGCATGTTGATGATGGCTTGAATTTTTTCGGGGTTTGCCTCAATCCCCCGTCTGCTGACTAGATGACCCAGGAATTTCCCGGACGAGACGCCGAAGGTGCATTTGGCCGGGTTCAACCTCATCCTAAATTTTTTCAAAATGCTGAAGGCCCCGGCCAGATGCTCAAGGTGGTCGGGCTTGTCCCGGCTCTTTACTAGCAGATCATCCACGTACACTTCCATAGACTTCCCGATCAGGTCCTTGAACATGTAGTTGACCGGGCGTTGGTAGGTGGCCCCGGCTTTCTTAAGGCCGAATGGTATAACCTTGTAACAATACGTCCCCTGGTTAGTGATGAATGCAGTTTTCTTTTCGTCCCCGGGGTACATGTTGATCTGATTGTACCCCGAGTAGGCATCCATGAATGAGAGGAGTGAGTGACCGGCCGTGGAATTCACAAGGAGGTCTATCCTGGGCAGCGAATGGCAATCCTTGGGACAGGCTTTTATTCAAGTCGGTGAAGTCCACGCACATCCTCCACTTCCCGCTGCTTTTCTTGACAAGTACCACATTGGCTAGCCAGTCGGGGTAGTGGACTTCTCGTATGGAGTGGGCTTTGAGGAGCTTCTCGACCTCCTCACTCACTACTTTCTGTCTCTTGGGGGCCATGCCCTGTCTCTTCTGCTTCACCGGCCGGCAATCTGGGCTGACATTAAGTCGATGGGACATTATCCAGGGGTCAATCCTGGGCATATCCTCATGACTCCAAGCAAAAATGACCTGATTTTACCTCAGGAACTGAGTCAGTTTTTCCTTCAGGCCGGGCTCCAGTAGGGTACCGATGCTAACCATGCGGTCTAGGTAGTCGGGATTTAACATCACTCAATCTACTTCTTCCACCGGACCTATCGTGTCATTCTGGTCCCAGGGGTCTATCTCCTGAATGTTTAATGTTTCGGTGATAGTACCCCGGCGCAACGAGCTGACATAGCAACTCTGGGCGGTAGCTTGATCTCCCCGTAAGCTTTCGGGTCCCTGAGGAGTTGGGAACTTCACTGTTAAGCTGTAAGTGGAGACGACCGCCCTGGCCTTGTCGAGGGTCGGCCTCCCAAGGATGACATTGTAGGCTGACGGGGCTTCCACGATCACAAAATTCGTTAGCACGGAAGCATGCTGAGGGTAGGTCCCCATGAGAACTGGGAGTTCGATTGTTCCGAGCAGTTGGATGTTGGAGCCATTGATTCCTACCAGGGGGTAGCAACTGGCCAGAGCCGATCCCTGGATATCCCGAGCTGATCAAATGTCGACATGAACATGATGTCGGATGAGCTACCCGTATCCACCAGCACCCTCTTGACCATGTAGTTGGCTATAGAAAGCGTCACAACTAGCGGGTCATCGTGGGGGTAGTGGATATCCTTCACGTCGTCGGAGGAAAATGTCAATATGTCGGTCAGCGGGGAGTCGGTGGATTGGACATGCCAGACATCTGATCGGGACGCCCGAGCATGCCTCTTCTGTGCCGACTGTGAGTCCCCGCCGCCTGACGTTCCTCTAGAGATCACGTGAATTTGGCCAAGAGGTAGTGGCTGATCAGAAGCTCGGGTATCCTGCCGGGGTCACCTGTCTGCTATTACAAACTCTGCAAGGTGTCCCTGCTCGATCAGCTTCTCTATTGCTATCTTTAACTTAAAGCAATCCTCTGTTTCATGGCCGTGATTTCTATGAAAGCGGCAAAACTTCTCCCGATTCCTCTTACCGGGTGGGGCTCTGAGTTTTGCTGGCTGCTGAAGCATCCTTTGCACCTCGGTGGCGGCCATGACTTCTTTTATGGGCCGGGAAAGGGTGTGAAAGCAATCGGGGGCTGACCCCGGACATCCTTCTGATCCTGCTTTGGCTTCTTTCCCGGGCCCTTCTTAAATCCTTCACGTTTGCGCTTAGCCTTTGGGGATTCATCTCCTACCTGGCTAGCGCGCTTCGCTTTCAGGAACTCCTCGGTGTCTATGCATTTGCCGACCCTCTCCGAGAGCTCCACCAGGGTTGCTGGTCAGTCACTATGAAACGACGTGGCAACTTTGGTGTGTTGAACTCCCGAACAGAAGGCCATAATTGCGACCATTTCATTGAGATTGTGGATCTGAAGTCTTTGCTAGTTGAAACGGTTCACATACTCCCTTAAGAACTCTCTCTTGCGCTGCTTGACGGTCAACAGTTGAGTGTCCGGTTGTGACCGATCAAGCATCCCAACAAACTGGCTGATGACCAGCTTGCTGAGGGCTTTGAAGTCATCGACCGTCCGGGGCTTTAGAGCATGAACCCACTGTGCTGCTGGCTCTTTTAGGGTACTGGGAAAGGCCAGGCACAGTAGCTCGTCCACCATGGTGACCAGTGCCATCTGAGCTTTGTAGGTACGGATGTGGTCCACCGGACTTCCTGTGCCGTCATAGGAGTTGAGGTGAGGGGATTTGAACTTCTGCGGGATAGGGAACCGCATCACCCGAGCAGTATAGGGTGATTCCATCTCCGTGTTGGTGAGGTTGTGGCCGGACTTACGGCTCAACCTCTCGATCTGCTGTTGTAGTTGCTCGAACTGGGCCTTAACGTCATCCCACTCGGTTCTTCTCTTTATATCCGAGCGGTAGGTCGGATCGGATGACGAGGCTTCCTCTTCAAAGTGCGTCGACCTTGGGGATAGAGCCCGGCTCCAGGTCCGAGTAATCGTGTGCCGAAGGTCCCCCTGGCTCCTGGTCGGAGGGTCCTCGGCTGATTCCCGGGCCTTCCGTCCTGACTCCTCCCCTCTGGCCGCACGCCGCCGGTTGATGATAATTCTGGCATCCTCCACCCGGCGAGGATTAGGACGAGCTCGCCTTTGCGAACGCCTGGTTTCCTGGCTGCGCTCACCATCACCGAGGTGTTCCCACTCCGGTGGGGATACCGGGGCGGAACGGGCTTGCCTTCGTACTCGAGCGGGCTTTTGAATAGGAGCGCTTTTTTCGGGCTGATCTTCTTGCGCAGGACGCTTTTCCTGCTGAGCCAAAAGCGCCTTTATTTGTTCCTGTGTTCGCCGCTAGACCAGGCTGGTTGACGGGTTTCTTACCCCTTTTAGGCGGCATGTTGATCAGTCAAGAATTTGTTGGTGAAAAACTCTGTTGTTTCCCACAGACGGCGCCAAACTGATGATGTCGAGAATTGGTAAGAAGGATTTAAAGAGAGAAGACAAGAACAAGTTGTATGTGGTTCGGTCCCGTTAACAAGGCGACCTACGTCCACGGATGCGTTTGCGCGCGCTCACTAGCAGATCACCAGCGGGCCTGGTGAGCCAACAAAGAGGGCGGTACTACCAGTAATACCGGCTGGGTATATGCGTACAATGGTGAATTCTCTGTTCTATGCTTGTTAGCTAGAGAGAGTTATTCGGATCCCTGTAGATAGGGTAGGTGGGCTCTTTTATAGGCACAAGAGTCCACCCTTACATGGTAAGTTGGTCAAATTAGGAAGCCTAATCTGATTACAATTGATTTGCATGATTTGGGGAGAGTTTCCTAAGCGGTTTAGGAAACTGCCACATTCCCTCTTGCAGTCTTGCAGCTGGTTTAGGAAACTGCTGGTTAGATCAAGTCCACGGGATGCCGCGGTCTTTCGTGCCCGGTCCGTTAGCATGAACCGGGCGGTCCTGACGAACACCTCGGGATTGCTGGGCTATTGGCGCCGTTACCGAAGTAACCAACACCTCCCGGTGACGTGGCAGACTATGACTTCATGGCTGGATAATCTTGGGCATATCATATATAAAAAAAATGTATAAATAAGTCCAAAATATGTATAAATAGGTCCAAAATATACATTAAAAAATATATAAATATGTCCAAAATATACATAAAAAGTCCAAAATATGTATAATTAGGTCTAATTTTTTTTTTTCAGGGGCGCTGTCTCCATAACCCCATACTCAAGGCCCCCTTAAATTAGTTTTCTAGATCCGCCCTTGTTACTCCGTCCATCTTTATCTTTATCTTTATTTTTATATTGTTATGTTCACCTTTTATTCTTGTTTCTTCAATTCAAACAAAATGCTTGTATAAGTTGATGTTCCTCAATTTATTTATTTATTTTTAGAAATGCCAATTAGACATGGTTACAAATTACAATGACAATATCACTTATTTCAATTTCTTCGGATCACAAGTTACAAATTTTCGTTGTAAAAATAAGTTTTTGACTTATTATTCATGTTAGAAATTATTTGTCAAACCCACATTTGGACTCAATTTTTTTTGGGAACCTCAAACACAAGCACTAGCATGTTTAGATTTATATTAGAAATTTATTATAGGGTTCGAAAAAAAAAACACGCTTTGACTTAAGCATGTCCATAATACTTCAACCAAAATAGAAATTTTGATATATATATATATAAACATTTTGTTGAATTTCAATCAAACCCTTGTAATTATTACTTTTGTATCAGTCCTACCATAAAGTCACGGTCTATCCAAACCACCCTAAAGCGGTGTATGTAAGGGTCTGTTTGATGAAACTAAAAATTAAGTGTTGAATTTTAAGCGATTGAATTTATAATACTAAAAACATTGTTTTAAGTATTAAAATAGATTGTATCCAATGATTCTTTTCAATAGAGTTTTTTTCACTTATTTTTAGTGGAATTGTAACACCCTGCATTTTATTTTCATTAATAAATGATCATTTCATTTTAATTTCTATTTATAATACTTTTTGGGGTCAAATCGTAATTTTTATAAATATAAAAAATACTTTTTGTGGATTTGAAAACTGTATCTATACTTTTTGTACAACCCGAATTTAATTCCTACGCTAATATTATTTTCTGTATTTTATTTTAATCGCGATCACCGCGGAAATACCAGTTTATGTTTTAATTTGCGACTATACTGCGTCTTAGGTGTAGGAGCACGCAAGCTCAACCACACCGTGCAATTCCTGGGAATTGCTTGGAGCCCAAATTTGGGCAATCTATATATCACTGTACTTTCTCTCAAACTCTCATAGTTCTCTCATCTTTCTCTCACAAACTCTCGGCCTCTTAAATTCTCTCTCAATTCTCTTCTCTTCTCTTAAGTTATTGTTTTGATTTAAGGCGGTATGTGCCTTTAGAGACCCCGTGCTGTAATAACTATTAAGTTAGAAAAATGTTGTAAGCCTTGATTGCACTGCTCTGATTTTTATGTTTTTGTTGTTCGACCTTTGGGACGGAATCGATCCTTCAAACTGTCGCGACCTACGGGTCCATAAAGGAAATTAAACGCTTTCCATATTTATGCTACGTCAGGGCGTGACACGATTTAGTGGACTCGTAGGTCGCGACAGTTTGAAGGATTGATTCTGTCCCAAACGTCGAACAACATAAAACCATGATCAGAGTAGAGCAATCAAGACTTACAAATATTTTCTAACTTATTACGTATTACAATACGGGGTCAACTAAGGCACAAGCCACCTTAAGATAAAACAATATCTATCGTCTATTACAGACATCCTTATTACAAAACAGTTTATAACTTAAAACATAGGATATTGATAACAGTTCTATCTTCTAAAGCAGTCATTCTCAGTTTGCATAATCATAGGGTCCAGCATAGTCATAACCTGAAAAGCCTGAACACGAATGTCCAGGACGCATCAACGCCGTCAGCTTTAAGAAGCTGGTGAGTATTAAAAACATAACTTTGAATGTAACACATACTCATTTACCATTTTCCACTTCTCATTTAATTCAATAAGTTTACATTAAAGTAAGGGAGTTCATTTTTATAAAACAACCACAATATCATTTGAAAGATAATATATATATATATGTGACCGTGTATGAAAACAATGCACCATCTCATCTTACCGACTCTTTTCTCTCGACAAACACAACAACCCACTATCTCACACCAGTATCCTTGTAATACTTCGATAACCACACTTTAGCACAGGGGTGCCAGGGAATGTCCAGTTTGCCTCACACTTTGGTCCGGGGTACCAGGGAGTGTCCAATGCCTCACACTTTAGTACTAAATCTGCCTCGCAAATACCGAAGGTAACCTCACGCAGTATCCAGACTCGGGTACCAGGGAGTATCCGTAGGCCACACTTTAGCATTACCATGGGTGCCAGGGAATGTCCAAGTTCGGCGTCACACACTTTAATGCTTCCATGGGCATCAGGGAGTGTCCAGTTTTGCCACCGTCGCACTACAAAGATACTCTTACCGCAATCTCAACACATCACACTTTGGTACACAATTACCAGGGAGTGTCCACAACACAATCTCAACCACACACTCTTTACCACACTGACCATTAGGGGTGTTCACGGTCGGTTTCGGTCGGTTTTTCTCAGTTTTTCCACATAAAAAAACCGACCAATAGCCTCGGTTCGGTCGGGGTTTTGGGGTGTTTTGATCAGTCGGTTCAGTTTTCTTCTTGAAATATAAGTTTGAAAACCGACCGAATGCCCTCGGTTTCGGTCTCGGTTTTTCTTGTACACCCCTACTGACCATTACTCTTTTCTACACTGACCAACACCCACACTCACCATGCATGTACAACTGACACCATATGTATGTCATGAAACCACCCACAGAACATATGTAGTGCTAGGAATAATAACAATGTATGCTTTGAAAAGAATTGGATTCATAATTGTTCCTAAATGACCAATCATGCCCAAAATATAATCTGTTTTAACATTTTTCGCAAACAGAGCCTTAAAGACCCACAAGGTAACAATCAAACAGTTCCTTGACATGAAATAAGCAAAAACTAGAAACTGTCAGAAGTCGCGTGCGCGGGCCGCTCGCGCGACATGCCCAATTTTTGTTTACTTTTATAAAACTTTCGCAACTGCCAGAATACAGAAAGATCGCGCGCATGGGTCGCTCGCGCAGGTCGCTCGCGCGGGCCGCTCCGTGATCTGCCTAAATTTCATTTTTCTTATTAAGATATTTTCTATCTGCCTGAAACCACACATCTCGCGCGCGCGGACCGCTCGGGCTGAGGGTCGCTTGCGCGGTCCGCTCACGCGACCCTCGCTCGCGCGCGCGAGTTCTTGCAGTGGCTTCATCTTCTTCGCTGAAACTCCCCTGTTTCAGAAATCAGGGGGTCTTTTGACCCATTTTCGAATTTGAAAGTTTATAAAACATGTAATATATGGATTTCTTCGATTTTTCACAAGGATTAAGAATCCACAACTAATTTAACATGATTTCAAACGTAGCTCGAGAATTTTATGAAAAACTAATAGATGACCAAACTAATTTTCTTATATACTTTCTCAATTGAGTAAATTAAGTCTTAATACTTTAAACATATCATCTATGATGTACAATCTTTCATAATCACCTCTAAAAATGGATTTTGGTTAAGTTTGAAAAATCCATGTTTCTAAGCTTTGAAATTCAAATGTAAAATCATCAATGGAGATTTTCAAATTAAGCTATATAAACAGCAACCAAGATATGAATTGCATTCATAGTGAGTTAGAAATACTCACTGAAATTAGAGATGGAAGTAATTGTTGAGAAAGCAATAAGGATAAGAAGTTCCTTCCAAGCATGGTTATGGTGATTGAGTTCTCTCTCTGTATAATTTATGTATAAGTTCTCAAACTCACTCTCTTCTCTCTGTGTTTGTATGTGTGCAGAATGTGTGTAAAGGGATGAGAGAATATGTGAGTGTATACAAGAGTATATATAACCACAATACTTGGAGGCCAAGTTCCTTCAACCATACACTATAAATTGATTTCTTTTCTTTAATTTTAGCTAATTTCATATATACAAAACATACACAGCACATACGTATATACACAATGCACAGACTTATTAACTCTACAGGTTTTTGAAGGGGTAAACATAGGCTAGTAGGGGTCAAGTGCTAGATGTTTGGGAAATCAAGCTTATGGCATAAGAGTACACACACACACAAAGCATTCCCAAACAAACCCAACCCAATGATTACTTGCCATAAATAGAAATAAAGCATGTATCACTTCATGATTGGTGGAGTATCCCATATTGTGGGAGATCATTGCAGCGCAGACAGTTTCGAACATAAACTGGTATTTTCGCGGCGCGGTGGTCACCCCAAAAATACAGAAAATTCATTTTAACGTAAGAAATGGTTTTCTGGTTTTATAAAAATACTGATTGAGTCAAAAGTAAACATTTCCACCGTTTTGAAATACAATTTTAAAATCCAACACAAGTATCACTAATTTCCATAAAATTGTAGTTTGACCCCAACAAGAATTTTAATATGAATTTAGACAAGAAATAAGATTCCACATATGAGAATTGTAATTAATAAGAGCAGACAACACATATTGATTTTAAATATGACAATGCAAATACAGATTAATTATGGAAATGTCAATTTAAGATTAAATTAAAATGCAGGTTGTTACACACATAGATATTATATATATATATATATATAGATACTCACAGTTACATACATAGATATATAGATCAAGAGAGAAAATGAGAAGAATTACTAAGACGACGGATTATTCGGCGGAAATTCTCGACCTCTAATTTCTGTCCACTTACTCTCGGTGAGTATTATAAACTCACTCTCATTGTATATATATGTATATTTCTGTAGATATAGTTATGTATATACGTATATACATGGAAACACCATGGGAGCTTTGTAAATGGAATTTTGTGAAATTTAACCAAAATTAATTCCGTGAATTGGAAATGGAAGATCTTAGTCCTAATAAGTTGTGGTTCAAATACTACAGCTTAGTTTATCTGTATCGCGACGTATTAATGATTTGAATTTTTGACATCCTTACTTTAATCGCAAAATTTGAGAGATACGATTCGTATCAGTTTAATCCGATCGCGTATTCGTAATCTACACGGAAAAATGAAGAAATCCATATATTACATGTCTTGTTTGAAGTAAATTCAGAAATGGGTATATTTCAACTTTTAAAATCGTAACAGGGGAAAAACGAAGCAGATGAAGATTCTGCTTAATCTCGCGCGTGCGACCTACTTGTGCGAGGATCGCTCACGTGACCTGTGCAGTTCTGGACAGAAAGGAATTTTTAACAGATTTCGCAGAAAGAGCCTGATTGCTCGCGCAGCCCGCTCGCGCGATATGGCATTTTGGCAGTTTGTGTATTTTTGTATAATGGACTGTTTGGAAAAAGGTTTTAAAAGTTTTGAGGAACCGTTTTGAAAGATGTACTATTTTAAGTACTCCTGTTTAAGAATTAGATTAATAAGAATGATTAAGACTGAGATTTACATTCGTACGAATATTCTAATTTGTAGTTAATAACTTATATTACGATTCATGAACATTAACATGCATGATAGGGTCGAGGTTGAGTCGACATGCATGGTGTGTGAAAAGACATGAAAAGAGTAAAGAACGGCGATGTGTTGTGCGACTTCAATATCGAGCGGATATTATTCTTGGTATTGAAGGCGATAGTGTAATGTACGACTCAGATATCGATCGGATATTATTCCTGGTATATGAGGCGCGCATTTCAGATACTGAGCGGATATTATTCCTGGTATCCGAAGCGATGGTATGGTGTGCGACTCCAATATCGAGCGAATATTATTCCTAGTATCTGAGGTAATAACGTGATATGCGACTTCAATATTAAGCGGATATTATTCCTGGTAACGAAAGTGATAGTGTAGTATACGACTTAGATATCGATTGGATATTATTTTTGGTATTTGAGGCGCGCGTTTCAGATACTGAGTGGATATTATTCTTGGTATCCGAAGCGATGGTATTGATGTACGACCTGGATACTGAGCGGATATTATTCTTGGTATCATAAGTAATGGTATGTTTTGAATCGAGTTTGTTGAGAGAAAAGAGTCGGAAAGATGAGATGTTACATTGTTCATGCACGGTCGCATGTTTATTGCTTATGATTATCCCCACGTGATTTATGTTGAAGTTGGAATCTGAATTTATTGCTTTTAAAGTTTAAATTGTATCGTTGTTTGCATGCTTATATATATATATATATATAAATTACGAGCGTATGCTTGTTTTGCTCACCAACTTGCATAAGCTGACGGCGTTGATGCGTCATGGACTCTATGTTCAGATTTTCCAGGTCAGGAACAACCAGGATATTTCGACTATGCTAGTTAGAAGCAGGAGACTTTCCCTGGAGGGCTATTTTATATATATATATATATATATTTCTTATGTCTTTTATTTCGGAGTTGTAATAACCTAGTTATTAGACATTTGAATAAGGCGGCTTGTGCCTAAGATATTGACTGATGTAATAGTTTAGTAAGTTTTGATTTGGGAGCTTATGTTTATTAGTATAATTTTCATTAGAAATGCTGTTTAAGTTATTTGTTGCAAGTGATCATCCCACTTGTCACGACCTACGAGTCCATAAAAGAAATTAAATGCTTTCCTAAATTATGCTATGTCGGGGCGTGATAGGAATTTTGATAGGTTTTTTTCAATTAAGTGGCACATTATCAATCCCACTTAAAGAAATTGTATGTTTTTTTTGCTAGGAAACATTTCATTAAACCAAAAGCAAACAGCAAAACAGAGCCACTAGCCCCATTGGTGGCTTTCCTTTACAACAAAACAAGCTAAGTCTCCAATGGAGATGGGGCCAAAAAGATTACAAAGCAAAGCCCAATGAGCAACATTGTAGGCAACAAAATTCACAGAAAAATGGACTTTGGAAACATGCCAAAAATCAAATAAAACAGCCAACAGTCTTCTAGCTTCCACAAAAGGGGCATGAAAGGACCAATTGGGAGTAGAGTTCCAATTCCTGAGGGCATCCCAAACCAGCAAGGAGTCTCCTTCAAGAATAAAATTTTTAAAGCCCAATGTACCAGCTAAACTAATGGAATGGACAGCAGCATTGGTTTCCGCCAGGGTGGGGTCGAGACTTGTGGAAGTCCAGGTGTGAGCATGGACGATATCCCCTTTTTCGTTTCTAAACACAGCCGCAAGTGCAGCAGAAATGGAATTGAATGCAACACCAAAATTCACTTTAATCCAGTGAGGGGGAGGAGGGGACCATTGGCCAGGTTTAGTACAAGCTTTAGGAATCGGTCTTTGCGCTCTCCAATGCTCCGTGGCTTGGGAGAAAATAATGGACTTCCACTTGGGTATATCAATCACAATGTTTTCATGAATGACCTTGTTCCGAAGAAACCAAGTTTGTTCCATGGCAATTGTGGCAAAGATGGTGAAATCCAAGACTTCATCAGGTCTGATCCCAACTGAAGTAGCCAGGTTCAGGATAACCTCAATCCAGTTCTTGATACCTGCATTATGGAAAGAAAAGATATCCAAAGGCCATCTAGATTCCTTCCAAAGGATTCTAGAGGCAGAGCATTCAAGAAAGAGGTGATCCAAAGTTTCCAGAGGGTGGTTGCACAACACACATTGTTTATCATCAATAGGGAAGCGGGCGATCAGAATAGCTTTGGAAGGGAGGGCCTTAGAGACAACCTTCCAGAGAAAGAGTTTGTGTCTTTCATGCAACCTTGCTTTCCACAGGGAGGTCCATAGCTAAGTATGAATCCTGGAGAATCTATTAACTTGGTTTGTGATATAGGCAGATTTGACTGAGAAGATACCTCTTTTCTCCGGTAGCCAAATTAGCTTGTCACCTTCCCTACCAGAGGGCATATCAATCTGAAGGATGGCCTCCGCCGAATCATCCGTAAAGATTTCTGAGATTAAATCAATATCCCACCCACCACCAGCGGTTGTAAGATCTTTGATTTTAAAGATAGTAGGCATGAGAGCAAGTTTACAACTTGGTTTAAAATTGTGAAGGGAGGGTACCCACGGGTCCCGCTAGATGTCAGTGCTTTCACCATTGCCGAGTAGAGTACAGGCTCCCTTCAACAACACAGGGCTAGCTCTGGTAATACTTTTCCATAACCAAGAGGAGGCAGAGCTCGCTTTGGACTCAAACATCTTTGAGTTCTTCAAATACTTAGTCTTGACAAGACTAACCCATGGTTTCTCCACATTTGCCAAGACATTCCAGGCCAATTTTGCAAGGAGAGCTAAGTTGTAGTCTTTCATCCTACGTAGACCAAGCCCACCGCAGCTCTTTGGGCAGCAAATCGAGTCCCAAGATTTAATATAGAAACTATTCTTTTTATCCTTTCGGAAACCCCAAAAGAAGTCCCGACAACTTTGGTCCATTTTTGAGCAAATAGAAACCGGGAGGAGAAGGGTGGACATAGTATAAACAGGGAGAGCCTGGGCAACGGTGCGAATAAGAGTACATCTCGCTGCTTGAGATAGAACCGAGGCCTTCCAGCCTTGGATCCTTTTTTCAACTTTCTCAGCAACAAAATTCAGGGCTTGCTTCTTGCTCCCATGAACAGAGAGAGGGAGTCCCAATTATTTTGAGTTGAGAGGGGCTTTTTTAAGCTTGGTTTCTCTGCAAATGGATCTCGCTACCTCATGGAAAGTGTTGCGACTGAACATCACTCTAGTTTTGGAAAGATTAATCTTTTGACCCGACCAGGACCCATATTTTGAAATACAGTTTAAAATATGTCCAGCTTCATCGGGGTTGGCCCTTCCAAAAACTATCAGATCATCTGCAAAGAGCAAGTGGTTGATTTTTGGGTTGTTTCTACTAACAGCAATTCCTTTGATGAAACCAAGGTCCGCTTCTCTTTGGATAAGCCGAGATAAAATCTCCGAGCAAAGGATGAACAAGAATGGAGACAGAGGGTCACCTTGCCGTAGCCCACGACTTGGTTTAAAGAAGCCTGAGGGACAACCATTAACAAGAACAGAGAAAGATGACGAGGAAATACATTGTAAAATCCAATTACACCAAGTCATAGAAAAACCCAGACATTTAAGGACAGAGATCAGAAAAGACCATTCGATGCGATCATAGGCCTTTTCCATGTCAAATTTGATTGCCATAAGGCCGCCCTTACCTTTTTTGTTATGAATAGAATGGATCAATTCATGGGCCAAGATAGAATTATCATGAATAACTCTCCCTGGGACAAAAGCTGCTTGAACAGGGGAGATAATTTTCTCAAGAAGTGGTTTCATTCTAGAGGAAAGGATTTTGGATATCACCTTGTAGATAACATTACAGAGGCTGATCGAACGTAATGGTTCACGAAAGTGGGGGAGTTTATTTTGGGAATGAGAGCTATATTGGTATGGTTGAGATTTTTCAAGAGAAATCCACCAACAAAAAAACTAGTAACAGAAGCAATAACATCCTCCTTGATGATATGCCAGAAAGTTTTGTAGAAAATTGCAGACATGCCGTCCGGCCCTGGGGCTTTTGTAGAACCAATTTGGAAAATAGCCAACCTGATTTCTTCCTCATCAGGTATACCACACAAGATTACATTATCCTCAGGGGTAATGACTTTATGGACTAAATCTTCAAGGTCTCTCGGGAATAGAGGATTTGAGGACTGGAAAGTAGCTTGGAAGTGGGAGATGAAAGCCTGGGAGATTTCCTGTGGATCATCAATCCACCTACCATCTTCTTTTTTTAGAAACTCAATCGTGTTGCGTCTGCGTCTAATAATGGTGGAAAGGTGGAAGAAACGAGTGCTCTTATCCCCTTCCTTCAGCCAACTGACTCTAGATTTCTGACGCCATAAGATTTCTTCCCTTTTGAGATTTTCATCAATGACAAGTTTTAAGGCCTTTATGGATTCAACATTTTCATCAGTAGGGTCTTTGGCTTGAAGCCCTTCAACTGCTTGCTTTGCCGAATTGATGTTGTGGTGAATATTCCCAAAGTGACTAAAGTTCCAGCTTCGAAGAGCAGCTTTAACAGCTTTGGTTTTTTGGCAAAGCCAAAAGGAAGGAGATCCCCAGGTTGGGGTATTCCGCCAAACATGTTCAATAATCAAAGCACAACTATTATCACGAATCCACATAGCCTCAAATTTGAAGTTTCTGGGCTTTCCATGTCGCTCGCCAATGGAGTTGAGAATGACGGGACAGTGATCAGATTTCAAAATTGGGAGATTGCAGACAGAAGCTTGGGGAAAAAGTTCCCGCCAAATGAGGTTGGCAATGCCTCGATCGAGGCGTTGACGGATATTTGCCCTCCCAGCTCGCCCATTATCCCAAGTGAATCTATTACCATGGAAACCAAGGTCTACAAGGGCATTGGTGTTCATGAAGCCCAAAAGGCCTCCTTGAGAAGAACACGCAAACGGTTTTCCACCTTGCTTCTCGGATTAATTTAGGATACAGTTGAAGTCACCAATCAATAAAAGCGGGCCAGAAGAAGCCCCCACAACCTCATCCATCAAGTTCCAAAATTGAGACTTATTTTTCCAATAAGGCGGACCGTAGATTGCAGCAAGTCCCCAAGAAGTTGAAGGGGGATCCGAGAAAACGGTAGCAAAGATCAAATTTTTGTTTGAGACTGAGGTGACCAAGTCGACGCCATTCTGCCAAGCCAGGCAGAGGCCACCAGCTTTATTAGAAGCAGGTATAAGAGAGAAGTTAGGGAATCCAAGAGAGGGGAGAAGAGAAGACATTCGCTTGGAAGAGGACTTTGTTTCCGATAAGAAGATGCACTCAGGATGATGCTCTCTTATCAATGCCCGTAGAGCTGTAACTGCCACAGCCCGGGCAAGACCACGACAGTTCCAATGGAGGATAATCATTGGCCGAGAGGGGGCCCATGGCCCTCCTCATCGGCAGAAATTGGTGTAACTGAAACTGGTGAAAGAATCGGCAGTGAGTCTTGGCTTTCTGCTTGGGAGTCACTTGTTCCCCCTGTGGATAGAGGCCCTCTGGATCTGGCAAGGTTTTTGATGTTTATCCTTCTCCGGTTCTCAGGTTGGGTGTGTGGTGAAAGGTCCTAAAGGGGAGAAGCATAAGAATTTAGCAGGTGGTGGGGGTTTTGGGGTTTGGGATTTTCTGAAATTTGTTCATTAGGGTGGTTAGAACATGGGGTGGTTATATCAGTTCTGTATTTCTTTTCGTTTGTGCTGGGGAGGGAAATCTCAGGGTTTCTTTTTCGCAAACAAGAGGGTTGTTCGCTGTTTAAAAGGATAGGTACTGGTGGGTCTGCTAAAATGGTTGGAACAGGCCTAAGTTGGGGTATTTTGTAGATGGGTTGGACTAGGGAGGGTGGTGGGCTTGGGGGAATTAAATCAGAACGGGGTTCAGGGTTTGTTGGTCCAAGGGGAATGGGCTCAGGAATAAAATCTTGGGTTGGGCTTTTGCTTTCATGTGGAGAGTAAGGGTTTGGGTTGGTTGGGGTGGCTGGAGGCCCAAAAGGAGTGGGTGGGCCTGAAATTTTGTTTTGGGGCATGGTCACGTGATCCGACATGTTAGCAGTGGTACACAGCTTGGACGGCTGGGCAGCTTCTAGGGCAGTGGGGGATGTGACAAACTCGTCAGAAGTAGCAGAGACTTTTGGGCCAGAGCCTTTGAGAGGTAAGCAATGGCTGTGTTGATGCCGGAACGCCGGGGGTTGAAGATGTCCCTTGCCGGAGAAAACACACCCCTGGCCGGACTCCGCTTGATTTTGGGTTATGCGAGGCGACGAAAGGCTCAAATCCTTTCGATCTCTACCACGAGAATGATCAGCTCTACTACTAGATTGGTCTGCTCTAAGCCAAGGACCAAAGGTTGTAGAGGCTTTCCTGGGAATTGGGGAGGATGTATCATGAAACCCTTCGGTATAGCTACAAGCGCGTACAGAATGGCTGAGTCTACCACAATGGAAGCAAAACTCCGATAGACGCTCATACTTGAACTGTATCCACACGTCCGGCCGATCACCCCTTTTCCACATGAATCCTGTCTTTAACGGTTTCGAGGTGTCCACCTCCACCTTTACTCGCATGGCTCTGGACCAAGAAAATGAGTTGCTGCCGGATAGGTCAACTGCCTCCACTGGACCTATAATGGCTCCAATTGATCTAGCATTTTTCTCCGTGATCTGGCTTGGAGGTAATCCATGGACCTGGATCCAGAAGGACGATAACTGGAGTTGGAGCTCTTCTAGGATTAGTCCTGGGTTCCAAGGCTTGAGAACCAGGTGATACCCCATAACAGACCATGGTGCTAGAGTGATTATCCGTTGCTGATCTTGGGTGTTTTGGAAAGTGAATAGAAAGGTGTTTATCTCGATGTCTGCGATTGTGAGATTTCCTTTCGGATTCCATGCCTTTTGGATAGTAGATTTTGCTGCCTGAAAATTAAGAGGGCGCTCAGAAATGATCTTTCCCACCAGGGGGTGAATAGATCCATCATCAATTGGGTCACTTTCAAGGGACAAATAGTCTTCAACACAGGTTAACTTTGTCGTTTTGGAAATAAGTTGGGAAATTTCTTGTGATAAGTCTTCCATCAGGAGCAGTGTGAAGAAAAGCTGGGGACCACAAGGTTCAGAAGACAACGTGAGCCAGAATAAACAATGGAAAAGAGGATTTAGTGGGGAGGGTAGATGCAAAGAAAACAAGATACAAACAAAAAAAATAATGACCAAGGGAAAAGAGGGGGGGAGTAGGTGAAGGAGTAATAAAGGAGTAAACAAAGTCAAACAAGTAACCAACCAAACCAAGGAGGAGGACAAGAAGAAAAGAGATATCAGAGGGTTAGAGAGTAGTCAGAAAATTCACGCCGGAATGCCACCGTGAATTGGACAGGGGGAACGCTACAGAAGAGCGTGGGTTTCATTTCTTAAAGAAATTGTATGAGTGGTGAATTTTCACTACTTAATTAGGTTAACAAAACATAGCTAAAAGAGGGGAAAAGAAGAATGTGAAAAAAGAGGGGGGGCTGTAATGAAATAACCAAAAGAGAAAGGGGTCTTTGCAAATTAAACGAAGTCATGGATATTCGGTCAGATACCCTGCAGGCTGCAGGCTGCAAGCAAAGAAGCAAAGAGTGTGTTTAGGCAACAAATCTGAATTCCGTCGTCGTTGTTTCGTAGTATTTGTCTGAATCAAAAAAACATTTGCAAAGTTTAAACATTACGATTACGAAACCAACTAACTTGTGGCACCGGCACCGGGCACCCTTCCTCTTCAAAGTTCCATTGAAAATTTTCATGTCCATCTTGCCCTCAGAAAATCTTGGTTCAACATCGTCTTCTTCCTCACAGACTCCCTCTCAAAACCCCAATTCCAATCATGGACATGGACTCACCTTTCTTCAACAATCCTCTCAATCTACCACCACCTCTCTCTCCCAGACCCTCCGATCATCGCTTCGGATCGAATCTAACCTCCCTATTCCCAACAGTATTGCAGGTGATACTTTTTTTTCTTTCATTTTAATTGTGCACATCAATTCTTTTTTCCCCCTATTAATAATTACTAATAATGACATGAAAAACCTTAGAATTTTGAAAAGTTTGTATTTTTATTTATTTAAAAAAATAAAATAAAAAAAAAAAATTTGTCCTTGGCCCTCTTATTTATCTTTTTTGCTTTTGGGGGCAGATTGTTGAATTAGTTTAAAATTAAAATTCGATTGATACACTGCCAAGCACTCTTGAATTTGAGACTAAAGTGAAATTAACGACTTTGAATGCCTTATTACGTGGTTACTATAATTTTTGATTTGGAAACTCAGTTGAATGCTATTTATTGGAGTACTAATTAGATTGTGAGGTTGGGGTGAGTGGAGTTGTTGTCTGAAACTTTGTGCTTTTGGGGGTGGTTTATGCACTGCTGATTTACTCTCTGTAATCTTTTTTACAGTATCGGTGTCTCCAATTGCAGAAAACTCTGGTGTATCTTCCAAAAAGGAGGTATATCTTTAAATTATGTGCTTGGCTCTTCTTATTACTCATTTTTTTTTTTTTGGAGTGCATTGCGTGCTGAGTTGTAATGGGCGTCAGTCAGTGTAGAAAGTGAATCATGACAATCAGCTTTCTACACTTACTCATGACTAAGGTACGGGAAGAAGACGTCATTGTGTGACTTGTCTTCAACATTGGATTGGTCATAGATGTCAGCTCTCACTGTTTAAACTTATATTCTGAGGTTGATGTTTGGGCTTACTATTGTTTCTAAGAGTATTGTTTTTGTTCTTCGTGTGGTCTTATGCTGATGATGTCATTTTCCCTCACTGTAGGTGAATGAATTGAGGAAATCAACTGGTAAGAAAAGTTTGGCTCAACTGACGAATGGTAAGAGTTTTCAATGTGATGCTGTTGGTCGAGAAGGGGTTGGATCTGCTCGACACCGTGGGAAATTGTCCGAGACCACCGATTCTTTTCAAAGTCAACAGAACTCGTGGTCTATCAGTTCTCAAGGGAGCACTATGCATTCAGCAGTAAGAAGAACTCAGCAGATGGTGAATGGTAACCACTTACTGAATTTTCGTTATGACCCTATTTCTCGTCCACAACGAAGGGCCCCTCCTCCAAGAAGACAGCAGAAGAGAAAGCCTTACAATAAAGATTTATTCCTTCAAGCAAACTATAAATTTGTTGTGCTAGATTCTGGAAACTATGCACCCGAGTCAATGGATCCAGATAAAATGCTACAGTGGGAGGATGTCATATGCGTGAAGTATTCCACTCCATTTCCAGTACAGTGTCCAATATGCTTGGAAGATCCTCTTTGTCCACAGATAACCCCCTGTGGTCATATCTTTTGTTTTCCATGTATTTTGCGGTACTTTTTAATTGGAGAAGATGATCATAGAGGTGAATGCTGGAAGAAGTGCCCCTTATGTTTTATGATGATATCTTCGAAAGATTTTTACACTATCTATATTGAGAGTGTTAAGCAGCACTGTGTTGATGATATTGTAGAATTCATGCTTTTAACTCGCCAAAAGAATTCATTCACCTTATCTCTGAAAAATAAACAAGAGAGGAATACCGAAGAAGATGATTATGATTCATTTTCGAAGTTCACTTTTACATCAGATGTGGATATGTCGGTTAGGAAAGCCATATCTGATTTAGATAGTTGGTTAGCCAGAGCAGATTCTGGGCTTGTTGATGACCTGGAGAGGCTTCCATATGTTTGTGCTGCAATGGAGCAATTAGAGCAGAGGAAGAAGTACTGGAAAATGCATGGTGAGTGCAATATGAATAAGGCCTGTAGATATGACAATTATGACGAGGCATCTCATGAATCTTCTGATCCTGCAAATGCTGTTCATTCTGAACAGGATGGTTATGACTTTGTCTGGGGAACACTATCTGCTAATGCCAATGATAAATCAAAGTGTTTGGAGAATTCAAATCTAGATAAGTTAGATGATGAGGTTTGCTTGGGTCAGTCTGCTGATATCGTTGATACGTTGGAAGACCATGATGGAGTTTTATCTTCTCCATTTGATGATAGTAAGAGTGTAGAAAGACACTCTAATGGCTTCAGGGATCGGATAGACAAGGATTCCTACAATTTCTATCAGGTGATTGTATTTAAGATAGTGATTTTCCTTCTCTTTTCTCATCATGTATTTGTTTTCTTAATGTATTCGATGGTGGAAGATACAGATAATTAGGATTCATGAGTTAATTAGGTAAATCTTCAACTTAGAGAAGTAGAGAACATAGTATGTGGAATGTGGATAGTTTGTTGGAGCTCGATATACGTTGTTGGGCCCATTCTCTAACAGCTCAAGCTTTTGGAGCAACTGGTAACTTAAAATGGTATCAAAGACTTGTTTGTGGGAGGAGGTCTCCCAGCTTTGCTGTTCATATTTGCACTTTGTATTTGTCTCCACTATGATGATGCAGTTCGGTTAGTTGGTTCTCCACACGCGAGAGGGGGTCGCACGTGAGGGGAGGGTGTTCAAGCTTGATATACGCTTTTGGGCCCATTCTCTAACAGTTGAAGCTTTTGGAGCAACTGGTAACTTAACAGAGTTGATAGGTTCTGCAAATAGGTGTATTATACTATGATTTTGAAGTGTGGATACTTATTTTTTTTACCTCATAGTCTGATGTGTAAATCACTTCTAAGATGCATCCTTCATACATGATATGGTTCTTTTGTTTTGAAATTTTTTTTCCCGTAAGTTTGGTGAGTTGCTTCTTTGTGCAATTTTGTGTATAAATTCGTTTTGCAATCGAGCTTTAAAGAAGTGGAATTCAATCCATCAGGATTATTGAAACTGGCTGCCGTGTATCATCACCTTTTCCTTTGGTTTCCAAACAAAAGTAATCCCATTGTATTGATTGATTTCAAAACTATGGTTGCCATGTTAGGTGAATGGAGTCATGACAATTGACTTGTGTTATGAGCTAGAAACATATTTTTTAAAATCTACTGAGTATGCCGGCCTCTCTAGAAAGAAACATCTCTGCTCTGCTCCTGGCGACCCATCCACTATATTTTTTTAGTAATCATATTGGATGGGTTTATTTCCTGGGCTGTAGGTTGTATATTGCTTGTCATTGCTTATCAGAAGAACTAACCTCTCTTGTAATTTGATAAACGTTTCATATCTAGTTCCTTCTTGTATTTCAGGCAGTTGACGGTCAACACATCATCCTTCATCCATTGAACATGAAGTGTCTTCTACGCCATTATGGGAGCTATGACATGCTGCCACACAGGTTTGAGAAACTTAAAAGCAACATGCTACCATATGTATGTGTTTGTGTTCTTTTAGTGGAAGAGTGGGAGCCTGAATATCTGCAGATGCTTCTATCCTGTGCAGGTTTGTGTAAGCTCCGTTGACGTGCACTATTGCTCCACTCGAACTTTCTAGAATTTGTCGACTTGTAATCTGCAAAAACAAGGATAATTTTAGCGACTCGAAATTAAACTAGAAATAAAGAAAATAAAATCTAAGCTAATATTTGCTAACTATCTAAATTAAGATTCTAAAGATTAATGGCAAAATTTGTCAGTCCTCGGCAACGGCGCCAAAAATTGATCTTGTCAGAATCAAGATATAAAAGTATGCTTTACTTTTCAAGGATTTGTAGTGTAGAATTAAAGGTTGAACCCACAGGGACTGATTATTTTTATCCTTTAATTAAGAAAACCTAAATTTAGTTAGCTATTGAAAAACAGAAGTTTGAATAGTTGTTGGACTTAATTCTTACTATAAGCTACTTTATGCAATTAAAACTATAAAATTCTGGAAATAAGATTCTAAAATTTAACTAAGTAAACTAATGCAAAGTTTGAGATTGTTTTAATATATGGAGATGAGATCTAGGATTACAAATCCACCACTAACTATGCGTCGGGGGTATAGACTTTTTACTTTGAGTTCTATGATTGGATAGTTACGATCTATTGTAGCTACAAGCCCAATAATATCAACAAGAGGATATCGCTAGTTTAACCTAAGCATAATTCATCTTCGGTTCACATGAATTATCTACCTATAACTAGGGCGTAGCATAACTCATCTTTCCTTAGAATGAAGTATAAAAGATATAAACATCGCAATCACATAAGCACTATTGTATGTAAATACTCCTATCAGTCACATAAATCAAGAGATATTGAGTTCAATAAGCATAAGGACAAATCTACGACAAAAATAGATTCAAAATACTCTTGATTATTATCATTAAAAACCGATTATATATAAATAATCTTCGAACATACAATTACTATCCAATACATAAAATCTTAAAATAAGAAAGCATAGAATTCCCCCTTTACATAGCTAGGGTTTCATTGGAAGCCTAGAATAGATGTTTAGTTGCACATAGTTGATGAAAACATGAAGGTTGAGATGATGGTTTCCATTAGAGACCTTCCAGCTAGATCTTCTCTTCCTCTTGCCTTCAAAGTTGATGATTGTAAGGATGTGTGTAACCTTCCAATAGCTTTTAATTCATCTATGTATATAGTTCTAGAAGGTTTAGGAAAGCTTTTTGTAAACCTACTCCGACTAAAACTGCTATATTTTCCTTTCTGGACGTGATTAGGCAATTTCGTTCGCGTAGGGGTTTTCAGCACATTGAAATACGCAACTTTAATTTTTACATAGGTCGCGCGAGCCCTATTTTGGGAGGTCGCGCGAGCAGGCCACGCGAGCGAGGTGCGGATACGTCGCGCGAGGTGGCTTTTTCTTGTTCTTTATTTATGTTTTTTCTCCTTATTTAGCCTGCGACTCTTGCTTTCTACTAAATCCTGACAGAAAATGAAAAACAAAGTAAAAGTACACAAAAACAGACTAAAAACTGCTAACAAATGTGAATTAAGGCGTGTAATTAGGATTTTTTCTCTCTCGATCAGTATATATAAGTAACTCCAAATTCTTTCTTTTTGGTTTGTATGTCGAAAGCGAATTGTGTTTATTGGAAGTCTACTGACATGTTCTGTTGTGATATTTTCTAAATATATTAGTTTTGTGCTATTTCTCTAGAACATTGATGACATTGTTAGAATGCAGCACAACCAGAATATTTCAGACATGGTAGCTTCAATACTCTAAAACTACATATATGCACGCAGAGAAAAGATCTGATATTGTGTGAAGTTCTCCTGGGGTTCTGTTAGCTTGTGGTCGTGAATCTGTTAATCATTTGAGGATCGTATAAAATTGTTTTAAAGCAAGAGAGTTGGACTGATTATAGTTGGTACGTGAGAGAAGGACAGTTGTAACCACATATGCAAAGAGATCTTTCTATTATTCAATCAATCTCGGAAGCGTAAGATGAAGATGGATAATTTGATAGTATTTCAGATCCACATATGGATCCTTCTCTGCCTTGCCAAGTTGTGTTTCACGGGTGCTTTAATGACACAGACTACCTTTTCTTGCCATATGATATAGTAGGATACAATGGTTCTATATGGATTTTATGCCATTTTTATTACAACTAGTCTTGGACCATGTGTTTGCTTGTGAATTTTTTGTGAGACAAAAATATCCACTAAGCATGGGTTATAGATTTGATCTATATAAAGTCGCTTTGAGAATATCAGGCTGCCTATGGAAGAACTGTAAGAAAAATATTTCTTGTTTATTCTTCTCTCTTAGGAGGCCTTTATATATAGTATTTACAAGAGTCTATAAAAAGAAATTAAGACCTAAATCAAGCTTATAGTTATGCTAATTAACAATACAATCAATCACAATATGTACAGAATTAATGTACAGTCAATCTGTATTAAATCACAACAGTAAATTTGGTTGACTGTACAAATCACAGCTCAATCTGTATAAATCACAGCTGTAAATCTGGTGGTTTAACATGCCCCCACAAACTCGGTTGTCCTGGAGAGACGAGGTTGGATCGAAGTAGAGTGAAGCGGTGTTTGTGAAGACCTTTTGTGAAAATGTCAGCTAATTGATCTGGTGAAGAAACAAACTGGACACGATGAGTGCCAGAGAGGATCCGTTCTCGGATGAAGTGATAATCCAGTTCAATATGTTCGGTGCGAGCATGAAAGACAGGGTTGGAGGCCATGTAGGTAGTATTGAGATTATCACATAGCAGGTTAATGGGGGTAGGGGGTGGAAATTGTAGGTCAGTAAAAAGATGAGAAATCCAAGTGGATTCTGCACAGACATGGGCTAGAGAACGGTATTCTGCTTCAGCACTAGAACTGGAGACAATTGGTTGTTTCTTGGCAATCCAAGAGATGAAGTTGGAGCCCAAGAAAACACAAAAACCAGTGGTGGATCGTCGCGAGTCGGGACAACCTGCCCAATCAGCATTCGAGTAAGCTGTGAGGGTCAATGGTTTTGAGGAGCGGCGAAACATGAGGCCAAACTCGGGAGATCCTTTGAGATAACGAAAAATCCGTTTAGCTGCAATAAGATGGGGGGAACGGGGTTGACTCATAAATTGTGCAACATGGTGGACCGCATAGGCTATGTCAGGTCGGGTAAAGGTGAGGTATTGTAGGGAACCCACCAATTGGCGATATTCAGTGGCATCGGGGAGTAGATCACCTGTATGAGTAGAAAGCTGGGTTTTGGCACAGACTGGAGTGGTGCATGGCTTGCAATTTGTCATTAAAAAACGATGCAGAAGATCAACCGTATACTTGGTTTGAGAAATACGGGAAGAAGGTGGCTTCAAGACCTAGGAAGTAGGAAAGAGGACCAAGGTCACTGAGTTCAAATTCTTTGCCAAGTTTAGTGATAAAGGAGGTCACTAAGAAAGGTCGATTACCAGTCAGAATAATGTCATCAACATAGAGGAGTAGAAGCATTACTGCAGATCCTGAACGATAGATGAAGAGCGAGTGATCGGCACGACTTTGAGTAAAACCAAATTGGAAGAGAAAACTGCTGAGGCGCTGAAACCATGCCTGTTTGAGACGATAAATAGCTTTTTGCAAGAGACAAACATGATGAGGACGGGTTGAGTTTGCAAATCCTGGTGGTTGGCTTATATAAACTGTTTCATTTAAGATGCCATGGAGAAATGCATTTTTCACATCAAGCTGTCGGATGGACCATCCCATGGAGATAGCAATACTTAGCACTGTACAGACAGTGGTGGGCTTGATGAGAGGACTGAAAGTTTCATCAAAGTCAATCCCAGGCTGTTGGTGAAAACCTTTGGCAATTAGACGTGCTTTGTAACGTTCAATGGACCCATCTGCTCGACGTTTGATTTTGAAAACTCACTTGCAACCAACCACATGTTGTTTAGGATCAGTAGGAACAAGAATCCAGTAGCATTTTTCAGTAGTGCATTGAACTCATTGGTCATGGCCTGGCGCCATTCAGGGATACGGGCAGCTTGTGTATAGCATGTGGGTTCAGTAGTGGGAGAGGGAAGTTGGGCCAGGAGAGCTTTAGGAAGAGGATATCGGACTGTACCATCGGTCCAAACGCGGGTTTTGCGGGAACCATCCTGCTGGCGAGTAGCCGAGTAACCATTTGGTGTCGGGGGGGGGGGGGGGAGGGTGGTGGGTCTGAGATAGGGACGGGTGAGGGAGTAGATAGTGGATTAGTATCAGTAGGGGTAGAAGGCACAGAGTGTAAGGGTGGGCGACGCTGATAGTGTAAGGGATGGGGTTCTATATGGGTTAGGGAAGGGGTAGCCTCAGGGGCAAGCGGGTTGCTAGGTGGAGGAGTGGGTGATGATGGTAATGCAGGAGATGGGGGGGAGTATAGGAACAGAAATCCAAGATGATTGTGGTGAGGATTGGTTGGTGGTGGAAAATGGGAAGGTTTGTTCATCAAACCGAACATGGCGAGAGATGTAGATGCGACTTGTTTTGCGATCCAGACAGCGGTAACCTTTGTGCTGTAAGTTGTAACCTAAAAACACACATTCAATAGTTCTAGGCAACAGTTTGTTACTGATGTAAGCACCTAAATGAGGATACCATGCACAACCAAAAACACGTAGATCAGAGTATGAGGGTAGGAGAAATGGTGGTGAATGCCAAGAGAAGAGCTGAGCTCTTTGGAGGGATCACTGTCATATTCGCCACCACTATCACTTTGGAATTGTTTAAGTTTGGTGGAGAATTGTGTGTGGATATAGGCAACAAAGTTTTGAAAATGTGCAATGACTTCAGATTTTCTTTTCATAAAGAAGAGCCATGTATAACGAGTGTAGTCATCCGTAAAAAGCACATAGTATTTATAACCAGAGACAGAAAGAACGGGAGATTGCCATACATCAGAATGAACTAAATGAAATGAAGTAGTAGTTTTTATTTCATTAGATAGAGAGAAGGGAAGATGTGTGGATTTACCCAATGCACATCCTTTACAGAATGAAAATTTATTTTTAAAAGTAGGAAACAAGTGCTTATTCTAGCCTAAGTAGGAGATAACTTTGGCTGAGGGATGACCTAGCCGTTGATGCCAGAGAGAGGAAGAGCTATGGGAAGTATGAAGAGCCCGAAAACGAGATGGAATTGAGGGTAGCTTGTAGAGACCGTCCTTACATAGGCCCTGATAGAAAAGAGACCCATTCATGAGATCAAAGATATAAAAATGATTAGCATCAAAGGCACAGAGAACTTGATTATCATGATAGAATTGCGCAATGGAAAGTAAGTTTTTGCGCATGGAAGGAACAACATAGATATTATTAAGAAGGAAGGAAGAGGAACCAAGAGGAAGTGCCATATTACCCGTATAGGTGATAGGAAGTTGATCACCATTGCCAAGTTGAACGGTGTCGGGGCCAGTGTAGGGTGCACGTTGTTGGAGAAGCACAGGATTGCCAATCATGTGGGTGGAGGCACCAGTGTCGGGATACCAGCTAGGATCATAAGAAGGCATGGATGGATAGGCTGGAGAGAATCCAGAGTGATTGGCCTGTGGATATGGGGCAATCTGGAGTCCAGCAAATGTAGAATTCAACGACCGAGGTACCGAGGGCCGAGTAAAAGTGGGTAATCGAGAGCAGTTGCGAGCAGAATGTCCATAGCCAAAACAGAGTTGACACTGGGTCATGGTGGGTTGGGAAGGCCCAGAGCCAAGGATACCGGGATTGGAGTTCCGACTGTTGTTGTACGGACGTCCATTGTTCTTCCGTCCTTT
Organism: Hydrangea macrophylla; assembly: GCA_033977485.1. Taxonomy (NCBI): domain Eukaryota; kingdom Viridiplantae; phylum Streptophyta; class Magnoliopsida; order Cornales; family Hydrangeaceae; genus Hydrangea; species Hydrangea macrophylla. Next base: position 132,614,442 of record CM066984.1, on the reverse strand, counting down.
GTGACGATAATTGTTTCAAGGAGCAGAACTGTGGGTTAGTGTATGTTGAGAGGCAAGGAGAGCAGATGGTTGAGGAGAAGGAGAAGGAGAAGGCTGGTGTCTGGCTTCATAGTTCAGGAGCCTTGACTGAAGGGTGGAGAACTCAGACAGAGAGTCAAAGCTCTCAATAGCTGTGACAAGCATGTCATAGTCAGGGCCAAGACCATGAAGAACAGCATTGACTAGATCTTTGTTGGAGACAGGTTCTCCAATGGCGGCAAGAGCATCAGGAATGGATTTGGCTTCATGAAGGTATTCTGTAATTGGGCGAGCACCACGGGCCAGACTAGTAAATCTTTTTCGGTAGAGAGAAGAATTGGCAATGGTTCTGAGAAAAGTGATCCTGAATGAGAGTCCAAATGGCTGCTGAGGAATCACAGCCAATAACAGTAGCCAGCATTAGCTCTGAAAGAGTGGCGGAGATGATGCTAACAAGAGTTTTATCGGCGCGTAGCCAGGCGGAGCGGTCCGGGTCAGTGGTGGGGCATGGGTATGAGCCATCGACAAACCGGAGATAGTTTTGGCCATAGAGAAAGGCTTTAATTTGATGAGACCATAAGAGAAAATTGTCATCAGAAAGTTTGACCGTGGCAAGGTGGGTGATGTTGGGGATATTGAGTGAGGCAGCAGGGGTGGTGGTAGTAGACATGGTGTTGTAGGAGGGCTGATTGTAAGTTTAGAAATGACATGGGGCTGATTTGTAAATTTAACAAGGGCTGATCTGGAAATTGCAGAAAGGTTTGGGGCTGAACTGGAAATTGCAGAAAGGTTTGGGGCTGATATGGAAATGTCAGGCAGAGAGAAGTGATGGAGGTGGGTTGCAGAGCTTTGTTGGAGAAAATGAAGGAGGTGGAGATCGGTATTAGGCAGATACCATGTAAGAAAAATATTTCTTGTGTATTCTTCTCTCGTAGGAGGCCTTTATATATAGTATTTACAAGAGTCTATAAAAAGAAATTAAGACCTAAATTCAAGCTTATAGTTATGCTAATTACAATACAATCAATCACAATATGTACAGAATTGATGTACAGTCAATCTGTATTAAATCACAGCAGTAAATCTGGTTGACTGTACAAATCACAACTCAATCTGTATAAATCACAGCTGTAAATCTGGTGGTTTAACAAGAACTCTCAATACCGGCTCTCCATGTTGCAAAATGAAGAAACCTGATTCACAATGATATTACTCTGCTGTTAAAATCGTATAATTCTCGATTTGAATCATAGTATTCTATTTGTTTTGTTTTGTTCTCTAAACGAACTGAATAGTTAAGTACAATCGATCTACCAAAGGAATCACATGTGAATATTACAATTAGTTTCCGAAACACATGAATCTTCCGATTTGCGATACTGTCTGACCAGAAAAAATTTTGTCCTTTTTTTGTTATTAAAAAAGATACCAGTTCCTCTTTTTTGGTGAGACTTTGGGCTCACTTTCAAGAGAGGTACATTATGAGACATCTTTCTCTACATGACCAAATCAATTTCCATTTTCTCCACGTATATCTATGAACAATAGGAAGTTATTAGATGTATCTATCAAGACTTTGCAAAATTTTCAAGGATTTTGGGGTAACTTTATTCTATTTTTCAGTTTTCAAATTTGTGATTTATTTTGGTTTCCCTTTGAAATGGATTCGAAACAAAAGGGAAAGAAGAAGTAATTCAGTGTTTTGGTGTTCTTCACAAGTTTGGATTTTTATTTTGGTGTTTTATTTTGGTATTTTAGTGTTCTTCATTTTGGCACCGATTCTTTCAATGCACGATTCCATTAGTTTCACTATTAAAAAAAATGGCATTTCGATTCACGAATCTATGTGATTTCAATGGCCTGGATTTATTCGTATTTCCCATCTTATCTGCTACCCATTTTATTAGAGCTTTCAAGGTGATCTACTCTAGTGACACCTTTGTAAGGCATGTATCTTGTACAGTTGTACTTATGAAACGTTACAGATATGTAATTTTATCCTTTCAATGCATGTTAAGCATTATTATAGTTTACATTTTATGACTTGAAAGTTTCAATTGTGCGAAGAGAGATTCATATAGAATCAAATAAAATTTTAGTAAGTTGTCTGCAGCAAATCCTTCGATTGTATGGGTGACATGTGGATTAATCTGCAAGCTCAATTAGCATTTGGTCCTTAAAATATGAAAATGGGAAAACTAATTGGTAACTTCACAAATGATAACTTAGGAATGGTGACTTCTGTAGCCTTAGAAGTATTTCTGATTAAGTAGATGGAAGGAAAGGGACCCTGTGGCCCTGCTGTAGGAGTGAAGCTAACTATCATGTTGAAGTTGGTTTTGTACATTGTATGTTAATTCATAGAGGTCAATTTATTATATTCAGAGTGCCACCCGGATCTATGACTGACCCTCATCTTTTTCTGGATAAGTATATAATTTAATTGTCAATGGTTATACTGGATTCCCGAAACAATTTAGGCTTATAACGTGAGAGTAAAGTGAACAGGACATATGTCACTTTGTGTAGCTTCGTATGCATTACTCTGAGACTTGAGTTGCTTTGTATACGCGATTTCAAAGCATGGCCATTAATTGGTTTAAACTGCTAATCACAATGAAGCTGGAAAATCAGTTCAATTTTATTGGATAAAAGCTTCAATGAAAAGTGTATAGTTGGTTATTATCACGTTACTGAGGATTTACTCTATTTATACAATTATCATCAGTTTTGTCCTAACTTGAATCCATGTACTACAGAGTCGGAGGAAAGATTTTACAACTGGAGACAGTAACTCAATCAGAAGCCATGAGGAGGCGATACCGTTATCTTAACCATTTTTCTTTGACCACCACATTTCAGGTACATATTTTGTATAAAACCTGTACACATCTTCTCTCTCTCAATCTAATTCTTTATTTTTGTATTTCAGCTTTGTGAAATTGATCTTAGTGAGTTATTGCCTCCTGATGCACTTTCTCCATTTGTGGATGAAATCAAGAATCGTGAAAAGCAGAGGAAGCGACTTGCCAGGAAGGTAAAATTGCTAGTTAAAGTATGTGTGTTTTATAGTTAAGGGTTTGTGTTAGAAGATTATGAAAAGGGAAGAAAGATGTAAAACTGAGATTTGAGGAATAGTGTAGAATGATTATCTCACTTCTACACGGTTAATTAACTTGATAACTATTTCATTCAGCAGCAGCATACCCCGTCGATACTTTAATGTTATTAGGCAGTATGGTATATTCACTCCTGTCATACAAACTAATATCCATATTCAGGCCAAACCAATTTTTAACGCTAACATTATCAGTGGAAACAGTCTAGGGGAAGGAAGGTGGCGGTAGAGCATAACTAAAACCGGGTTGCTATGTTTATGAGTGAACTGTTGATCCTTTAACAAGAGATTGACATTGCTGGAAACACCTAAAAAAATTAACATGTTCTTTTTGTTTAGTTCGTAGATTAGGCCCAAAGTATATCCATAGTCATCTTAGCTTTGCTGTAATTAGATTCTAGAAATGTAAATACATCAGCGAACCTAAACTACACAACTAACTTTCTCCCCCAAACACACACACAAAGAAGAAAGGAAAGGAAGATTCGAAGGCATCACACTGAGACCTCAGTGACATTTTCTGGAGTTGGTTCTGTTTTAAACTGTCTTGGCTGGCAGGAAGTGCAAATCGCTTGACTTAGCACTTGGAGGTGTAAAACGGGTGGCATGACCCTTGCGGTACATCAAGAACCCCTTTTGGGGTTGGGCTGGGGTGACCACAGCCACCCTGTCATGACACAGCATACCCGACCCACCCATTTGCTTACATTTCTCATTTTCCTTTCTCCTTCTGTCTTTTTAATCATATTTCTTTTTATGCTAGAATATATGTAAATAGGGTTACTTCCAAGGTCTGTCAATCCTCGTCTGCAAAAAGTGAGAAGCAATGTTGTTCAGCTATTCGACATATTTCACTTGGAGAAACAATCACCAATATCTCTGACGTCAGAATTTCTCTCGTCATCATGAAGAAACTGGGGAAAAAAAAAAAGGGAGCAAGTAGATGCTTTCCTCAGACTTGAGGATATGGATTATTTTTATTTTAAGGAGCTTGTGTTACATGGCAAATGGAAGAAAACAGTGTGAAGTTGCAGAGCAAGGATTTTTCCTTTATGATAGGGTTTTGTTGTATGAAATGTAATGCCTTTTTTTATGCATTACATTTCGCAAGAACCCTTAAAAAACGTCTCTAAAGGCGCATTTTTTTATAGTGTTCTTATGCTTTAGGATATGATCTTCAAAAATGAAATTACGCCCGGTAACGAAAATATCCACTTGTACCCAGTTTTCCTACATCTTTTCAAACATGTAGCCTTTCTACTTTGCTGACTTTCACTCTTCAATAGCATCTTTGTTTCTATAGTCATCTTGGTGGAAATTTTGGTACGAGGCATTGCAATATCATTCTTTTGCGATACTTGATATCTATAGCAGCATAAAGGAGTTAACGTTCTTATGTCCACCATGTTTGATTACATTGTGAGTGCCTCTTATTTCACATTTTGCATGCACATCTATATGTTCTTTGAAGTGGTTGCAATTAGGAAGCTGTCAATGGGTCTCTCACTTTTTGGAAATCATTTTATTTGGTACCCTAAGCTCTGTGTGCGCATGTGGTCTGAAGAGGATTGTATGGACTAATTAGTAATTTTCCTATTTTTTCTCACTCTTCTCTAGTAGCTCTATTTACACATGGATGGTCATTTTCAGATTCTGTAGATGTTATTGTACCGGCAGTTTCTTGGTGCTTGGACAGTATGTTTGAATACGTTGTTTTGTAGAAATGTTTATATTCTCCTTTCAGGTGTCTTTAATTAGCTGTATCAGTGATGTAACTTTGCTTAAGGAACTTTAAATCATGATGTTTTAATTTCCAGGATCGGGAAGAGACAATTAAGGCTGAAGCAGCTGCCTCGCATTTTGGGGCCATACCATTTGATTTTGCTCAGTCCTCTAATGAAGATCCACCTACCTTCTCCATGGATGATTTTGAAGGTAATGTCATGCTTCTCGTGGATGGTTAACAGTTGTGAATTAACTTAAATTAAGTTGTCTTAAACCAGACAATGTTCTTCTTGTGGTTATAAAAGGGGATGCATTGAATTTTAAAGTGTTGCTTCAGGATTTGAAATTGTATATGATCTGCTTCGAACTAGTTCTACACTATACTTGTGGAACTCGCATGATGCTACCCCATGGAATTCTCTAATTTAGGAGGTTCTACTGCATTGGTCCCCAATTTGGGCAACATCTAACCTATGGGTTAGGTCGAACTTCATATACTTTTACTTTGTGTATTTTGGTCTGTGTCGATATTTTTATGGAGTATGATCTGTTGATACTTCTTGACATGCTATTTAATATGCTTTCTCTATGATATGCTATTTCAAAAGCTCTTTTATTTGCATTGTTTTCAATTTTCCTTGAATTAAAGTTGCGGCTCGTGCTTCCATTATTTCACGCTTAGATCTCTACGTAATGATAAATAGTTTATGCTTTCTTATTTTCCCTCTTTTTTAAGCTTTGGGAAGTTCTATTGTGGCATCATCGAGTCCTCCGACCGTCGGAGAAAGGAAACTGTTCTCAAGTGTTGCAAGGCTTGGTTTTGCTGCTGCGCACGACTCTCCTGCTTTGAATGTTCAGGAAGCTTATCCTCTGCCTAAAATTGAAGCCACAGGTGATTCCTCTGGTGTGATAGGTATTTTTCTGACATTGTTACTAATTGTTTTCACTACTCATTGGGATTGTGTATAGAATTTTTTTTTTTCCTCCTGATAACTGCTACTTAATGCATTATATCATAGCTTTGATGAGTTAGAGGTTATACTTATTCATTTAGTATGAACTATGAAGAGGGAATAATGGCATCCCAAGTATTGTGTTTCTTGTAGTGGTGGTTCTATTTTAATACTAAGCAAACAGAATGAAATATAAAATTCTCTATTCTTTCGGCATTTGGATTTCTATTATAATCATGTAATATTGTATATCCTGTAGGAATGAGAAATGTTGGTACACCATCATTTGCCAATGTAATCTCCAGAACAAAACCTCCTGTTGAAGGCACAGACGTGTCAAGGATGAATGAGATGGGGAAGAAAGGGAAGAAACCAAGTCGTGTCCTCCTGTCAACAGCTGGTGGTCGGCGCTATTGAAAATTGGTGTTAACACCATTGACTATATAAATCAGCATCCGTATATGTACTTTTAAATAACTGCCTTTTACTTGGTAGACATGAACATTGTTAGTGAGCTTGTTTGACAATATGTATAGTATCAAAGAGCAATAAATTTACACATGTTCTGTTGTGTAGAAAAGCACTCAGGTAGGCAGTATGTTCTTGTCTGCTCCTTACCCTTTTGTGACAGCTGTTAATGGAAACTGAAGGATGTACATCCAAGCTTTAGATTAATGTGGTATTTTTTCTTTTCATTCCCTAGCAAGAGGAAATCATAGTCTTTTTCTTTTCTTTTCTTTTTCATTCCCAACCAGTAACCACCACCAATATATTTATTGTCAAGAGTCCAATTCACTTCTCCACTTCATTTCTCAATTACCCTGGTAAAAATGTTTCATTTGAGAACTCAGAGACACAAAACCATATTCAAGCCACCTGAGAAATACATGTCAGTGCTGTGTGAGAGATATTGAATCCCTTGGGTTGACCATTGTGTTCTGAAGAGCCTTATAAGCATCCATTGCTCCTTTGAAATTTAGGCAATTTTTTTTAATTATAAAAGAACACATTGATTTTTGACGTCCAAGGACAAGTCTGTGTGTACTCTCGGGGAAAAGGAAAGGAATTAACCCCTTATGTAAGCTTTGCTGGACTACTTCTCGTTCATTGCACAGTCCAGGAGTTGCATCCAAACTATTCTAATCATACAAGATATTTCAAGGAAAGAATTGAAATTACAGAAAAAAGATTGTAGTCCAGTGGTATTATAGGAATATTCCAGTTTATTTTATAGAGTTGGTATACTGTATACTACAAGAGGCCAAGGTCAATAAAGCCTGCCCTATTCATCAAAGGACAGTAAAGTTTATCAAACTGAAATCTTCAAATTAAAAAGATTATATTACACAAGATCCCAGATGGGCAACAATTGTACATTTGAATCAAGTTCCCCAGGTCAAAGAACATCGGGCAAGGTTGCATTAGATCACACTCAAAGAACCAGTCAGCGTCCATTTGACAATCTTTGAACAGAACCATTCCCGGAAGCATGCTCACAACCTAGTTCTGAGAGCTCACTCTCAAAGAAGGCGGCGTGGAGAGCCCTGACACATTGTTCTGCTTCACTGTCATTTACTATCAATGAGATGTTAACCTGGTTGGCAGCAAAACACAAATTGGTGAGGTAAATGGAATAATAATGATTTAATATGAATTTCTGATTCTGAGAACCCGGACCAGTATAACCATAACCAACGCTTTACATGATTTTGCATATGAATTATTGGCATCCATCCACACATAAAAGGGTCTAAATCCAGAGTTCTAAATGGCAAAGAAATAAACCATTCTTTGCAATTTAGTTTTATTATTCCATGTTAACTGGAAACGTGCTTGTGTATCTGTGCATATTCTGAGCTGATTTGTTTGTCCACATAGCAAGTTCTTGTATAATCTGTCGATATTATAGTTCAAATACACTGGCACGAGAATCTGCTCCACCATTAAGAGTAAAATATATGCAAGGAAGAACAACATCAAGTTGTCTATTCACCTTAGATGCACCTTGAGAGATCATTTGCGCATTGACTCCATTGGTGTGAAGAACATGAAATGCCTGCTAGTACTCAGAGGATTGAGAATCAATACAAAAGGTAATTACAAAATAGTACCAAACACAAAATAGTACCAAACAAAGACTTTCCTAAAACAACAGTAACAAACAAAGAGAGCTAGATATGCAGAAACAGAGATGTATATAACTGTTTTCTTCTCGCTATGCAAGTATGGATTGTTGGGAGAATACAGCTCAAGGATCTATGGGTTAGTGACAAGGTTCTGTAGAGACATAACAGAATAACTCTGTGTCCCGTTAGGGTTGATTTTTACATGGGTCTCTCAGAGGGTGGCAAAAAAATAAAGTTTAGGTGAATACACTTTCCTTCAACCTCCATCTAGAGTGTTCTCTTAGAAAGTTAGAAACTATTCCCAGAATAGGAAATGACAAGGGTTACACCATATTTCAATAGTTCAATAGCAAAGTGAACCAAGAACTTTCATACTAAACAAATTGACTAGATTGTTGAGGGGACAAAGTAGAACAACTTCTGCATATAAAAACAAAGAACAAAGTAGAAGTCGTTTTATACAGAACTTTAATGCTCTGTTGGGTGACACTTCCAGAATGCATTCTGGTAATTTAATAACACTGTACTTTTCATCTCAAGTTACTTCAAAAATCCATCCTAATAAAATATTTACTTTTTAAACTCATACTTGCTTCTGATTTTAATTGGAGATCCGAATTCCTTAGAAGAAAGCTACCAACCACCGGACTCCTACCTTTTCATGTCTCTCTTGTGACTTTCATCTCTCTACATTTATACATCAGATATGAAAAAGAAGTCTTTACATTTCCAGAAGCAACCTAATATAAAAACACAAGATTAAAGCAACAAAATAATCTCTCTTTCTCTGTCAATACGCTCATCAATGGTACGAGAACCAAGGTTGTTCTTGCAATGTATCGCAACGAACTCACAAGAACTAATAAAGACAAAGCTGCATATAAAAGAAAATAAAACTCAGCAGAAAACTTGAGTGAATAGTGTAGGCAGTTTAATATAGCACCTTTTCTAGTATCAATGAGGACCTTTGAACATTTCCTATGAGAGAGATTATTGATCTGTTCTGAAGGAGATTTACAACTGCAATTTTCTCAAGTTCTTCCACAACATTATCAAGTTCCTGCTCAAACAAGTATGATTTTGAGGTGAGAACTAAGAAACATGTAATGTATTGGCAGTTATGTGTTGAATTTTGATGGACCGATGGAGCATCGTATCATACGTGTTGGAGGTTAAATTAGTCATTTATATTATTAGGGCTTAGGTCAGTATGAGGCCAACCCTAGAGGCTATTATGTCTTTTCCTTTTTTGGAATTTGCCTATAAATAAGGCCTCTCATGTAACCTGTTAATCAGTATCAATATACTAATATTTTTCCGCTTTCTATGTTTCAACTTGGTATCAGGATTGGTATTATTTAGAATTTGTTTCCCATCTTTTGAGACAGTCTTGTTTCAGTTGTAATTTTCTTTCCAAGCTTCGGTCGTAATTTTCATAATTTTCATCACCACCTTCAGTTTGAGGGGGGATGTTGGAGGTTAAATTAGTCATTTATATTATTAGGGGTTAGTTAGGTCAACCCTAGTGGCTATTATGTCTTTTCCTTTTTTGGGTATTTGCCTATAAACAAGGCATCTCATGTAACCTTATAATCAGATCAATATAATTTTTTCCCCTTTCTGTATTTCAACTATGCTCTTGCCTGCTGAATCAGTTCTCTGCTCCAGAGCTTTGATGGATCCAAGGTCAATGAAGTACTAACTTCACTAGTAGCTACAACATCCACAGATATCCCCAACTCTTCAAAGATTGAAAATACCTGCATCGAGACATCAAGTATATTTTATTAAACTCGGAGAAGCAACTGAACCTGCAAGAACAAAGAACATCAGATTCAGCAATTACCATTAATACCTTGGCAAGAAAGCCAAATTGACCGAGCATGCGAGTGCTAACAATATCCAACATGGTCACATTCCGTTTCAAAACAATGCTAGTCAGTACTGCCTGAAATTGGAAAAAAAATTATGCTGTAAACAGTTCTCTGTCCTATAATAACATTCATATTCTGAAGAGTCTACAGCTACTAACCTCAGTAATGTCTCTTGCTCCAGTGATGAGGGTGCCTGGGGCAGTAGGGTTGTAAGAATTCTTTACCCTAACGGGAATATCAGCCTCTCTCGCTGGCCTCATGGACTGCGGATGCAGGACCTGTTAAAAGCACAAAAACAGCGCACTCAGCAAATTCTTGTCTGCCACAGTATTGCTGATGTTGTGATGCTTTCGAATCTATCAGATTCAACTTTTTTAATAGTAGGCACAGATCAACAAATTAATTGAGTACAACTTCAAAAATATTGAAGCATTAAGGTCGACTATACCATTGAGATTATCAAAAGTATCTTTTGGCAAAACAGTTAAACCTTGTGCAAGTAGGGTGTCATATGTCTTTGCAATTCCTGATGAGTCTAAGGATATGCATGTATCCCAAATTACTTCTCAAACTGAGGTCAGAAACATACGGGTCGTAGTAGGTAATCACAAGCAGCCAATGTTCCTTAGCGAATTAAGAATTTTGGAGGGTAGATCTAAACTGCAGTTGAAATACCTTGGAATTAAGTTGCACAAAGATGGCCAGGTATGGATAGGGTGGGTGCATGAATCAAATAGAAAATACCAAAAAAAAAAAAAAAAAAAGAAGCTGAATTATCTTTTAAATACACACTTTTTTCTTCTAAATCTTAAGCCTGTCCAAGAATAACCTTAAAGATAAAATCAACAAGTTAAAATACCATAACCAGAGTCCAAATAAATTTTGGCTCTGCCACCCACACAAACATGGTGGTACAAGCCAGTGCAGTTTTCTGGTAACAACCATGGTAAAATGAATACTGCTATGATACCTGAGCACCAAAATATGCAAGCTCGGCTGCTTCTTCAAATGTTAGATACGGTACAGGTTCTGCATGTGGATATATGTTAGGATCACATGTCAAAACACCATCAACATCCTTCCATACCTGCAGGGAAATGAAAAGAGATTCTTAAGAATTTCGACAATCACCATCATAAGAAACTCATTTATGTAAATATGCTATAGCCTATAGGCTATAGGTATGTACATTCAACTTTGGCAACGTATCTATGTTAAACCACCAAATTTACAGCTGTGATTTACATAGATTGAGCTGTGATTTATACAGATTGACTGTACATTAATTATGTACATATTGTGATTGACTGTATTGTTAATTAGCATAATTATAAGCTTGATTTTAAGTCTTAATTTCTTTTTATAGACTCTTGTAAATACTATATATAAAGGCCTCCTAAGAGAGAAGAATATACAAGAAATAATTCTCTTACATGGTATCAGCCCAATACCGATCTCCACCTCCTTCTTTTTCTCAGGCAAAGCTTTCTCTGGTGTTCTCTTCCTCTCCACCAAAGCTCTGCAACCCACCTCCATCACTTCTCTCTGCTTGACATTTCTAGATCAGCCCCAAACCTTTCTGCAATTTCCATATCAGTCCCAACCATTCTGACATTTCCAGATCAGCTCTTGTTAAATTTACAAATCAACCCCATATCATTTCTAAACTTACAATCAGCCCTTCTACAACACCTGTCTACTACCACCACCCCTATTGCCTCACTCAATATCCCCAACATCACCCACCTTGTTGCGGTCAAACTTTCCGATGACAATTTTCTCTTATGGTCTCATCAAATTAAAGCCTTTCTCTATGGCCAAAACTATCTCCGGTTTGTCGATGGCTCCTACCCATGCCTCACCACTGACCCGGACCGCTCCGCTTGGCTACGTGCCGATAAAACTCTTATTTGCATCATCTCCGCCACTCTTTCAGAGCCAATGCTGGCAACCGTTATTGGCTGTGATTCCTCAGCATCCATTTAGACTCTCATTCAGGATCACTTTTCTCAGAAGTCCATTGCCAATTCTTCTCTCTACTGAAAAAGACTCACTAGTCTGGCCCGTGGTGCTCGTCCAAATACAAGCTACCTTCATGAAGCCAAATCCATTACTGATGCTCTTGCCATTGGAGAACCTGTCTCCAACGAAGATCTAGTCAATGCTATTCTTCATGGTCTTGGCCCTGACTATGACATGCTAGTCACAGCTATTGAGAGCTTTGACTCTCTGCCTGAGTTCTCCACCCTTTGGTCAAGGTTCCTGAACTATGAAGCTCGACACCAGCCCTCTCCTTCTCCTCAACCATCTGCTCTCCTTGCCTCTCAACATACACCAACCCACAGTTCTGCTCTTCGGAACAATTGCAGTCACAAAGGAACGAAGAACAATAGACGTCAGTACAGCAACAGTCGGAACTCCAATCCCGGTATCCTTGGCTCTGGGCCTTCCCAACTCACCATGGCCCAGTGTCAACTCTACGGCAAAAATAGAGAAAAATAAATTTCCTTTTTGGGTCCAAAGGCAGTGACTGGTGAAGTCACATGATTGTCCACACCACGCAGTACTAAGCAACAGAAAGGAATAAAGATCACAAGAATATAATCTAGGTTCTGAATAACAATGTAACTTAAAGTCAAAAGAAAGTTACTAACTATTACAATCAGAGTCTCGAATCAAATAGAACATAATAAATTACAAACATCAAGGCAACATATGCCTGATTACCAAAAAGGTCTAAAAACAAGAAGGATAATTAAACTACAATCTAGGCTAATATACAATTGGCGTAGTGGTAGTCCTCGGCGTAATAGTCCTCTTCTGTCTGACCTCCGTCGGGATAATCCTCCACAGGAACATCGTCACCGGCATAGTAGTCCTCGCCCGCAGGTCTGTCATCTGTATAGTCATAACCAGGGTGCACTGGAACGTAGAAATGTCCAGCGGCATAAACGCCGTCAGCTTAATGAAAGCTGAGTGAATTAGATACTAACAGGGTATCAACTATTGAAGTTATTACGAATTATGAACGACAAACAATTAAATGTCATTGAGGGTATCTTCTCTCTAATCAAACCGATTATCCGATTACTAACATCTTACTAAATTAAGACCGACAACACATTTTGATAGAAGAACAGACTAGACACTAGTTCACTTCTATAGATACACCATTGCTTCGTCCACCGCTTTTAAGAACATATGCACAGTCCACCGCATGTCATGGACACCACGTCAGTCCATCCCCAGCTTTTAAGAACATATGCCCAGTTCACCGCACTACAGGGATATAACGCTTTAAGCAACAGTACATCATTCTAATGCCATGACTCAACGACGTCTACCAGTGATCACGGTCCACCGCAAGTCATAGACACCTTCGTCTGTCTACTGCTTTAAGAACATATGATTAGATCATCTGACTATCTTAAGGCTACTTGGTCCAGTCCACCGCAAGTCATAGATACCTTCCGTCTGTCTACCGCTTTTAAGAACATATGATCGACCAAGGCCCACCCACGCAAGATTCCCGAATTTTAACAAACCTACTTAAGTTCAGTTCTAACATCGATACATGATAATCCCATGTGGTCTGACTACATTGAATGAAACGAACGTTAACTCCAAAGGATTCACAACTATTACGGTATTTAACGTCACAACCATTATCCGTTAATCTTATCGTCACTACGATCCTACGTCGTAATGTCTCATTATCACTTCTGTATTACAATAGTATAGCATGTAGTGATTACTGAACAGCTAAATAAACAACTAAACAATCATAACATCGATTGGGAAAGAGTCCAATCGATTGGATCACAATCCATGGCAATCGATTGCTAACTTTGGCAATCGATTGGGGTATCTCAAATGGCAATTGATTGTATAAAATGGCAATCGATTGGGTTATGAAATATGGCAATCGATTGGGAAAAGTCCCAATCAAGTGGGACTTCGTCTTCTTCACAGTGAAAACAGTCCAGCATGTATAAAACGGGAAAACATGATACATGCTTCTTTTCTTTGTCTAAACCAGTCCTAACATCAATATTAGGCTACCAAGTGAGTTTAGAACTCACCTTAGATGACTAGGGATGTTTGGATAGTGATTGAGAAAGCTTGGGCTCTCCAATGGAGGTTCCTCTCTCTCTTTCTTCACTCTTTCTTCTTTCTCTCTTCTCCTGGTCTTCTTTTCTTCTCTTCTTCAGTTCAACCCATGGATGTGTGTGTGTGTATTGATGTATATATGTGTGTATATATATACATATATGAGTGTATATTTATATAAACACACAAAACACTCTCGAAGGCCTAAAATGGGCTAATATATATAGAGGAGAAGGTGTTCACGTGGCCAAACCCCAGCTAAAGCAAGAGAATCTGCCCAGCTGCTGCCAATCGATTGGCATGAGTGGCAATCGATTGGGGATAGGTATTAAATGATCCAATCGATTGGTATATGATGCCAATCGATTGGTATCCAAGATAAGACAATTGATTGGGAAACTAGTCCAATTGATTGGGATACAGATTACACCAAAGGTAAAGCTAAACTCATACAAGTATTTAAAAGAAGAATACAAGGTCTTATTCATATAATACTGTTGGAAATAAATTATTATTTAGGATAATGTTTCAGTCAAAGATAAGATTTTTGTCAAATCCTTTACAGGATCTTAGGAGATAATTTGATCCTATCTTTATTTCTTTTCCTTTTCTATTTTTCTTTCTTTTTCCTTAGTTTCCTTTATTGTAATCTAGGTTGTATATAAATACGGCTACATATTGAGGAATAATATACAATAAATTCTTCCCCATTTACTTTCTTCTTGGTATCAGAGCGAGCACAAGGAGCATACCCTAGCCCCATCACTTCCGGCCTTCGCTGAACACCACCACCTTCCCTGTACATCACACCACCTCCGGCAGTCTCAGCGAGTCTCACCCAGCCCACTCCGAGGCTTCCCTGTACCTGCGACAGCCCTAGCCTGCCCCTTTGTGGGCCCTCCCATGCATCCTTGTGATGCGATAGAGCCTTAAGTGCTCCTTTTCTTCTCTGTTTGGGCTACCGATTTTTCTCTGGTGGCCCCTTCTACTTCCTACCGAGTCTTCCAGTGGTTGTAGTGACCTATTTCTACTCGGTTTTTCCCGGACAGCTTTGTGTTCTCTAGAGTTCTTTTCTTACGGTTTATTTGGGTTATTTCTACTATTACAATGACGGATCCTGTCAAGAATACCGATACTGTACCTCGCCCAGATCTCTCTCTGTCCCAACATGCACCTGCTCGTGTTACTAGTGTTTTGTTGAACGGAAGGAACTTTGCTGCTTGGTCTTGTTTGTTTCGCCTTCTCTTGGGTGGAAAAGGCAAATCTGGTTGGATCCTCGATGTTGAACCCAAGCCGCCTATCACTGACCCCTAAGCGTGTGCAATGGGATATCGACAATTAATTGTCAATCTTGGGGTGGATCTTTAACTCCATGGAGGGACGCATCTATCATATCTTCACGTACCACGATACGGTACGTGGTTTGTGGTCTGTTTTGACCAAAATATATGCGCATGAGCGAAATGATTCACGGATTTTCGAGTTGTACCGTGAGATCCATCATGCTACCCAGGAGACTTTGGGACTCTCAGTTGTGCTGACTATTTCGGTTATCTTCAGGCCCGTTGGGAGGAATTGGCTCAATATAAGCCCCTCAATGCTTCTTCGGACACAACCATTCAGCGCATCGATCGTCAACATACATATCAGTTTCTGATAGGTTTGAAACCTGTGTTCGAGTCTCTTCGAACCCAGATTGTAAACGCATCCCCTATGCCTTCTCTCTACGAGGCATTTGCCACTCTTGATGTTGACGAGCGTCGCCGCCGCTTATTACAGCCTCCATCTCCTGTTGTCCCTGAGACTCTGATACCTGATCAGATGGCTTTTGCAGCATCCACCGCTTCTGTTTTTCACTCTCAGGGGAATAAACCCCATTGCACCCATTGTAATAGAGATGGTCATGTCAAGGATCGCTGCTTCAAACTTCATCCGGAACTTCGGGAAAAATATGCTAGGAACAAGAGCAAGGTTTCCACTCGGACTGTAGCTAGTTGCATATTCTCTACCCAACCAATCAAATCCCGAAATACTTTAACTCCAAGCTCAAATGAGCCAGCTCCAGTCTCAGTTAGGATCACTTATTCAACAGAGTTCTCGACTTGGATCTACCTCTACTGCTACTCTAGCTCCAGGTACTACCTCCACTGCTCTTTATGTTAAGTCTAGCCAGCCTACTTGGGTCCTTGATTCTGGAGCCAATGATCACATGACTGGTAAGTTGTCTTATTTTTCATCCCCGGTTATTCCGGTCTCGCAATATGTTTAAATTGCGGAGGGCTCCATCATCCACATCCAAAACAAGGGTGAAGTTACTTTATCTCCTAGTATTACTTTATCCTCTGTTCTTCATGTTCCCAACTTTTCATATAACCTTCTCTCTGTTAGTCGCCTTGCCAAGGATCTAAATTATTCTGTTGTTTTCTTTCATGATCGGTCTCTTGCAGGTCCAGACTTCGAAGAGTATTTTTGGCAGGGGATATGAGCAGGATGACTTGTACTACTTTGGGGGTCCTCCAGGGGAGCATGGGCAATTTTCTGGTTTTCAGGCGTCTGTTTTGCCTACTTCTGAGTCTGTTAATTTTTCTTTAGAGTCTACATTTGTGGCACGCCCGTTTGGGCCATGCGAACTTTCAATATCTTTGTCAACTTTTTCCTCTACTAAATAAAACTTGTCGAAAGTTGAATTTTAGCTGTGTTGTGTGTGAATTGTCCAAACATACTCGATCTAGTTACATTCCTCGCATGAACTGTGTCAAAATATGAGAAAATGGTGAAAGCTTAGGTTTCTAACCTTGGTTAGAACCTTTTATATTGATCATAAAGAAGAAAACAAATATTACAAATAGGTCCTTGGACTTATAACAAAATACAAACATAACAATAAAAATAACTCTAACACTCCCCCTCAAGCTGGTACAAATATATCTCTCATTCCCAGCTTGTCCAGGATAGTATGAAACGGACGACTACCAACGGCTTTAGTAAGAACATCAGCAACTTGATCACATGTCTTCACAAAGGGAACACAAATAGTACCACTACTAATATTTTCTTTGATGAAGTGTCGATCAATCTCCACATGCTTTGTTCTATTTTGTTGAACATGATTATGAGCTATACTGATGGCCGCTTTATTGTCACAATATAGCTTCATAGAATCTGTCAGTTCAACCTTCAAGTCCTTCAGCAAAGACTTGATCCACAATAACTCACAAATACCTTGGGCCATAGCCCTGAATTCGGTGTCTACACTAGACCTAGCCACTACCTTCTGTTTCTTGCTTTTCCAGGTAACAAGATTACCTCCTACGAACGTGCAGTTCCCTGAAGTAAACCGCCTATCTATAATAGAACCAGCCCAATCAGCATCAGTGTACGCTTCCACCCTTAGGTGGTCATGTCTCATAAAGTGCAAGCCTTTCTGGGAGCAGACTTTAAATACCGAAGAATCCGAAAAATAGCCTCTTGATGTGACTCTTGTGGAGAATGCATAAACTGACTGACAACACAAACGGCAAAAGCAATATCTGGATGAGTATGAGACAAATAAATAAGTTTACCAACGAGTCTCTGATAACTCCCCCTGTCCACTAATTCCCCACTGCTATCATCACCAAGTTTCTGATTTTGCTCAATAGGAGTATTACAAGCTTTGCTACCAAGCATCCCTGTTTCCTTTTAACAAGTCAAGGTTATACTTCCTTTGGGAAATAAAATCCCATGTTTGGACCAAGCAAGTTCGATCCCAAGAAAGAACTTCAAAACCCCCAAGACCTTAATCTCAAACTCAGAAGCTAACTGCTTCTTCAACCTTTCCATTTCTTCCACGTCATCCCCTGTCAGCACAATATCATCAACATAGACAATAAGAGCAGTAGTCTTACCCTGCGATGAGTGTTTGATGAACAATGTGTGATCTGCATGATTTTGAACCCAAACCGAAGCATAACCTGTGTAAACCTCCCAAACCAAGCTCTAGGAGACTGTTTGAGGCCATACAAAGATTTTTAAGCCTACAAACCTTCCCATCTGTCTTCGAGTCCTCGAATCCTGGGGGGGATATCCATGTAAACCTCTTCTTCTAAATCACCATGCAAGAAGGCATTCTTCACATCAAACTGGTGAAGAGGCCAATCCCGATTTGCTGCGAGGGAAAAAAGAACTCTGATTGAATTCATTTTAGCGACTGGGGCAAAAGTTTCCTCATAGTCTACCCCTTAAGTCTGAGTGAACCCTTTTGCCACCAATCGAGCTTTGTACCTCACAATAGAACCATCAGCTCGATGCTTCACTGTGTACACCCACTTGCACCCCACAGTCTTCTTTCCTTTAGGTAACATGGTCAACTCTCAGGTGCCAGTCTTTCGAAGAACTTTCATCTCTTCAATTATGGCATGTTTCCACTTGGGATCATTAAGAGATTCCTGTACAAGGTTAGGAACACTAACAGAGGAAATTTTGGAAAGAAAGGCTTTATAGGAAGGAGATAGATGAGAATAAGACACAAAGTTAGATATAGGGTGTTGAGTACAGGATTTAACACCCTTTCTAACAGCAATAGGAACATCTAAATCATCTAAGTCGAGAGAGGGTGTATCAAAGGAAATACCTGAATCTCCGTCACTTAGAGAGAATGGCAATGGTAGGGGAGAAATAGGAGCAGTACTACTTTCTGGAATCTCTCTGACTCTTCTTTTACTCCATGTCCCCTTAGAATAAACTCTCAATTCATTCTCCCTCGGCCCCTCAACTAACCCTTCTCCTTCTTCATGCTCACCCCTCTCTCTTTCTGGTGCAACAGGCTCTACTTTCTCTATTTCGGGTTTCTCTCCCTCAACACTCCCCGTCTCTAACTCAACCATCATAGGGGAAACAGGTAGCCCTTCACACCTAGGCTCCCCCTGAAGGGGTACCGTAGTGTCAATAAAGTAGGACTATGACTCACGAAATGTGACATCCATAGTAATGAACCATTTCCCAGAAGGTGGATGGTAGCATTTATAACCTTTCTGAGTGGGAGAGTTACCAACAAACACACACTTAATAGCCTGAGGATCTAACTTTCCACGGTTTGGACTGTGATTATGAACAAAGCATACACAACCAAAGACACGGGAAGGAATGGAAGAGGAGAGAGAGGAGTGGAAAAGAACCTCAAGGGGTGTTTTCTTATCCAACACCTGGGTAGGAAGGCGGTTGATAAGATAAGTTGCGGTTATTACCGCCTCACCCCAATATGACCGAAGAGCCTGAACCTGAAAAAGCAAAGACCTGGCAACATCTAAAAGGTGACGGAGTGTCGGTGCAAGAAGTCTAATGGATAATTCCATGGGCACAGAAAAACTTACTTAGACCCGAATCTATGTACTCACCTCCATTATTGGACCTTTAAACTTTCACAACTGCCCCGAACTGGGTACACACCATTTGATGGAAATTTTGAAAAATAGAGAAGACCTCTCGCTTTTCTTTCATCATATACAACCATGTAGTACGAGAACAATCATCAATAAAGGACACAAACCACCTATGACCTTTCAGAGATACAGTACGAGAAGGACCCCAAACGTCAGAATGTATTAATGCAAAAGGAAGTGAACTTTAAATATTACTGGGAGAGCATAAGATGCTCTAAAATGTTTCCCAAGTTCACATGCATCACAAGAAAAGTTGGAATTTGAAGTTCCATAATTAGCAACAAGAGATGGAAACATAAATTTTAGTAAAGAAAATGATGGGTGTCCTAAACACCTATGCCAAAGCATTAAATCTTCAGTAGTATTCTTCAAAACGACAGTATTATTAGCAAACTTCTCCCCCTCATCCCTCTCATCCAAAATGTAAAGCCCCTGCGTCTCTCTGCCACTGCTAATCACTCTCTTCGTGATAAGATCCTGAAAGACACAATAAGAGGGAAAAAAGGTT
Organism: Hydrangea macrophylla; assembly: GCA_033977485.1. Lineage (NCBI taxonomy): Eukaryota > Viridiplantae > Streptophyta > Magnoliopsida > Cornales > Hydrangeaceae > Hydrangea > Hydrangea macrophylla. The sequence goes on along the minus strand of CM066984.1, from coordinate 132,594,590 downwards.
ACACAACAATTTACATCTCGAGTAATACGACTCAAGGATAAAAGATTATGAGAGAAGCAAGGAACATGCAAAACTGAAGTCAAGGATAAGGAAGGAGTGGCACGAATAAGACCTTTCTCCGAAACGGATGAGAAGGTACCATCGGCAATTCTAACTTTGTCCTGACCTGAGCATGACTTATAATCATAAAAAAGGTTAGAAGAGCGAGACATATGATCAGAAGCTCCTGAATCAATAATCCAAGGAGAGGAAGAGTGGGAAAGAAAAGCTCTTGCTGGCGCAACCACATTACCTGACTATGCAAAAAACGATGAGGTATTAGTAGTTGACGAGGAAGTGCACCGGGCTAGCAAGTGCCTGAGAGAATCAAGCTCAGTAGAGGATAGAGGGCTCAACTCAGAGGCAGGAGCAGTATCACTGGGAGCATCAGAAGTCTTGGTAACTGCAGAATGATGTGCACTGGCAGGTCCTCCACGGTCAGCAGAACGACCCCCACAGCCTCCTCGACCTCCTCCACGACCTCCCCGACTACTAGGGGGACGGCCATGAAGAGTCCAGCAGTTGGCCCGGGTATGATGGGGCCGATGACAATAATAACAAATCACAACAGGTCGATCAGAAGGAACTGTCTGCTGCTGGGTCCCCTCTCTAGGCGAAACAGAGACGAGAGCAGAACGCTCAGTGGATGCAGGCGAAAGCATAACAGAATGACAACTCTCCTTTTTCTGTACATAAGCAAAGGCCTCCTGAAGGGGAGGGAGAACATCCATCCCAAGAACCCGACTACGAACAGCATCGTAATCGGAATGAAGCCCCTGAAGGAATTTGAAGACTCTTTGCTTCTCAAGAAGCTTCCGGTACTCCTCTGCATCAGTGGTACTGACGGGCTGAAAGGACTGCAGATGATCAACTCTGTCCCAACTAGTAGCAAGGAAGGTATAATATTGGGTGACTGTCATCTCACCCTGCTCGGAACAGTCAATGGAGCGGATAAGCTCAAACTCCTGAGCGTAATTCCCCCTCAAGAGCAAGTGGAAGCAACGGTGTCCCAAATAGCCCTAGCTGTCTTCATGCGATAAAAACTCTCACCAATCTCCGGGACCATGGAATTGATGAGCCAAGACATGATAATGGAGTTCTCAATCTCCCACTTGTCATATCTCGGATCAGTAGTAGAGGGGGCGGTAATACGCCCATCAAGATGTCCCATCTTCCCGTGTGCCTTCAGATAAAGTTCTACCGCTTGTGACCATTTCAAGTAATTTTGGCCATTGAATGGAACGGTAGTGATTTTGAGATTGGGATCCAAAGGGGTAACCACAGTCTGAACATTAGTGGCTGCCGTTGGTTTGTCTAGGTCCGTCATGATTTTGTGCCCCGAATGGAAAACCCACACAATATGAAGGAAGACGAAGGAGATGGGTACGAAAGGATCAACAAAATTGATATAAGGGTCCATTAAGGGACCAACAATAGCACTCTTGCAATGGTGCTTGAAGAAATCAGTCCCTGTGGGACTTGATTAGGTCAGGGTAAAGGAGGATTAGGGCTAGGTTTAGGCCAGAGTGACCTAGGTGTGGTTGGTGTGGTTCGGCGCAGCCTAGGAGAGAGGTGGAGCTTCGGCGCAGGTCAGGGTGGCTGCTGGTGGATGGGCGCAACCTGTGGTGGCTAGGGTTGGCTGCGGCGCAGCCTGTGGTGGCTGGAGAAGCTGCGCCGCAGCCTGTGGTGGCTGAGAAGCTGCGGCGTAGCTGTTGGTGGTGGTGGTGTTGTGATTTGGTTAGGGTTTGTGATTTAGCTCTGATACCATGTCAAAATATGAGAAAATAGTGAAAGCTTAGGTTTCTAACCTTGGTTAAAACCTTTTATATTGATCCACATAGGTCCTAGGACTTATAACAAATTACAAACATAACAATAAAAATAACTCTAACAAACCGTGCCCCATGTGCATTTGATCTTATTCATAGTGATGCGTGGGGTCCTTCCCCAATTGCTGCTCTCTGGCCACCGCTACTATGTCACATTTATAGATGATTACACGCGTTGGACTTGGGTCTATCTTCTAAAGAAAAAATCTAACGTATTCACTTTGTTTACCAATTTTCTGCAAATGATTAAAACCCAATTCAATATTGTTGTGCGTAATCTTCGATCTGACAATGGCAGGGAATATGTTACTAATGAATTTCAGTCCGCACTTAACCAAAAGGGTATATCCTTCATCAACTCACATGCCTATACACCCCTGAATAGAACGGTGTTGCAAAACAAAAGAACCGCTCCATCATGGCAGTTGTTCGGTGCCTTTTGTGTGGGTTGCATGGTTCCAAATATTTTTGGCACATGACTGTTCTTACTGCTACCTACCTCTTGAATCAAACTCCTAGTCGAGTTTTACATGGTAAAGCCTCGTTGCGAATTCTTCAGCTCGATTGTACTCTTTTTCCTGTTTTCCCTCCGGTCTTTGGATGCACTTGTTTTGTTCAGAATCGAAGCCCTATTCGGACTAAATTAGATGATAAAGCAGTTAGGTGTATCTTCTTAGGGTACTCTTCTATGTCTAAGGGATATCGTTGTTATGATCCTGTTTCCCGTCACTTATATCATTCTATGGATGTCACTTTTTTGGAAGATACTCCTTTCTTTGCTGGCACTAATTCTTTATCAGGAACTGTAATTGAAGAAGTCTCTGAGGAAACTTGTGTGCTTTCGCGTCCAGTTTCCTCCTTTGAATCTCCTCTAGTGGTCTCCTCGTCTCCTTCAACTGACACCATGCTACCTCCAGTCATTACTACAGATCCCCAACAGGTGTACTGCCGTCGTCTGACTGCTCCGGTATCTCAGTCATTATCCTCTCCGGTTTCTGGTAATGCCTTTAGTCCCCTTGAACCTATTACTTCCAGATACCCTTCTCGTACTCGTCGTCCTCCTAATCGCTATGGTTTTTCTACTAGTACGCACCACCTAATTGCCCAGTATGTTTCTTATTCAGGTTTTTCTAACACTTATCGGTCCTTTCTTAGCAGGGTGGACTCCACCCCAATTCCTCAGTCCGTGTCTGAGGCTCTTCAGGACCCTCACTGGGTAGCAGCTATGACTTTGGAAATGGATGCTCTTCAGAGAAACCAAACATGAGAGCTTGTTCCTCTTCCGGGCGGGGAAAAGACAATTGAATGTAATTGTGTTTTCAGTGTGAAGTACCAGGTGGATGGGTCAATTAAAAGGATAAGGCTCGCCTTGTAGCTAAGGGTTCACTCAGATTTCGGGAAAGAACTATAGTGCAACTATTGCTCTTGTGGCTAAGCTGACAACTGATCGCCTTCTCATTTCCTTAGCTGCCTCGCATTCTTGGCCTCTACATCAAATGGACGTCAAGAATGCCTTCTTGAACGGTGATCGTCTTGAAACTATTTAGATGGATCCTCCACTGGGTTTTTGGGCTAAGGAGAAGTATTCTGGGAGAGTCTGCCGCCTTCGCAAGTCTCTTTATGGCCTCAAGCAGTCTCACGGGCATGGTTTAATCGCTTCAGTGAGGTTATTTTGTCTATGGGCTTTATCCGATGTCATTCGGACCACACTTACTTTTTCCACCGTCGCCCGGATGGTCGTTGTGTGATTCTCTCTGTTTATGTTGATGACATCATCATCACTGGAAATGATGTCCCAGGTATTGCCAAAGTGAAGACGGTTCTTGGAAAAGTTTCAATGTCAAAGATCTGGGTCCTCTCCGTTATTTCCTAGGTATTGAGGTGACTCGCTCCCGCCATGGAATTTCTTTGTCTCAAAGGATGCATGCTCTCGATCTACTTCAAGATACTGGTATGATGTGGTGTCGGCTAGCCTCTACCCCTATGGATCCAAACCAGAAGCTATCAGTTGAGTCTGGGAGTCTGGAGAACTTTTACCTGATGCTACTGTCTATCAGCGCCTTGTTGGTCGTCTTATCTACTTGACACACACCAGACCAAACATCTCATTTGCTGTGAGTGTTGTGAGTCAATTCATGCATGCTCTGCGTTCCTCGCATCTGGATGATGTTCACCATATTCTTAGATGTCTCAAGACTTGTCCTGGTCTTGGGTTATTCTATACAGCTGGTCCTCAGAGTGAGATCTCGTGTTTTACCGATGTTGATTATGCAGGTTTTAAAACTGATAGGCGTTCTACCTCAGGCTTTTGTACTTTCTATGACAACCATCTAATTTCATGGAAAAGTAAAAGGCAGGCCATTGTTTCTAGATCTTCAGCTGAAACCAAGTATCGAGCTATGGCTCAAGGCACATGTGAGCTTATCTGGCTTCGCTCCTTGTTGACAGAAATTGGGCATCCTATACGTGACTCTTCTACTCTGTTTTGCAACAACAAATCAGCTAAAATGCTTGCTTCCGACTCTGTTCTCCACGAGTGAACAAAACATATCAAGGTAGATGTTCACTTCATATGGGAGAAGGTTCGAGCAGGTGTTATTACTCCACAGTTTGTTCCCTCATCTGATCAGACTGCAGATATGTTTACCAAGCCAGTTGGCCCATCTCTTTTAGGAGCTTCTCTTGGCAAGCTGGGTCTTGTGGATATCTTCGCCCCAGCATGAGGGGGAGTGTTGGAAATAAATTTTTATTTAGGATAATATTTCACTCAAAGATGAGATTTTTGTCAAATCCTTTACAGGATCTTAGGAGATAATTTGATCTTATCTTTATTTCTTTTCCTTTTCTATTTTTCTTTCCTTTTCCTTAGTTTCCTTTATTATAATCTAGGTGGTATATAAATACGGCTACATATTGAGAAATAATATACAAGAAATTCTTCCCCATTACTTTCTTATAATACATTACAGAAATATAGGGTAGTACATACTCAGCCCTCGATACCTCGGGCGTTGAATTCTGCATTTGCTGGACTCCAGATTGCCCCATATCCACGAGCCAATCCCTTTGGATTCTCTCCAGCCTATCCATCCATGCCTTCTTATGATCCTAGCTGGGTATCCCGACACTGGTGCCTCCACCCATATACTTGGCAATACTGTGCTTCTCCAATAACGTGCACCCTACACTGGCCCCGACACCGTTCAACTTGGCAATGGTGATCAACTTCATATCACCTATACAGGTAACATGGCACTTCCTCTTGGTTCTTCTTCCTTCCTTCTTAATAATATCTATGTTGTTCCTTCCATGCGCAAAAACTTACTTTCCATGCGCAATTCTGTCATAATAATCACGTTCTCTGTGCCTTTGATGCTAATCATTTTTATATCTTTGATCTCATGAGTGGGTCTCTTCTCTATCAGGGCTTATGTAAGGACGGTCTCTACAAGCTACCCTCAATTCCATCTCGTTTACAGGCTCTTCATACTTCCCATAGCTCTTCCTCTCTCTAGCATCAACGACTAGGTCATCCCTCAGTCAAAGTTATCTCCTACGTTTAAAAACAAATTTTCATTCTGTACAGGATGTGCATTAGGTAAATCCACACACCTCCCCTTCTTTCTATCTAATGAAATAAAAACTACTACTTCATTTCATTTAGTTCATTCTATGTATGGCAATCTCCTGTTCTTTCTCTCTGGTTATAAATACTATGTGCTTTTTACAGATGACTACACTCGTTATACATGGCTCTTCTTTGTGAAAAGAAAATCTGAAATCACTGCACATTTTCAGAACTTTGTCGCCTGTATCCACACTCAATTCTCCAACAAACTTAAACAATTCCAAAGTGATGGTGGTGGAAAATATGACAGTGATCCCTTCAAAGATCTCTGCTCTTCTCTTGGCATTCACCACCTTCTTTCTTGCCCTCACACTCCTGAACAAAATGGTCTTGTTGAAAGAAAACATCACCACGTTGCCGAAAAGGCTCGCACTCTTCTTTTGAACAGCCATGTTCCTCTACGTGACTGGCCTGAAGCGGTTTCCACCGCTATCCATCTCATAAATCGTCTCCCCTCTCCTCTCCTCAAATGGTCCTCCCCATTTTCTCGCCTCTATGGTCATTCACCCTCATACTCTGATCTACGTGTTTTTGGTTGTGCATGTTGTGTGAGTTCTTTTCGTGGTGTATGTGAGAGGTACAGAGAGATATAATACGCAAGCCTGGATTAGTACACGTGGAACAATTTATGAGATATAAATGAGAGTATAATGAGTTAGTATAATAATAATAATGAAGATAATAGGATCCGGAGAGACTTCATGTTCGGATGAGAACCGAAGTAGCCTCAAATGAGAGAGAGAGAAAGCAGTATGTATCTCGTCGTAAGGTGATGGGGAAGTATCGAAAGGTGATGGGGAAGTATCGAAAATGGAGTAAGGGTATTAGTGGAGCGGAGGGTGTCGGGAACCGAAGGTGCTGGTGGGGGCGATAGGTCAAAGTGGACTAGAGACAATGGGAATGTTTTGTTAACGGCTGGGCATAAGAAATAACTGCTAATCCTTTGCTCTAGTGCCGGATTAAGTCGAGTTGGGTTGTTGGGTGCAGTAAATGAGTAATGAGGGTGCTTATTTATAGTTGAAGCCGGTGGTGTATTTGCAAGGTTTTGACATGTAGAGCGAGGCCGAGTTGGCATCCTCTTACTGGGTTGTTTGTTTAAGGTAGGTAAGTGGCTTAAATGCTCCTGTTTAGGGTGGTTGAGGTCATTAAATGGGATGTAGACGAAGCATATACTGAGCTGGTGGAGACAAATGAGAGAGAAATGTTTGTCGTTTGGTTGTGAACCGATATCATTGGTTGGTCAAGGGAGGGAGGGGATGCTACTGGTGCAGAGGTTTAAGCGAGTGGGGGTACCGAGGCTTTTGCTATTGGCTCCGAGAGGTTAAGCGAGGGCGAGTGTCGAGGCGTACAGATGGCTTCAGCGAGGGAGGGAACCGAGGTATTTTCTATTGGTGCAGTTGGTTAAGCAAACTTGACACGACTAAGCATAGACGGTCAAAGGTTCCGACGAGCTTTGCAGTAATGAGCTTCGCTTATTGGTTGTGGGTTGATTGGGGTAAGGCACGTGTGAAAGTCACGTGTCTCTCTCTCTCTTTGGGACCAACCCTAACCTTACCCATGGGGCGCAGGTTAGGGAGATGCCTTCGGGTTCTAGCCACCTAACCATGAATTTCCGAAATCCCAGCGGATTTGACCACCCTTGGGCACTGCTTCCGAACCAAGGGTGGGTGTCCGAGAGGTAAGTGTGTGCATATTTCGAGTGTTCTTCCTTTGTGGGTTGCTTTGGGCCTTTGGAGAATAAGATTTCGGAGTGGAGTTAACCGTGGTGGGGCTTTGGAGTGGGCTACTTTGAGCCTTTGGAGAATAAAGTTTCGGAGTAGGGTTAACCGTGGTGGGGGTTTTGGAGTGGGCTCATCCGAAGTGGACCTTCGGAGTGGGCTTACTGAAGTGGGTCTCGGGGCGAGCTTCTTAGTTGTGAAGTTTTGCAGTGGGCTTTGCGGGTGGGACCGTCTGAAGTGGGCTAGTAGTTTGGTGTTGGTGAGCCCATGTGGAGTCCGCAGTGGTGATGTTACACGTGGAGTCGTTGGTGATGTGTATAGTCAAAGTATATGAGTTGTTAACTATTATCTACATTAGCCCCCTATCCGTATTCTAGGCGTAGAGCGGCTAGGATGCGGGCATAATCCTTGCGTATCTTTCTTGGATTATTTTTCCGGTAGTGAATGGACATTTCGTCTTTTGCGGGTGATACTGGTGTTCTGGTTGCTTTGTTGACAGTCTGATGGACGTCTCAACTTTTGCAAGAAGTACTGTCTTTCTGGTGAGTTTTTGATGTTGAATCTGGTTAGTAGATTGGTCTAGTAAATATTAGTGTTACTTGCTGTGCATATCCATTGTACAACTATGTATCCGTTTGGGATGGCAGCTATATAAGGAGGAGGTTTTGGAGACTGCATGCATCTTACTCCTCAACTCCTACTTGCTTTCTTGCTTCTTTACAGTGTAAACATGAGCTCCTTATCTGGAATATTACCATGTTAGGCTAGAGTGTTTTGGCGATGGTGTGGGGTCAAAACTTCTTGGGACCTCCTCCATGACTTGTACCAAGCTTGTGCATGGAGTGGAGTTAGAAGTTTTGCATAGCATATTTCCAGGGATCTTTTCTATCAGTGCAAAAATGGGGAGAGATCCTTTCTAGCAGTGCACATGCCTTATTTAGGCAGTGCATGTTCTATCTAGGTGCTATGTATCTCCGTGGTGCTTGGGATGCGTGACTGCTTTTTACTTCTCTCCCCGTTCTTTAGGGATGAAGATTGCGACCTTGGGATAAGTTGGTGATAATTAATGTTTCCGCCTTTTCGTTGCGAGTTCTTCTTTCACGAAAGTACCGGGCTACTGTGGCCTGGTATTTTTGTGCTTAGGAGATCTGGGCTGGATGCGAAATGGTTGTACAAGTTCTCATTGAGAGATCTTGTTTTGAACAGTCATTGGCAGTGACGTGGTGATCCAGACTTTGTTCCTCGTCCCGAATCTGATTCCAATAAAATCATGTGTGTCTCCTTTTAATGTATGTATTGGGTCTGTACGAGACACACCTGTTTATCCTTGTTATGTATTGGTGTATGTATTGGGTCTGTAATGTTTCATAATGAGAATTGGATTTTTTTTGCTAGTCTTCTTGCACTTGTGATTGGTGATTTTGACACTTTGCTTTTTTTTTTATCACTTCTCATTTTGTGGAGAGCTGTCAGGAGTGGTGGTTGGAGTTTGTATTCGTATAGCCCATGTTGCGGTGTGATGGAGTATGCCTCCCAGAGAGGTGGGAGGAGTGTATCCTATGGAGAGATAGGGATGGGGAGTGTGCCCCTTGGGGAGAAAGTTTCCTAGTTGAGGGGCGAGGAGGATGCCGTATTTGGAGGGGTGATGTTGGGGAGTGTGCCCCTAGGAGAGGTGTATCTTCTTTTACTTTGATTTACGTGTTTGTACGTATACGTGTAATTTTCATCCGTTCCAGCGCTCTATATATATAAGTGTAGTAACCCCTTGTGATCCTTTGTGATAGACATACTTATAGCTGACTCCACTTCGGCCCATATTGTAAGAGAATGTCGTTCTCTTCCCGACTTATTTGGTAACTCGGGAGATGGTTGGAGAGGTGTCAAGGTGCATCACTGGTATGTTGAGTGTTTAGAGCGTGTTTATAATCGCAGGCCTGGTACTTTTGTTGATTTTGTTGATCGCGATCCTGGACAACAATCTACCTTGCTGAATCATTTGGGGTATGTTTTGGATTACCTGTCGATGGCTACTTTGTCCACTAGTGATGAAGATTTGTATTGTGTTTGTTTCCCAAGAGTTCACATCATGATGGAAGCTGAGCTGCCGGTGCAGTGGTTGCTTCATCATTTGGAAGACATGCAGCAGAAGTATTTCGTTTTTAAGATTGTGCTTCATAGGAAGAGTCTTGCTGTTCGTCGCAAGGAGATTTTGCGAGAGATGGAGAAATGTAAGGATGTCCTATCATGGCGAGGAAGACTTTTGAGGCCGGATAGTAACCATATAGCTCTCTTTGAAGGTCATGAGAGAGACTTGGTGGGTTTGGAGAGGGAGCTATCAACGATTCAACGGGAACTTGCAGATGTTGTTGCCAAAGAGCTTCCTCTTCGTCCGTTTGTAAACGAGAACGGCCTTCATGAAGATTACGAGCTGGACACCAGGCTCTTTTGAACGGAGGGTTCAACTCTGTCATCCTTGATAAATATAAACATATATATATATATATATATATATTTTTTATAGTGGGGATCAGATCCTGTGTGGTGTAGGATCCTGTCTTTTGTCGCCATGTGGTTAATGTAATATGGCACATGTGACCTGTTGTCTTGATGGAGTATTGTTGTCTTGATGTACCTTTGGTGCCTTTCTATTTATTGTGGGGTTGTATGCATCTTGATGCCCTCCTAAGTATTGCCTTCTGTGTGCTTGATTTTTTGTAATTACAGTGTGGTTGGTTTGTTTGTGGAGATGTCTGGTGCTGGGTCTTCTGGAGGTTCATCGTGGGGTTTGCCACTTCCGGAGTCATTTGGAGATGTAGAGGATGGCTGGAGAGGTGTGAGGATAGATCAGAAATTTTTTGATAGTCTGGAGCAAGTTTATCACCGATATCCTGAAACTTTTGTTTGTTTCGGCCGAATTGGTGCTATATCTCAATCTGATTTACTAAAACGTCTCTGCCGGATTCTGCGTCGCTTGCGTAAGACGACGTTAGAGGAGGCGGATAATGATTTCTTTGCTGAATTGCTAGATCAGGTGCGAAATCTGGTACAGGATAGACTGTCAGTCCACTAGTTGTATTCCCATGTAGAGGAGATGGAGCATAGGTATAACCTATTTGAGCCGATGTTAGAACGGCGGGCTGCTTTTGATGCTTATTTGGAGTTGGAGAATTCGGTGACCGAGTGTGCACGGACTATGGGGCGTTATGAAAGTATAGTGTGCGGTGGCAAGCAGGTTGGCTCCCTAGATCCGAACACGGTGGAATTTATTGAAATGTATGAAGCTGAGCATAGGCGTTTTTTGGAGCTGAAACAGGAATATGCAGATGCTAATGTTCGTTTTGAAGCTGCTAGAGCTGAAGTGTATGCTGTTGAACAGCAAATTCGTGAAATGGGCTTGCATATTAACTACAAGTTGGATATTGGTCTGTTTGGTTAGCCAGATCTTTAATTGCGTTTGCAGCCATGAAGTAAATGTTTTTTTTTTTACTGATATTAGGTGAAATATATATATATATATATATTTGTTTTACTCCGAGCAGCGGCGGTTTTGTCCACTGTTGGTGTCTTTAATGAATGTAATGGAGTTTTGGTTTGAAACATTTTTTTTTTTTTTTTTATATTGAAAGTTTTTTTTTTTTTTGGCTTAAATCTGCTTACCTCGGGCACCTTTAATAGTGTTGAAATCATTATCCTTTGAACATCGTCTTGCTGGGCTCTTGTTTTTTTTTTTTTTTTTTAAATTTAAATTATGGGTGTATTGTATAATGGGTAATAACCAGAGGATATGGACCGTGCAAAGGATCAAAGCGTATTTTTGATTCTTTCATGGAGAAAATCTGGCAAAGAGTTAATTGTACTGGTGATGTGAGTGAGGGGACTAGTGATCAGGAGATAGTAAGTTAAATAATGGCCGGGTATAGTTTCGTGGTTTAAGTAGGAGTTCTCCTTGGTTTTGGAACTAAAGTTAGTGTGTAAGGTTTTTTCTTTTTAAAAGAACAAAGAAAAGGAGGAGAGAAAAGAAAAAGAAGAAGAGAAGAGGTGAAGACACTGGGGGTCAAGCTTGGATTGGAGGCTCCATTGGTGGTTCTCAAGGTATCTATTTGCCTCTTATTTCCATGTATATAAAGATGTGTGTATATATGTGTATGGGTGTCATTGTATTTGAGTTTGGAGGGTTTTGATTTGGGTTTAGGGTGTATAAAAGTGGATGGGTTCATGGGGGTGTTGGTGAAATTGGGTGGGGGTTTGGTATGGTGAGGCGGTAGATCCCAAAGAGAGGGAGTTTGCCAAGACAACGGGGATGGGGAGCCGAAGGCAGAGGGAGGGGCCGATGCCCCTTTTTTTTTTATTTTTTTTATTTTTTTGCAATTTCCGAAGGTTGGGGGGGGGGGGGTTTGGCGGTGGTGGAGCCGGGGGGAGGGGCTGATAAAAGGAGGTACGGAGAGTCCCGATCGTTCCGGAGGAGGGGTCTGGAGGTGGGTCCGAAGGTGGGGAGTTCCGGGAGGAGATGTTCTGAAGTGTGGTTCCGAAGGGGGAATCCGGATGATTTTTGTTTTTGTGTTGTTTTTTGTTTTTTTATTATTTTTTATTATTCGGAGGGTGTTCCGAAGGGGGTGGATCCGGAAGTGTGGGGGAGGGGGGTGTTTCCGAAGGTTTGTGTTTTTTTTTTGGTTTCCGAGAGTGGGGGGGGGGGTTTCCGAGGGTTGGTGTTTTTTTTTTGGTTTCCGAGAGTGGGGGGGATTTCCGAGGGTTGGTGTTTGGTTGGAGAAATGAGGGCCGAAGGTTATGGCTGGGTCCCAATGTGGGGGAGGTCCGAAAGGTGTCGGATGATCGGATCCGAAGGGGATAGCCGAAGGGTCCCTGTTTTTGTGTGTGTGTGTTCGGATAGGGTGGTTCCTGGAGTAGGTTTCGGAATTTGGGGTTTGGGTTTTTGTTGAAGTGGTGACCCGAAAGCGATGGGTTCGAAGGGGGTTCTCAATCCGAAGGTGGGTTCGGAGGGTAGGGCCCGGTGGGTTTTTTTTTGTTTGAGTCCGAAGCCCGTTGTTTTTTTTTAGTTTTTCGAAAGGGAGGAGGTATCCGAGAGGGAGAGAGAGTTTCGGACGAGGAAGGGTGTTGGGAGAGGGGGTCCGAAAGTGTGCAATCCGAAAGGGGGGTTTTGCGAATGTGTCGGGGGTTTAAGGTGGCCCCGGGGAGGGGTTCCGAAAGGTGGGAGGGTTTTGGGTATGGGTCCGGAGGGCCCTCGGGTTGCTCTCGTTTTTTTTTGTTTCCAAAAAGGGGGTACCAAGCGGGAAATTTCCGAGGGAGCTCAGGCGTGAAGGGGGGTTTCGGTAGGGGAGGGGTTCCTTTCTTGTTTACATTTTATTATTATATATATATACATATATATTTTGTGCATATTATATATATATATTTTTTTTTAAAATATAAGAAAAACAAACTTCCGATGTAAAGAGATTTGGTTTAGGAGTTGGCTAACCTTGTCATCGTTATTCTTTTGATTTTCAACAGTCTGTTTTATCGCCATTGTTGCAAAGTTTTGTGAACCTTATCAAAATGTATTGTTTTGTAGCGTTCTGTTATATTCGGTGTTGATCCTTTGGTCGGGATGGTGCAAGAGCTTGGTCATGGGGCAGGTGATCCTCCGCTTCTAGGTATTGATGAAAGGTTTTGGCAGCGTGCCCCACATATATTTACAGATGATAACTTTTGGCCGCCGATTATTGAAAGTGTAAACGGAGGTGGCATATGTTCTGAGGCGGATAGTGCAGCGAGGTTTGATTTACCGCCTGCTCACGCTGTTATTCGATTAGGTGTGGAAAGAGGTGAATATCCTCATGCTGTACTGAAGTTTGTAGCTGCTTCGGGGGTTGCCCAGTGTGAGGCGTGGAATGAGTGGACGGAGTACATATTGGCAAACTTTGAGGCTGTCCTGAAAGAGGCGCGAATTTATGACTCTATTTGTTTATTCAGAGATATGAGGTGCTCTTTGGAGGAGAGGGAGATATTGACTTAGATTTCCCGATGGTGCCCAGTCACGCATACTTTTGTTGCTGCATGGGGTGAGTTTACCCCTACTTTGGAGGACGTTTCTTCTCTATTTTTATTGAATATTGTTGGTGGCTTGGATTTTGGCTCCTACCAGCTTTCTGAGGAGGATAGGGTGGTAGTTGGGGCATTAGAAGCCGGTACCTTGGCCTGTCAGTTTACCTCGCACTTTCTAAATGATGGTAGGGAGAGGCCTAGGGGTCCTATTCCAAACGGAGATAAGGCGGATTATCGTGCCTTTCTTCGGTATTTCTGGGAAGATCGACAGCCGGGTGCGAAGCGACGACATCGGAAGAGTTTTGCTGGTAAGGGTAAGGATTATAGTCTTGTTGCTTATCTTGTGTGTTGGCTCTCAAGATACATATTTGGAGGTGCCCCGGAAGACGGGCCTTGCTCACATTTATTCGGATTGGCCTCCATTTTATCACGCGGGCAGACTCTCCCATTGGCGCAAATGTTCTTGGGATCATTGTATTTACGGTTGGATATGGTGGCGCAGGATATGCGACGTTCGGTGGGGCGGTATGACATTGCTACGCATGTTTCATATTTATTTTTGCAGTTTTTGTACGAGAGATGGCGTGGCTATGCGGGACCCGGTTCGCCGAGGATGACATCTAGATTTTGGGGACAACGATGGGGTTCTGATGCACAACCTGAGTTTCCTCTTGCTCGGGTTATTGATGAGGAATCAGCCTTTATATTTCGTCCGTACGTGGAGATTGCTGGTATGACGCTTCTACCTTTATCATCGTTCCGTAGGTTTCAGGCTCGAAGTGTGGTAAGGAGTACTTTAGGTGGTGAGGCAGAGGATGTGGTGGCGGCCGTCCATGCTGTCACGCATATGTATTTGCCTGGGTTTACGGAGCGTGGAGCTCGTGAGATGATATATCGCCCAGATAGGGTATATAGGCAGTTTAGCCTTGATCAGGGAGCGGTGCTTTTAGATTCGTCTTTCCAGTGTACAGGTCTACACGATTGCTATGAGGGGCGGAGTAGCATGGGCCCCGATATTGTGGTGCTGGTTTGGACCGGAGACCTCCGGCTCTTGTGTGGGCGAATATGCTTCCTTCTGGCGACATGCGCAGGTGCGATTTTACGCATATTGTGACGACGTGCCTATGCTGGTGTCGGTGCCGCGGATAAAAAATGCGGACCCTCGTTACGAGTAATAAGTAAGAAAGACAGTGCCACTCGCACTCATGATGCTGCTAGGTGGGGTAAGTCCAGATTTTTTGACCGGCTACAGAGGAGTGTTGTGTTGGTCGATGGTGATGGGTGGGATAGTGGTTTCTCGTTGATTGAGTTCGATAATTCCAAGGACAGCCCCATGCGGAGAAAGAAACATGTGAGTTCCTCTTATGAATTTATTTATTTATACATATGTATATTTGTAATTTATTTTATTTATTATTATTTGTTTAAAGGAATTTGTTGATTAAAGTTTTGCCTTCTGTCTGTACAGGTATTACAACATGTGGTAAATAAAAGAAAGAGGAAAAGTGAGAGTAAAAGGGGCCAATCAATCATTATAGATACCGAGAACCCCGAGGGCACCGGTGATGTAGGGTTATCAATTCCTTCGAATGACGTCCATGACATTCCTTTTTATGATACAGCTGTGGAGGATGCATTGTTGATGGATGCGGGTGCAGCTCCGTCTTTTCGCCCATGCATAGAGGAGGTATTTATGTGTGATGATGTTGGAGGTGGGGCAATCGACGAATCGCCGGGAGATCAGGAGTGTGAAACTGGTACAGGGGATGGGCGACGAGAACGACTGGAGAGGGTGGATAGTGATTCCTCTGATGAGGTTGTGGAGCGTATGCAGTTAGCGATGGTAGACACTTCGGTTTCGACATCTGTCGCCGGTGTTTTTGGTTCTAGCCACCCTTTGAGTGGTGTCAGCCGCCCTTGTCCAGTCGGAACTGGACTTTCACTTTCGGACTCCGGCTTTGGGAGATTTGCGAGATCTTCTTCTTGTGATAATACTGTCTTTGGGTCTGCTACCGGTGGTGGTGAGGCAACTGTGTCACTCGATGTTTTTCAATCTGGCCTTGATACTACTTTGGGGTTGCGGTCGCGTGAGTTTGATGGGCGGACATCGAGTTCCGAAGGTGTCCACTCTCTGCCCTGTGGTAGGACTACCGATTCAGTTTCCGAGACGGTTACAGTTGGCATTAGTACTTCTGTGTTAGCTCCTGGGTCGTTTCCTGTTGTGGCTTCTGTATTTCATGCAGGCTCTTCTGAAGGCGAGTTCTCCTTTCCGAGTTTGGCCAGTATTCTAGGGAAGATACCTGGTGACGTTCCTTTCCCGGCTCTTGCTTCTGCCACTGAGGAAGCTGTGTTGGGGATGGTATACCGTTGTTATCCGCAGACCTTTTCTCCTTCTGTCATGAAGGTTGCTACCGGTTTGAGGTCTTTTTTCTTAAGTACGCTTGCATCTATGGTTTGGAGTTTATTTGCCACTAATGTGGCAGATTTGAGTGGAAGCCTTCTAAATAATATGGCGAGCGAGCTTGCATCTTTTAGGGAGGTTATGGGCTCTGATGTTTGTTGGTTGGAGGCGCGTGTGGCCTTAGTTAGGGTAGCTGCTGGGCTGAGGTGTGCCGATGACGAGATGGCTAGCGTGAGCACTAGGATGGTGGAGATAGAGCGGGAAGAGGCCGAATTGGAGCGGCAGTTGGTGGCACTGAAGGAGGAGAAGTCGCTTCTTGGGGATCGCGAATATTAAGGTACGTGAATATTAAGGTACGTGAATATTTGAGCACCTTAGGGACTTTTGATGCGAGTGCCCTCCGGATGCCTGCGGATAGTCTTGGGATTGGAGATTTGTTTTCCGCTGAGGATATGAATATTCTTGGTACTTTCCGATAGTTGTTTCTTTGTCCGAGTAGAGATATATGCTATGCCTTTATGTTTTTATCCTTCTCGATCATGACGGGTATGTCCGTTGTAATATGTATGTCTCCTCTTTTTTTTATTATAAAGATCTTTGTATTTTCGTTTTTTTTTTTTTTTATTAAAAAAAAAAAAGAAATTTTGGTTTGTATGCATACAATGTGATATGATTGTGATAGGCTTGAGGTGAAGGGTTCGGGTGAAGGCTTCGACTTTATAAGTATATATATAAATATATATTTGTTGAGTCTTACAGGTATGCTTGAAAATGAGTTTAAAAAAAATTTATTATATGCCCACACGTGGCGCACGTACAGGGATAACGAGGTGAGGTTAAAATTTTGCTGAAAGGCTCATGTGATTACAACTTGCTAGCGTACGGTTGGTGTATATATATATATATGTAGGATTATGTAGCGATTATACCGCTAGGTGGGTTTTAGATGAGCTAGAGTATGGCCGGTTCATCATGGGCGTCCAATTCGGGACCGGGATTTCCACGGCTACCGGAGACGTTTGGAGATACGCAAGGTGGCTGGCGAGGTATTCCCGTATGGGACATACTTGTGCCTTTTTTGGAGAGGGTGTATGCACACCATCCGCAGACCTTTACCGGTTTAACATATATGGATCAACAAGAGAGATTACTAGCTTGTAAGATGTTGGGTAATGTACTTCTAGAGATGTCTAGGACTAACCTGGGGGATGCCACTTACGATTATATGCAGCGAGTGAGAGGTGATATTCATGATATAAGCACACAGGGGCTGCGTCTGTTGTGGCTGACGGAGCATTTGGACATGGTGGTCTTACTGCGACAATTTGTGGAGGCTAGAAGGAGAAGGCAGTTTGACGAGCAGCAATTTGTTGCAGTTAGCGAGAATTTCCGGAGAGCCCGGGTGGAACTAGTGACTACTGCAGGCCAGTGGAGGAGGTTGGGAGTGCCTCGTACGGCGCAGCAGGAAGCTCGAGCGTTGCGGCTTCAGGCGGCCGTGGATCGTGGTGAGGAGGATTGCAAGGTGTATGAGGAGAGGCTGGCAAGATCGAAAATAGTGGAGCAACGTTCGAGGGCAGGGATTGTTACGGATGAGGTTACTAACGAAACTTTGGTGATTGTCGGACTGTTAGTGGAATAAACAACTACTATTGAGCTTTTGGGTAATGAGTTACTTGGGTAATCTAGGTGGAGTTGACCTCACAACTCGTAAATGTAATCTAGTTTGTTTTTTTTTTTTTTTTTTTTTTTTTTTTTTTTAAATCTTGGTGTTGTGTTTAATATGGTAATTGACAATATGGTGAGAGTACCTTTGAGAATTGAAAGTAACAAAATGAGTTGTTCATGAATGTTGTGGTATACATGTTCTTGCAGCTAACAACTTTTTCTAGGGTGGTCAAAATAGCAGAATTGGAAAGAAAAATGATAACTGAATGAAAAAGTCTTGCCTAAGCATTATATAGCTTTAACCATTGGGTATTGATAGGTCCGGATATGGATTTTTCGCCAACCTTCTGGATCCTATAGTACCCGCTGGGATTAGCTTCTTTGACTTCATAGGGTCCTTCCCACTGCGGTGTGAATTTGGGCGCCGAAATACCCCGCATAATGTGCTTGGCCGCTTTCAGAACTAAATCTCCTTCTTTAAAAACTCTGGGTCGGACCATGGCATCGTAAGCTCGTGCGATTTGCTTCTGATATTTTTGGAGGTTTGATTGCGCCCTATCTCTATGCTCGTCCAGTTGTTCGAGCATAATTGGGCGAGGGTCATGCAGAACCTCGCTTTTCAAGGCAATTCGGGCAGAGGCCACCACCAACTCTGCGGGTAGAATTGATTCGGCTCCGTAGACCAAAGAGAAAGGAGTCACCTGAGTTGGTCGTCTCTTGGAGGTTCTATAGGCCCAAAGGGCTATAGGGAGTTGGTCGGCCCATGTCTTGGAATAGTCCTTCATCGTCCTGCTCAAGATTTTCAGAAGTGTTTTATTTGTTGCTTCGGCCTGACCATTGCCTTTGGGATAATAAGAAGTGGATTTATGGTGAGTGATGTCATAGGTTACGAGAAGCTGTCCCACATGCTTGTTGATGAATGGTGTTCCATTATCAGATAGGATTACTTTGGGGATTTCGAAGCGGCACACAATGTGCTCTCGGATGAAGGCCGCTACTGCCGGCCCGACTGCCTTCCTCATTGGTATGGCCTCCACCCATTTGGTGTAGAGTTCTGTGGCCGCGAGGATCCAAATATTGCCCTTTGATGCCGGAGAAATTGGCCCTATGAGGTCGAGAGCCCAAGTGTGGAATGGCCATGGTGTTGATAGTGCTCGCAAGTCAACGGCAGGTGCGTGGATTCGATTTCCGTGGATTTGGCAAGGGTGGCATCTTTTGACATGCCTTCTTGAATCTTCTTCCATCGTTGGCCAGTAGTACCCCAGCCCAGGCCGAAGAGATGGCGGTATAATTTTGTTCCTCCTTGGTGCTCGAACTCATGCGCTTCGTTCAGGACTTGATGAATTTCTCCCCCAGCAAGACATCGCAGCGGCTCCCCATTGAAGCTGCGACGGAACAGCTGATTCTCGTGGATGAAGAATTTCGAGGCCCGCTTCTTCACAACGACTGCGTCGGCTCCATCAAGGGGGAGAGAGTTCTCGTTCAAATAATCCATGTATGGTTGGCGCCAATCCGATATTTGAGCCGTAAAATTGCATTCTTCCTTGCTCGGGTCTTTCGAACATTTCGAGCAACTCGTTGGAGAATGGAAGCTTCTTTAGACATTTCAGGCCAGTAGTACTCTTTTCTCTGTATCATCCGATAAAGGCTAATGTCCTTGTCTCCACACGTATTTTGGTGAATCTGGTGGAGTCGAAGTTTTGCCTCTTCTTCCCCCACGCATCGTGCCAAGACGCCTGTGGGAGCACGAAAATAAAGACTGCGACCGAGAAGGGTGAAGCTCTTTAGGTCCGACACTGTTATTTTTCCTTCACGACTTAGTAATTGGGTGATGATAGGTGCTCTCCAGTCGTTGATTTCCTCAAGGGGGAGTAGTTCCAAGACCATGCATGGGAGAGTCCTTTTGATGATTTCGATACGGGCGGAGCCTTCGGGTATGTCGATTTTTGAAGCAAGGGTTGCCAGAGCATCTGGAAAGCGATTGTGCGCTCTTGGTGCATGCTCTATCCGAATGGCCTCAAATTTGTCCGACAGCCTTGGGACTATGGTTCTGTATTCTGCCAACGCCGGCTCTCTGATTGCAAATTCCCCTGAGGTTTGTCTGACAACAAGATTGGAGTCACCCTTGATGCACAGGCGGTTGACACCCATATTGGTGGCTGCCAGGAGTCCTAATATTAGCGCCTCGTACTCCGACTCGTTATTTGAACATTTGAAGTCAAGCTTATAAGACAAATGGAGCTTGGAACCATCTAAGTGGGATGTCAATTTGATTCCTGCTCCTCCTCCGAATGACGTAGAGGATCCGTCGAAGCTGAGTGCCCATTCCCCTAGGTCTTCAATCACCATTGCGTAGTTGAGTTCTTCTCCCGGAAGTGTTTCCCGAGGTGGTTCGAATTCTCCACTGGGGAACTGAGCTAGTAGATCTGCCAGTGCCTAACTCTTGATTGCTTTCGGTGTTACGCAAGTGATATCGAATTCGGCCAAGAGAAGGAGCCATCTTGCCATCCGCCCCGAGAGAGCAGGTTTAGATAGGAGATATCGTAATGGGTCACATCTCGTGACTAAGTGTACAACGTGACTGAGAAAGTAGTGCCTGAATTTTTGGGCTGCGAAGGTGAGTGCGAGACAATGGCGCTCGATGGGAGTGTATCTTATCTCAGCATCACGGACCACCCGACTAATGTAGTATACCGGCTTCTCCTTTCCGTCAATCTCCTGGGCAAGCAGTGCCCCAATCGATTTGTGTGTGGATGTGAGATAGAGGAGCAGTGGGTCCAAGTCAATGCCATGGCGGTGGACTATGAACCCGAGGAATTTTCCCGCCGTAACTCCGAAGGCACACTTGAGTGGGTTCATTCGGAGCTTGAATTTTCTGCAACGTTCAAAAACGGCACGAAGATCGTTTTCATGACCTTTCCCTTGCCTGGATTTCACCACGATATCGTCTACGTAATCCTCTAAATTATGGTAGAGCATATCATGGAAGATGGTCGTCATTGCCCTTTGGTAAGTGGCGCCTGCGTTCTTTAGTCCAAAGGGCATGACGGTGTAGTAAAAGTTGCCAAAGGGGGTACGAAAGGCTGTCTTTTCTGCGTCTCCTGGATCCATCTTGATCTGATTATAACCGCTGAACTCGTCCATGAAGGAAAAGTCTTGATGCCCGGATGTGGCGTCGATTAGGGTATCTACATTTGGAAGAGGGAATTCATCCTTCGGACATGCTTTGTTTAGATCTCTGAAGTCGACACAAACCCTGATCTGTCCATTCTTCTTTTTTACCGGTACCACATTTGCCAACCACGTAGGGTGCTTGATGGGCTTAATGAACCCGGCATGAAGGAGTTTTTCCACTTCGGTTTTAATCTGGAGTTCCAGTTCATGTCGAAACACCCGAGGTGCTTGTTTCACCGGCCGGTTTTAATCTGTGTTACTAAGGACATATCTAGTCCCGGCATCTGGTCGTACGTCCAGGCGAACACGTCGATGTATTCCTTGAGAAGGGAAATTAGCGTGGCTCGCTCCTCCGAGGTTGCCGCTTTGGAGATGAAGGTGATACGAGGGGTTCTCCCTTTCGGTGCGAGATTGATTTCTTCTATTTCTGGTCCTGCGGTGCGTGGTCCATCTTGGAACGTTTTTGGGGCTACCCTGGGTTCGGTAGCTTCAGGTGTTTCTATGGTATTGCATTCTGGGGCTTCAGGGCCGTGAGGTGCAGCTTCTGGTCCCGGCCCCACGCACCGTCATAAGCAGCGGTATACAAAGCGTCCGTCGGGGAGTTTGACTCGAATGCATTCCGGGGAAACGCTACGGCGACGTTTCTGTTTCTCCTTCGGGGAGAAATCTTCTTTCTGGGCGTCTTCCCACTTTGGGATGGTGAGGCCGCGTGGTGAGACTGGTGGTGTGGTCTCTTCTTCGGAACAAAAGTCATCGAATAGCTCCGCTTCCGCCATATGAGCCTCGTGGTTCCCAAATGGTTTTAGGGTTCCGGCCACAGTGAATACTTTTCTTCCTTCACCAGTATTCACTTTTCCTTTCAGACACTGATGGTAGGTAGATGGTACGATGCCGAACGTGTGCATCCATTTGCGTCCTATCAGGAGGTGATAGGAGGTATCCGCATCGATCACGTGGAATCGGGCCGGTGCTTGGAATTTCCCAAGGCGAAGTGTTGTAGTCACAAATCCAATTGTTCGACGCGTGTCATTGCCGAAACCCGCGATGTCCGTGGCCTGTGGGATAAGTTTCTCATAGGAGATACCAGTGGCCCTGAATGTGGTCAATGGCATGATGTTGAGGGAGGCTCCTCCGTCGAGCAATGCCCTCTTGAACTCCCTTCCGTGGACTGTGGCCGAGACGTACAACGGGCGGTTGTGTGGATGTGGGACCTGTATGTCTGCATCCGTGAAGGTGATTGCTGACTCAGCTTCTAGAGCAGCACGTCGGATGGAACCCCCGGAGGCTACGCACGCTTGCTGGTAGGTTTCCGCCACTTGAAGGATAGCCTTGGTGGCTTCAAGGCGTGCTTCCTCACAGAACCCAACCTAATCAAAGAAATATCTGAATTTGGTGAGGTTCTTGACTTTTGATGCTGTGAACTCTATGGTGCTCCGGGAAGGGTTTGTCATGATCATACTGGTGGAGGGGTTTCTAGCGATTGGTGACGTTTCTTCTTCTTCCTCTATGAGTTCGATGAGAGGAGCCGTCATTTCCACGGGTGACAACGCACTAGGGAGATCAATGGTAGGAGATGCAATTTTTCCCAAGTGATGGGAAGCCATGTGAAGAGATACCATATTAACAGCTCCTTCGTTGTGTCCCCGAAGTTGGCGAGGTATTTCTTCAGCAGCATCTGGCTGAGTAATGGTCACCAGTTCTCCGTTGGCTATTTTCCTATGGAAGATGCCGCGAAGGGCCCAGCAGTCCTTGGTAGCGTGCTTTACCATCTGGTGATAAGCACAGTAATTATACTTGGCCTTGTCACCTTCTGTCGGGGGTCTTGTGGGTGGGCGAAGGGTGATTACTTCATCTCTTATCCATTTTTTGAGTACGGCATGTACTTCCTTCATGCTGCAAGGGAATGGAGCTGGTGCGTCGGTTTCGTCCCTTCTGTGCTTGTTATCATTATATTCTCGGTCTCGTCCGCTTCTTCTTTCCTCGGTTACAGCAGCGATTGGGTAGCGAAGGGCGGATATCTCGGTGTATCCTCGATGGTATTCTTACATCCTTTGCTAAGTTTCGTGCAGCAACCATGAGATCTGAGAATGCTGGGAACGAGTGGTTGATGAGGTGAATCCTGTAGTCGCGGAGCATTCCATGTACGCAGAGCTGGACGAGACCCTCTTCGGTGGTGTTGTCGTGGCATTCCATGGCGAGATCTCGAAATCTGTCCACATACTTAACCAAGTGTTCATTTTCGCCTTGGACTTCTCGGGAGAGGGAGATGGTGGTAACTTTTCTGTCACGCTGAAGAATTTTGCGTGGAACATTGAGGCCAGTTGACCCCAGGAATTGACGGAACCAGACTCTAGGTTGGCATACCAGGTGTATGCCCGATCGGTCAGAGATTTAGAAAACTCTCGAAGACGCAAGTTTTCGTCTTCTCGGTAGGTACCGAGACTGTCGAGAAATCTGGCCACATGTTCTTTGGAGTTTCCCCGCCTGCCGTCGTATCTTGCAAAGTGTGCGTTGCTGTATCCCTCTGGATAAGGGAGGCTGGCCAATTTTAGCGGGTAAGGAGGTCGAGTGTCTAGTGCTGGAATATGCGGGGTTGATAGAGCTTTTTCCTTTAGTAGTGATTCCAACTCAGCCAAGGTGACGAAACCGGTGGTGGAGGTTTCTCTGTCCCAGGGACGACACCGGTGGGCGTCGATCCTTTTTGCGCATTCTACTGGTCGTTAACATCGAAAATGTTAAACGAGGTTCTGACCACGTCGTCCAGCCCAGAGGTGCCGTTTGGTGCCTGCGGGGGAGTTGCTTTCTGAGCCATGGTGGTCAGGGTTTCAATGATGAGGCGGTTCTGTTCTTCCAGTCTCTGGAAATGCTTCTGCTGTCCTTCTATTTGTTCTAACCGCTTTAAGATGTCGAGCTCGACGTCTGCTGCGATGGATTCTTGAGAATCCTGAGTCTGTGAGTGGGCTGGATTGAGGCTCACTAGGTTGATGTTCGACCCGGTAGGTTGGGCCTTGGACTTCCTAGGGCGTCCGGATTTCTTCGGAGGTGGTTGTTCTCGTTCGCTAACCATTCTTGCGAGTATATCTCCCACTGTGGTCGCCAAAATGTGTGAGTTCTTTTCGTGGTGTATGTGAGAGGTACAGAGAGATATAACACGCAAGCCTGGATTAGTACACGTGGAACAATGTATGAGATATAAATGAGAGTATAATGAGTTAGTATAATAATAATAATGAAGATAATAGGATCCGGAGAGACTTCAGGTTCGGATGAGAACCGAAGTAGCCTCAAATGAGAGAGAGAGAAAGCAGTATGTATCTCGTCGTAAGGTGATGGGGAAGTATCGAAAGGTGATGGGGAAGTATCGAAAATGGAGTAAGGGTATTAGTGGAGCGGAGGGTGTCGGGAACCGAAGGTGCTGGTGGAGGCGATAGGTCAAAGTGGACTAGAGACAATGGGAATGTTTTGTTAACGGCTGGGCATAAGAAATAACTGCTAATCCTTTGCTCTAGTGCCGGATTAAGTCGAGTTGGGTTGTTGGGTGCAGTAAATGAGTAATGAGGGTGCTTATTTATAGTTGAAGCCGGTGGTGTATTTGCAAGGTTTTGACAAGTAGAGCGAGGCCGAGTTGGCATCCTCTTACTGGGTTGTTTGTTTAAGGTAGGTGAGTGGCTTAAATGCTCCTGTTTAGGGTGGTTGAGGTCATTAAATGGGATGTAGACGAAGCATATACTGAGCTGGTGGAGACAAATGAGAGAGAAATGTTTGTCGTTTGGTTGTGAACCGATATCATTGGTTGGTCAAGGGAGGGAGGGGATGCTACTGGTGCAGAGGTTTAAGCGAGTGGGGGTACCGAGGCTTTTGCTATTGGCTCCGAGAGGTTAAGTGAGGGCGAGTGTCGAGGCGTACAGATGGCTTCAGCGAGGGAGGGAACCGAGGTATTTTCTATTGGTGCAGTTGGTTAAGCAATCTTGACACGACTAAGCATAGACGGTCAAAGGTTCCGACGAGCTTTGCAGTAATGAGCTTCGCTTATTGGTTGTGGGTTGATTGGGGTAAGGCACGTGTGAAAGTCACGTGTCTCTCTCTCTCTTTGGGACCAACCCTAACCTTACCCATAGGGCGCAGGTTAGGGAGATGCCTTCGGGTTCTAGCCACCTAACCATGAATTTCCGAAATCCCAGCGGATTTGACCACCCTTAGGCACTGCTTCCGAACCAAGGGTGGGTGTCCGAGAGGTGAGTGTGTGCATATTTCGAGTGTTCTTCCTTTGTGGGCTGCTTTGGGCCTTTGGAGAATAAGATTTCGGAGTGGAGTTAACCGTGGTGGGGCTTTGGAGTGGGCTACTTTGAGCCTTTGGAGAATAAAGTTTCGGAGTAGGGTTAACCGTGGTGGGGGTTTTGGAGTGGGCTCATCCGAAGTGGGCTTACTGAAGTGGGTCTCGGGGCGAGCTTCTTAGTTGCGAAGTTTTGCAGTGGGCTTTGCGGGTGGGACCGTCTGAAGTGGGCTAGTAGTTTGGTGTTGGTGAGCCCATGTGGAGTCCACAGTGGTGATGTTACACGTGGAGTCGTTGGTGATGTGTATAGTCAAAGTATATGAGTTGTTAACTATTATCTACACATGTTATCCTCATTTAGGTGCTTACATCAGTAACAAACTGTTGCCTAGAACTATTGAATGTGTGTTTTTAGGTTACAGCTTATAGCACACAAAGGGTATTGTTGTCTGGATCGCAAAACTGGTCGTATCTACATCTCTCGCCATGTACGGTTTGACGAACAAACCTTCCCCTTTTCCACCACCAACCAATCCTCACCACAATCATCCTGGATTTATGTTCCTGTACTCCCCCCATCTCTTGCATTACCACCATCACCCACTCCTCCACCTAGCAACCCGCCTGCCTCTGAGGCTACCCCTTCCCTAACCCATATGGAACCCATCCCTTACGCTATCAGCGTCGCCCACCCTCACACTCTGTGCCTTTTACCTCTATAGATACTAATCCACTATTTATTCCCTCACCCGTCCCTACTTCAAACCCCCCTGACACCAAATCGTTACTTACCAGAAGGATGGATCCCGCAAAACCCGCATTCGGACCGATGGTACAGTCCGATATCCTATTCCTAAAGCTCTCCTAACCCAACTTCCCTCTCCCACTACTGAACCCACATGCTATACACAGGCTGCCCACATCCCTGAATGGCACCAGGCCATGACCAATGAGTTCAATGCATTGCTGAAAAATGCTACCTGGATTCTTGTTCCTCCTGATCCTAAACAACATGTGGTTGGTTGCAAGTGGGTTTTCAAAATCAAACGTCGAGCAGATGGGTCCATTGAATGCTACAAAGCACGTCTGGCTGCCAAAGGTTTTCACCAACAACCTGGGTGGGATTGACTTTGATGAAACTTTCAGTCCTGTCATCAAGCCCACCACTGTCCGTACAATGCTAAGTATTGTTGTCTCCATAGGATGGTCCATCCGACAGCTTGATGTGAAAAACGCATTTCTCTATGGCATCTTAGATGAAACAGTTTATATGAGCCAACCACCAAGGTTTGCAAACTCAACTCGTCCTCATCATGTTGTTCTCTTGCAAAAAGCTATTTATGGTTTCAAACAGGCTTCAAGGGCATGGTTTCAGCGCCTCAACAATTTTCTCTTCCAATTTGGTTTTACTTAGAGTCTCCCTCTTCATCTACCATTCAGGATCTGCAGTAATGCTTCTACTCCTCTATGTTGATGACATTATTCTGACTGGTAATCGACATTTCTTAGTGACCTCCTTTATCACTAAACTTGGCAAAGAATTTGAACTAAATGACCTTGGTCCTCTTTCCTACTTCCTGGGTCTTGAAGCCACCTTCTCCCCGGATTGCTTACGCCTTTCTCAAACCAAGTATACGGTTGATCTTCTGCATCGTTTTTTAATGACAGATTGCAAGCCATGCACCACTCCAGTCTGTGCCAAAACCCAGCTTTCTGCTCATACAGGTGATCTACTCCCCGATGCCACTGAATATCGCCAACTAGTAGATTCCCTACAATACTCACCTTTACCCAATTTGACATAGCCTATGCGGTTCACCATATTGCACAATTTATGAGTCAACCCCGTTCCCCCCATCTTATTGCAGCCAAATGGATTCTTCGTTATCTCAAAGGATTTCCTGAGTCTGGTCTCATGTTTCACCGCTCCTCCAAGCCATTGACCCTCACAGCTTACTCGGATGCTGATTAAGCAGGCTGCCCTGACTCGAGCCGATCCACCACTGGTTTTTGTGTTTCTTGGGCTCCAACCTCATCTCTTGGACTGCCAAGAAACAACCAATTGTCTCCCGCTCTAGTGCCGAAGCAGAATACCGTTCACTTGCCTATGTCTATGCAGAATCCACTTGGATTTCTCATCTTCTTACTGAACTACAATTTCCACTCCCTACTCCCAATTAACCTGCTATGTGATAATCTCAGTACTCTACCTACATGGCCTCCAACCCTGTCTTCCATGCTCGCACCAAACATATTGAACTAGATTATCACTTCATCCGAGAACGGATCCTCTCTGGCATTGAACGTGTCGAGTTTATTTCTTCACTAGATTAATTAGCTGACATCTTCACAAAAGGTCTTCACAAACACCGCTTCACTCTACTTTGATCCAACCTCGTCTCTCCAGGACAGTCGAGTTTGCGGGGGCATGTTAAACCACCATATTTACAGCTATGATTTATATAGATTGAGCTGTGATTTATACAGATTGACTGTACATTAATTCTGTACATATTGTGATTGACTGTATTGTTAATTAGCATAATTATAAGCTTGATTTTAGGTCTTAATTTCTTTTTATACACTCTTGTAAATACTATATATAAAGGCCTTCTAAGAGAGAAGAATATACAAGAAATAATTCTCTTAAAATCCTACACAAAGTGTTAGCTCACCGTTTCTGCATAAAAAAGTTTTATGACTTTTATCTCATACTCAAATCCACGTCGTTGCACTTGTAAAGCGAAGCTGTTACCGTCACACCAAACAATAGTAAAAGTTCAAACATTACCATTCTCAGATTGAATTGATCTTTTCAAGAATCTGAACTGCTTGACATATTAGTCCCATAATGCACTAGCTAGCTCGAAATGTGTTCATGTACTCTTATTAATGATGTGTTGTGTACGTATGCAGATCTATGAACCTTCCACGTGGATCAAGGGTCTATACTAACCTGTATTTCTCGCATCCCCAATGCTTTACCAATAGTTGTGGCTGTCAAATCACTACCACCCCTACCCAATGTAGTCACTGCACAAGATTTCCAGCCCTGCAATCAATTATCCAAAAATATAATATTACTACTGCAAAATTTTGATTTATGTTTCTGATTCCTTGGATGTAAAAGGGAACTATCAGTAGAAAAACCTTTCCGAGAAAGCCAGTAATTATAGGAATTGCAGGATCAATAGTCCAATCACCATGTAATCTCTTTGCAACAGCTGGGTAAGTTGCTTCCAAAATATCCGCATTCGTAAAGTCATCTGTCGTTATAAAACCAATATCAAATGCATCATACTGCAAAACAATACCAATGTTACAGTCAGCCATTATCAGAAAGAGTTGAGAAGGTATCTAGATGCACAACAGAGATTCTGCCAGCAGGTAATATGCAAGAGTGAATCGATATTATGCTTTACGGTAAATACGCTTAAACCAAATAAAACATAAACTATAGCACAAAAAATATTTACTTTCATCTATTCACCCAAGAATTAGTGTTCAAAACGCTTTTTTTGTTACATTGGACAATCATACGTGTTCATCATACTAGTTTTAGGACTACATTTGAGCCAAGAACTTTTGTGTGCTGCCATTAGCAATTCTAAAGAAGAAGATTTAGATGCAACATATATTAATCATGCAAAGACACAAAGAACTACAGAAATCAACAGTTATGCCAACTGGTAATCAAGAGAACAAGAAAAGATAAGAACTATCATACGAACATGCTAAGCACACATGTTGAATTAATGATTAGAAAACAACATACTTGTCGAGCTTTAACGCCAATATTATTTAAGTATGCTGCAAAAATTCTTGTTGACATGCACTCTCCAAATGAGGCCAAGTAATCGTTTGTGCGTAAAGTCAACTCTTTCATCATCGCAATTCCCTTCAGAAGCTGTTCCAGTTCTTCTAGGTAAGCTGCAAAATGTTTTCCACAACAGAAATATGACAGCCGAAATAGACGCATGTAAGAGTGCATGAACAACATCTTAACTGGTGTATGAACATAATATAGAATGTTGCAAGTCAGAATACAAAAATTGAACGCATTGGGATATAATTTAATCATTTTATTTCGATAGATAGACTCTTCAAGCACTTGAACCTGGGTCACACCAAGACAAATAAAAACCGGACGATGAGCAATGGCACAAAGTGAGCGTCGTGCCAGAGAGATAAAGGTAAGAATATTTCTGAACAAACCAGGTATAGTAAGATCAATAGAAGCTAAGGAAGGCCTATAGAAAATTGTATGGATTTGGGGAAAAGATCCCCTGAATAGTGGCAACTCTTTTCAAACACTTTATAAAATGAGCGGAATAACAGAAAAGTTTTTTCAATAATGGCGTCCAAAATGCCTATTCGGGACCGTATCCATTATTCCAGGATAAGAATGTCAAAGCAAATGATGTACTTCAATGGGAATATGAAATTCTAACAAAGACTATAGATCATAGTAGCAGGCTGTCAAAGTGGATACCCTCAATATTATATGGAAGGCTAAAAACCTATATTAATATGCGCATATTTTAAGTACTTGGCCAACAGGAGATAAGCAACGCAAGCCTGCCCAGTGTGTTTCCCAGAGAATAGCTCCAAAAAAGAAATAAATTACGAAAATGTGAACCACTTAAACACCATCATGAGGTGTTCTCAATTTTTACCAAATAAATATTTGTACATTACCAATATTTCCAAACTTTTTTCAGGACTTGATTTTACGAGACACCAAATGAATGAAATATTCTCCAAAGAAGATGTTATAAAGTTTGACATCTGGTGATGCATCCAACAATGTGATGCAATATATCAGTGGTATAATTGAATATACAAATATGGTATTCTTTCTGGAGAAAAGATTAATATGTTAATGGAAAGACACTATATAATAGACTTACTTGCACAGAATGTGTAAAATTAATATAAAAACTCAACTGTAAAGTATTCACATCAACACACAACAGCTGAATCTTTTCACAAAACTGGGACTTACTTGAAATTGTGGACCTGCCTACTCCAAGCTCATCCATGGTCCTGAACAAAGAATAATGATCCCAAATGAGAAAGATTTTTATTTTTATCTGTACAATAAAATTATGGTTTTAGAGAGCCAACAAAGATGGGGAAGGAAAGAAAAATTCTCGCCTTAGATGCAGTTCTTTCACAAAGGTTAACTCATCAATATCAGACACATTAGAAACACCGCAGCTGACTGCCTTTTCTCCAGCCTAATACAGATAGAAGCCAACCAATTCAAGTAAAAAAAAAAAAAAAAAACCTATCGTAGTGTGGATGTAATGTAACAAACATCCATAGCCTAAGTTTTTTTTTTTTTTTTAATAATAATAATAAAGATAAAGACACAAGTGAAGTGAGACTCTGAAAGTAGCGTTAGAAGATACAAATACCATCAAAAGCTTGTTAGTCGTCTTTCCCATAGCAGAGAGAACAATCACAGGTCTCTCTTCTGGAAAGCTGAGAATAAGTTGAGCAACCTCTCTCATCCTGTGAGCAGAGGCCAGTGATGATCCACCAAACTTCATTACACATGTCAATTGATCAGTAGTGACTCCTCCTCCATCACAACAACCTTGATTCTTGGTTTCACTCCGTTGTTCAAGAAGAGCATCTACTCCTACTACAATATTTGCTCCATCACAACATCTAACTCTTCTCCTACTACATAAGGTTTTAGATAATCCGGAAAATGATAAATGAAGCTGCCGCTGCTGTGACCAGAGAGGAGGTTGTTGGAAATGCAATGCCGCCGCCCTTGTTGGAAAAGCAGCTGGGTAGGATGTTTTTTTAATTTTTACTACTCCACGTAAATTCATTGCAGCCGCCATGTCAAAATGTGCTCGATCAGAGAATTTTTACTACTCCTACGTTAATTACTTATTGGATCTTCCAAAAAGAACAATTTATATCGACAAATGAGGAAAATTTTTAGGGGTTTCTTTCCGAAAACCAGAGAGAGAG
The DNA here is from genome assembly GCA_033977485.1 of Hydrangea macrophylla. NCBI lineage: Eukaryota > Viridiplantae > Streptophyta > Magnoliopsida > Cornales > Hydrangeaceae > Hydrangea > Hydrangea macrophylla. The sequence goes on along the minus strand of CM066984.1, from coordinate 132,563,830 downwards.
AGAGAGAGAGAGAGCCAACACCGACAAAAATTACCTAAAGCTACATACAAAAGTCATAATACCGCACGAAGAAGAACAATTGAAAGAAACGTTGATTTAAGTCAGAAGATCGAAAAAAACTGAGACACGAACGGAGAAATTATGAACCTTTGACATAGATTTTGTTGCTATAGGCAGCTGATTGAATAATTTTACCACCTCGTGTCTCTCTGTTGGCTTTCTTGAAAATGAAAATTTGTGAGAATTGATGATGATGATGATTGATGAGTGTTGTTTGTTACTCTGATTCATTAATTGCGACATTTCATTCACCAAACAAACAGGAGGCTCCCCATTTCAAAAACTCAAAACAAAAAAAAAAAACAAAAAAAAATTTAAAGATATGGAAATGTACCCTCTTACTAAAAAATAAATAAAGGATCCTCAATGTCAAAGAAATGGAGACTTCTAGTGGTTTCGTCGTCGATTCCTTCAGACGCTCAGATAGGGTCGCTTTGAGCGTCGGAGCTCTGAAGGAACGCGGCTGAAAACAGGGTCCCAGCGCAGCGGCGCCCTCCCTCTCCTACATGTACTAATAATATTTTGAGAGAGATAGAGAGAGAGAGAGATCCTGTTAAACGTGTTTTTATTTAAGAAAATACTTTTGCTCACCCCAAATTTGGTACACCAATGCTCACCCAAGCATCCCATTGGCCAATGCAGTGGGGCCCAGGATTAAACAAATAATTTGTTTAATCCTGGGCCCCACTGCATTGGCCAATGGGATGCTTGGGTGAGCATTGGTGTACCAAATTTGAGGTGAGCAAAAATGCTCTCTTTATTTAAAATGTAGTTTTCTTTTTGTTGGGTAACATTTTGACACATCCAATTGGTACAAATTTTGGGACACAATTTAATATATGTATCTATTTTTTCGCTGTGTCAGTAATATTACAGGACAGATATAAACACATCTTTTAAATTATGAGTGACACAAAAGAGATATAGACTTTTGTCGCAAAAATTGTATCTTTAAATGTGTTACAATCTTTACTCATTTTTGTTTTTGTTTTCTATTCTGGACCTTCTGGTGTGGACTGAATCCATCTTACTCTTGTTTTTTTTTTTTTGAGTAATACTTAGGACACAACCTCCATTTTGTGTCTATCTCTCTCCTGACGGGTCCCACAGTGCCAGTGGACCCCACAGTACCCACTAGGACCATTAGGAGAGAGATAGACACAAAATGGAAGGTTGTGTCCCAAGGTTGTGTCTTTTGGTTGTGTCCCAAGTATTAATATTTTTTTTTATTGTTGTTTAGGGCAGTTACAGTACCTAAGGCCACGTTTATTTCATGAGATTGGGGGTACGATTAAGATGGATTGGACTAATAGTTCATTTTAATTGAATAGTCTGGTGTGTTTGGGTGCGCTTAAAATGAAGGGACTAATATTCTTTTTTAACTGAAGGGGAAAATATTTTTTACCCCCATGTGGTTACACCCATGTTCTCATAACCCCTGTGATTCATTTTGTAACACTTAACCCCCCTGTACTACGGACTAAAGTGAGACTGTTAACTTTTTTAACGGCAGTCCCACTTCAGTCATTAGTACAGGGGGTTAAGTGTTACAAAAATGAACCACATGGGTTATGAGAACATAGGTGTAACCATAGGGGGTAAAAGGTATTTTTCCCTAAAGAGTATGTATAGGGGCTTGGGGGTATTAACGTCATTTCTTTTTTTTCTGTTAGAAAAGTTAACAATCTCACTTTAGTCCGTAGTACAGGGGGTTAAATGTTATAAAATGAACCACAGGGGTTATGAGAAAATGAGTATAAACACAGGGGATAAAAGGTATTTTCCTCTTAGCTAAAAGTCCCCAATATGGGGACTATCTAATCTCAAAAAAGGTGTCGTATAAATAGTCCCAAAATTAACAATTTAAGTGGACTAATTGTCCAATCCTAAGCTTGGCAACCAAACGTGATAGGTATGTTTTCCCATTACTATTAGGTTACGAGTCTACGACAGAACATCACACTTCGCCCCCACACAATTCCCCTGAGATTTGTGAGACACGGTGATGATGCCGTCTGTCATCATATCCTAATCAGGTAGCTGTCATGATGAAACATGCTCTTATTTGTTGGGAGCACTTTTGATTACACGTGCACATACAAATATAATTTTTTTTTTTTTTTGGTGGAATAAGAGAAGTGGTAGGCACACATCTCAAACCACACTTTATGCTTTAAATGCATGTACTTTGTGCTGTTTGAATTTTTCACACTTTTCTGTGCACCACTTACACAGCACAGGGTACATGCATTTAAAACAATAGTGTAGTTTGGGATGTGATTTGGAGTGTGTGTGTGCGCCTAGCATTTCTCGTGGAATAATTGTAGTTTAATGAGTTCAAGCTGGAAACATAGGTGTGACGCGGTGTGCGTAGACTTCCATACAATTGCGAGCAGAATAATGCTGCACACTCTGAAAAACACACTAAAATGCACAACTTAGCTTAAAAGGATTGGATTTTGTGTTGAATAGCCTACACACATAATACTTGTGCAGGTTTTTCAGCACAAGGTCCAACCTTTATAAACAAGGGTGTGTATTTTAGTGTGTTTTTCAGAATATGTGTAACATTGTTGGTGCAATTACACGGAACAAAATCTATGTGGACCATGCACCACGAGAAGATAGACTCGTCTCAGCCAATCACACTTGATTTTTTATTTTTTATTTTTTTGATATGTAGGAATCACTTACACTTATAAGAAAGTAACATGTCGCGTATCGTATCGTATCCAACGCACAGATACGACACGTCACATACACTTTTTTTGTAGTGTTGATTTGCAAATTTTTAGGATTTTGTCGTGTCGTGTCTGTGTCAGACAGGGGCGGATCCAGAATTTTTGGCCAGAGGTAGCCTATACAGGGGTTCGGGGGATCAGGGGCAGCACCTCTGAGACGGTTTTTTTTGGGGTCTACCTACACATAATTATGTGTAAAATGGTAGAAACGTATATAGAATTTGTTTAATGTCCATAATTTGGGATAAATCATGTAATTTAAGAGGTCTATATCTAAAATATGTAAAATATTATATGTTAGTATAGAATTTTCAAAAGTACAAGGGGACCTGTGTCTAAATCTTGTAAAATATTACATGTAAGTCTAGAATTTTTAGAAGTTCAGGGGGGGCCTGTGTGAAATTTAAGAGGATTTATGTCACACCCCAACCCGCCCCGGCGGGCTAGGACACGTGTAACAGAGGATTACCAAAACCAAAATCACCCCTTAATAGCAATAAAACAAGAATAAACATAGTAAAAGAAATTCGTAGCTTAAGCCAGTAAGGGTGAAATTTTCATTAAGAAAATGTGCCCAAATTTTATATCAAGAGATAGCTTTGCAAGTCTCGGTTCCAACGCAAAAAACGGCACATGAATCCGAATTTTCTAGAAAGAGTTATGTCTGTTTTCGTAAAAGTCATCAGGCTGAAAATATACCTGCGAATTCCTTGTTTTCTAGCTAGTAACTAAACAATAAAATAAGAGTAAAGTTTTAAAATTGTCCACTACACCAAAATGGCCGATTTGTCACACTTATTTTCGCGTATTTTGTCACTGTCTAGAACCGTGACAAGATTTGTCACGGTCATGGCCCGTGACAAATACAATTGTCACTGTTTTGAACACAGACAAATTTTGTCACAGTTTTAGACAGTGACAAAGAAATAATGTTGTCACGGTTCAGAACCGTGACAAAGTGTTGTCAGTGTTTCAACAGTGACAAAAGGATATATATCACTAAATTATCCAAATTGTCACACTTATTTTCTGGCAATTTGTCACGGTTATTAACAGTGACAAAAAAAATGAGTGCAGTTTCGCTACCCGTCCTCTCCCAGTGGCTAATGCAGTGGGGCCTAACTTACACCATTAATTAATTCTCATTTAATACTGAACCCCATTGTATAGCCAATAGAAGAGGAGGTTGAGCAAAGAGTGCGTAATTTTAGGGTGGGCAAAAATGTATTCGAAAAAATTATTGGCCTACACATTTTATTTATTTTATTAAGAAGTACACATTTCGTTACTATGGAAGACTTAGCCGTGTGTTATAAACATTCAAGCACAAAAAATTGTCACAGTCCTCTTTTTTTCGGGCAATTTTAAAAAAGGAGTGTAGTTTTACTCACCATCCTCTCCCAGTGGCTAATGCAAGCCTAGTGCTTTACACCATTAATTAATTTTCATATAATACTGGACCCATTGCATTAGCTAATAGAAGAGGAGGCTGAACAAAGAGTGAGCAATTTTTGGGTGGGCAATAATGTATTCGAAAAAAAAATGTGCTCTCAGTGGTGTGTTATAAACATATATATATATATACACGGTTCGGCTCAATAGTGAACTGGGTTGATAAACATACCTGATGAACATGGGTCGACCCCGGGGTCACTTAAAATTGGGTTAAAATGTTTTTGGGGAAACCAAAGGCTAGGGCTGAAAGATTTGGGGGCAAAGCCAAAACATACGTCTCTCATTCTCACTCACTGTACTCTCTCTCTCTCTCTCTCTCTCTCTCCCTCTCTCTCCCCTCACTGCGCCACCGGCCAGGTCGGCACCGGCCTCTCCCTCCCTCTACATCGCAGCTTCAGCCTCTCTCTCCAAGTAAGCTCGAGTTCCATATCTCACCATCTCATTCTCCATCTCTCACTCTCTCGTCCTGTATCTCTCAAATCTCCATCTATAGCAATTGATTAAACCAAATAATGTTTGATTAACTCAAATCTTTGAATTCTAGCAGTTGCTTGTATAATACTGGTATTTTTGTTCGCCCTCCAACACTACGGGACCCACCGTGTAGGATTACTCTTTGCGCCTGCTGTGATCACATGGATTTTATGTATCAGCGCAATTGGTGTGTACAATATATTCACTTGGAATCCCCATGTTTACCAAGCTCTCTCTCCCTACTACATGTACAAATTCTTGAAAAAGACCCAAATGGGAGGTTGGATGTCCTTGAGTGGGATTTTGTTGTGTAAAACAGGTAAGGGAAAAAGAAAAGTGTGTTCTATAACATTTTTCCCTAGTAGGCATATTTTCTTTTCTAATATCACTTTTTTGTTTTCAGGTTCAGAAGCTATGTTCACTGATCTTGGACACTTTTTGCAGTTGTCTATCAAGGTACTAAATTTATTTATCTGGTCTGTTTATTGATAATTGGAGTTTTTGTCCCTAGAACTTTTATGGCTTTACAAGTTTGGATTTGTAGTTTGAAGGCCAATTTTTTTTTTATAGATAACATTATATTGTGAATCTTGGAATTTTTTTCTCCAATCACTAAAAGAACACGGGTATAGAAATTGAAAGAGGATAAATTCAGTTTGCATTAGCCAATACCTCATTCAGAGGTCCTAATGCACGTCATTCATACTTCATAGATTTCCTGATTCGCTAATGACTTGTCAATGTGAAGGAAAATGTACTGGTAGATATCAGATCAAGTGTTATTCATTATGTTGATAAGAAATTTATGGAAAATTATTTATTTGAGAACCGTTCTTGCTAGAAATTTGAACAATGAAAGCAACTCTAATGGAGAGCCACTTTACTGCATATTGCTTTCACCTTTTTCGTTTACCCTTCTTTGATCCTTGCATATATGGGACAAGCTGCGTATCTCTCGAAACACCATAGTAATGAAAGCAACTACTGAATGTGACTTCCTTATTTTTTCTTTACTATGCACTGCCCTATGTGACTTAATGACTACAGAGTCAATTATATGTGACTTATCTAAGGGGGGCTACCAATGACATTGTTGGAATCATCATTTTGGCTATGACATAGTTTTGATAACCAAAAAAAAAGAGGACTAGAGTAGGGGTTAGACTTAGGTTATCACTCTAGAGGGACAGTTCACAGTTTTGAAGTTGTAGGTTCAACTTGACTAGCATAGATTTGATGTGAGGGAAAAGTGAAACTTTTTGGCTATAAAGTGACCATCTCCACTAGCTCGGATTGCTTACCAGCTACCAAGAAGAGATTGAGAAGGGTGTATTTTCCTAGAATTAGGGTAGATTCAATGAAATGGAAATGTGCTTCTAGAGCCTTGTGTGGTTGTAGAATTCCTACCTACTCAATATTGGAATTTTGGAATCACTAATATTAAAATGAAAGTAGTTAAAGAGTATATTGAGGTGGAGAAGGGACTAATGATAAACAGTAGAAAAAGAAACAAATGGATTTCGTCAAAGTCAAAAGTCACATTATTTAAGATGATGGGAAGAAGTTTCGGATGGTTCCGCGGTGGGTGAGCTTGAAAAGAACATTACTTGAGATTGTGCACAAGGATATAGTTTGCATTGAGGCTATGATTTTCGAAAGGCTGACCGGAAAAGACAAATTCATGAATTCCAGCTAACATGTCACACAATCAGTGGGTCTGAGTTGTACTTATTTGTGTGTTTGGTTTAAGTAGATCAAGGTGATTAATTAACTAATTTTCAAATCATGCTTTTTTTTTTACGTGCATTGAATTGCTTGACTTGTTTTGGACACAAATATGCATAGAGCTAAGTAGGGTTTTTTTCATAGCAAAAATACAAGATAAAGAGTGAAAATGAAAAACTCCTCCAGTTAATCATTTGATTTTACTATTGTCTTACATTGATTTGTTGAATAAATGAGTTCTATGTTTGGAAGAACTTTCTTCTTGCTAACTACAGTTGTTTGATCGGTTTAGGGATTGACTTGAACACATTTGTCACTAGTATGGTTGGATTCAGGATATCTGCCACTTTTTTTTTTGTAGTAATGCAAGTGAGAAATGTAAATTTCTTAGTCAGGTTAGTGTTTGGGTCCAATTTAGTTTGAATTTTTGAAAGCTTCTAGGACATATTCAAGTAGACATGTACACGTCCATTATGTCTCAAGTTATTATTCAAGTAGAACTACACATTTAGCCATTTTGTCTTAAGCTATGTATGTCACACCCGTTCCAGAATTTTATGGTTTTAAAACATGCATAAATTGAGATTTGTGGAATTATTTATGTTATTAATAATTTGATTGAGTTGAGTTGACGTGAGTCAACGGTGAGGTGTCTAGTGGAGACACGAAGACTTGGTAACGCCTGTTGCATTGGCATGATTAAATGACATTTATATGACTTAAATGTTATATGACTTTATCTGGTATTTTGTGAATAGTAAATTTTACCTGTATTGGTAAATTGTGGTAATCTTTGATATTGTTATATATCGATTTGAGAACTGTGGTGAGAACGTGAGTGTCACGTTAACTAAAAAGGTAGGTGGGGTAGAGATTCCACAGAATTTAGTTTTCAGACGTTATTTTTGGACCCAAACGAAACCTAGTCGAAAACTTTTGAAATTTATAATTTTCACTCGTAAAGTTATAAAATGAACGTGTGCGAAGTTTCGAGAGCTAATTAGAAGTTTGAGAAACTTGTGGGGAGGTAAACGTAATTTCCCAAGGGTTTTTCTATATATAGATGAGGATGAGATTGAAATCTCATCCACAACTCCTAAATATCTAGAGAGAGGAGAGAGAAGGGAGATTTTGTTGTCTCGGGCTTTGCGACGACAAACGACGACCGTTCGTCCGTCAGTTTTTCTCCAGATTTCAGATTTGAACTCGTGGAGGTAAGATCTACGTTTTGATACCACTTAGGCCGTGTTTGGCCAAGTTTTTGTAAAATCTTAATTTTGGACTTTTGGGAAAAATCAGGTAAAACTTGTAGGAATCGTACCAAATTCGAAATCCGAAGATTATTTATTCCCCTAGACGATCCTTCAAAGTTTGAAGAGATTCGCACGAGGTATGAATTCTAGATCTATGAAATATATGGATTTTCATGTTTTGGACATCACTTTTGATATTCTTGGATCCGGGCGAAATTCATGTATTAGTTAGGCCCGTTAATTATGCACGTGAAATTATGATAAAAGCACGTATAACTGTTTATGTGAGCATGTTATGTGTCTACTTGGGTCAAAGGGGAGTTTGGTGCAAATTCATTCGGAGTAAGCTCCTCGAACCTTGAGGATTGTGATCTTGTTGGAATTGGAATTGTGGTTGTGTCTGGATTGGAGGTGGGCCCAACCAGTACACGGTACCTGGTATGGAGGAAGGCCCAACCAGTGTACGAGATGCGTGAGAGAGGTGGGCCTCCTACGGCATCGACCGGATGAATGCGTACCACTCACCCCAGAGACTATTTTTATGTGTTTTAGATGCTTAAACCATGAATTGTCATATAAGCATACATTTAGAATTGTACGCTCAGCATATAGCTGAGCAGTGGAGATGTACTCCATTGCAGGTAAGAAGAAAGACAAGAAAAATCGTGAGGAGTGAGGCCGAGGAACGCCGGGGATTTCACACTTGTATATGTTTTGGTTGTTTTATTTTAAATCCTGAAACTTGTGTAAGGATTGGTAATATGTTGTAATAAGAACTATAGATTAGTTCTATAGTATTGTAATCTTGTAATTGAACGTTCGTAGTTATGTTTAATACGTTAAAATCAGTTATGGTTGTACCTATTGTGGGTGTTGAGAGGCATGAGTGGTTAATATTTCAATACAGGCTGCCTAGCAGGGGAGCAGTCGACTGGACCCAGGGGTCAGTCGACTGGATCTCGTGGGATGGAGTCACTGATAGTACATTATAAGAGAAGCAATCGACTGGACCCCTTGTACAGTCGACTGAACACTGTTTATTTTAGCTACTGCTTCCATTGATTGAAAAGCAGTCGACTGGAATCCCAGATCAGTCGACTGGACCTCTTTGCTATATGATGTATTTTTGGTTCTGCTTAACACAGTCGACGGAGCAGTCGACTGGACCCTAGTGCAGTCGACGGGGCAGTTGACTGAACCTCTGTTTTCAAAACTAATTTCTTTGAATGTGTTTTCAATGGCCAAAACTTTTTATAACTCTGATTTCAATAGATTTTACAAACACAGAGGGGAACGTTTCCCAAGTTTTAAACTACCAGGGTTGTTTTATAGAAGTTCTTTCCGCTGCGTATTATTAGATGATGTTTGGATGAGCCTTGGTGGCGTGCCACGTGTCCTATTTCCACGCGTAGTGGGATGGGTCGTGACAATGTATTATTCCGAGTGCTAAAGAAGTTCTAAATCTAAAGTGATGCTTCTGATTTTGACCTTATAATATGTCAATGGTTTACAAACTTGCTACTTCAGGGTCACGATCTTATACTTGGAAATGTCGGTGACTCAAGAGCTCTACTAGCAAGTAGAGATAAAGACGATTCATTGACTGCTGTACAACTGAACGTTGACTTGAAACCCAATCTTCCAAGTATCTCTCTCCCTCTCTCTCTCTCTCTCACACACACACACATACACATACTCTCTCTCTGTCTGTCTGTCTCTCTCTCTCTCTCTCTCTCAGTAAGTGGAAATTAAAAAGAAAAGAAAATCCTTCTAGAAATAAGTCTATTTGGAATCAAATTTGTAGAAAGATTACAATTTCAATATGCATCCAACATACAGTTTTGCCTTCTCTGTTTAGGGGAAGCTGAGAGGATCTAGCAATGCTAGGGAAGAGTCTTCGCATTACAAGACGAGCCCGAGGTTGCACGTGTATGGTTGCCTAATAGTGATTCTCCTGGTTTGGCAATGGCTAGAGCCTTTGGGGATTTTTGTCTGAAGGATTTTGGTTTGATTTCTGTCCTAGATGTTTATTACCATCGCCTTACAGAGAGAGATGAGTTCATTGTTCTTGCCACTGATGGGGTATTCCTCTCTTCTTATTTTTATTTTTATCAATGCAAAGTGTCATTAACGATATCATTTTATTTTAGTAAATTGATGTTTACTCTTCTACTAGTAGGCAGCAATTTGTGGTGGCTAAGCTTTTTTCCCTAATATATATATATATATATATTAATTTTGAAACAGCCATGGTCGACTGAATGGTACATTTCGACTCCTGAAACATTTGATTTTGATTTCCATGGTTGCAAATTAATGTTTAGTTGTATTTATGCCATGGAGCAATAGGGTAAATCTTAGACCAAGGCGATAGATATACATTTATGCTGGTGTATTTATGGACAAAGCCTTCCTACCAATCCCATGTCTGGTGTACCTATATTGGTGTTTTAAAAGCTCATAAAATGTTGACACAGGTTTGGGATCTGCCTCAGCCCCCAGTCCCGCAATAGCTGCCAGAGCTCTTGTTGACTGTGCTACCAGGGCATGGAGGCTCAAATACCCCACATAAGAATGAGGACTGTGCAATTGTTTTCCTATTTATAGAACATGTATCTATAGCCAATACAGACCAGGCAGAAAAGGATTCTACAATGACTACCGAAGAGTCAGCACAGAAAATTCGTGTATCAGATGGGGATGATTCCACTTCTCGTGCTTCTGTTCTTGAGCATTCAGGTATTGAAAGAGACTCGGGTGAGATTGTGCCTGTTTATGAGTCGACAAAAGAGAAGCTTCCCTGGTGGAGCCTTTGCCAGTCTCGGAGGAGCCTAGGCGCCTAGTTGAGTGCCTTTTAACTGCCGAGGAGGAGGAATGGTTTGCCCTTGAAGGTATCACAAGAGTCAATAGTCTGCTAAGTCTTCCCAGGTTTTTGTCTGGTGATGAAAGATCAGCTAGTTGGAGGAAGTGGTTGTAGAAAATCTGATACACTTTTGTCATCTTGAATTTCATACACAACCTGGTTAGAATGTTATAAGTTTCAGGATATGATTAAATCTTATTTTGTCTGGAGCGGTGTATGAGTGCATCTAATTGCCGTAAGGGAGACCTTGTTGGTCTCAAATTGCAGGGCATGAATCATATGGAATTTTAATATATATATATATATATATTGCCTGAAGGATCACTAGATTTCTCATCGTTTCCAGTAGATGTTCTAATGCATGGTGTAATTTGGTAAATACTATGCAATAATGTGTTCAATTTAACTTTTTTACTGTTTTTTTTATACAACAAATGGAAACTTCAAGTCAACAAAATGGTTCAAGTTTAAATTTGTCATCTACTTCTCCTGAAATCGCACAATCCGATACCGATCTTCGGCCAAAGGTGATCTTCAATTAAGTGGTGGGATTGGATTGCAATTGTATTTTGTGATGAACTAAATACTGTGTTTTGTGATTATCTAAATACTTTATGTTATTTTATGGTGATCTAGTTTGTATCGGATTGGAATTTTTGTTATGGTGTTTATATTGTTTCAGGTACCAAAAATAATAGGGTGGATTCTGGAAAAATTAAGAAATTTTTTTTTAAAAAAAAATTCAGATTTGTCACTATTATTAGCTGTGACAATTAAAAAATACCGTGACATTTTTTCATATTTTAGTCACTGAACTCTGAAACTTTGTCACTGTCCTGTACCGTGACTAACAACAGTGACTAACTACCATACTTTGTCACGGTCAATAAGTGTGACAAGAAGTGTGACTAATATTATTAATTGTCACGGTCTATAGGTGTGACAAAGAATGTGACTAGTGTCATAACTTGTCACGGTTCATGAGCGTGACAAAGAATGTGACTAACTCCATAAATTGTCACAGTTGATGAGCGTGACAAATAATGTGACTAGTGTCATAACTTGTCATGGTTTATGAGCATGACAAAGAATGTGACAATTGAAAGTGATATGCCACTTTGAAAGTGTAACAAAGGAACCGTGACAAAGGCCAATCGTCACGGTTTTGGACCGTGACAAGATTTTGTGTCACACACGAAAATGTCACGGATCTTAACTGTGACAAAGGTCCTTTGTCACTGTCAAAAAACGTGACAAATCGGCCATTTTGGTGTAGTGTCAAATGGTACTTGGACAGAGTTCCCTCTATTTAAGCATCATTACCCCTGTTAAACAAGAATTGAAATACCAAAACATCACCAAAACACTTGGAAATACCCTCAAAACTTCAATCCACAATTCATATTACAAGGATTTAATATAAAACCAAAACATAAACTTATCTCCAAAAAAGTCCAAACACTAGGAATATAATTACTCGTCTAAACTTATTTACATATGAACATATTAAACATTAACCATAATCTCGAGCTATCCCAGAACCCCCACACTTCAACGCTTCTCACTGTGGTGTTCGTCCAAACCTGCGTGGTCATTAGCCACAAAATCGAATAAGCTTTCGCTCAGTGAGTACGTGGTACTAATCATGCAATTGGAGTATTTAATGATTCATAACACCAATTAAGCATTCACAACAATAAATGGTCACAGGCGTGTCAAGTAATCAATCACCATCATTCTGGACCCTTGATTCTGGGCCATTCTTACTTTTTCTGTCGCATATAGCGAAATCACACTCATTCATTTGTGACTGTAGTCAATTCGCTGTGGTCGTCACCACTATCCCCTTTTCTCTGAGGATTTCAACATCTCTCTGTCCCTTATATATGGGCTAACTAATGGTGATTATCACTTGAGACCCTTTGACCCAAATAAGCATATAAGCAGCTCAACATGTCAACATGGCAATTTCAACATTTTAGACATGTTAAATACAAACTAATCACATGCTTTTCTACTCATTCAATAATTAAGCATTTAAAAGCACTTAATAACCAATAAATAACATTAAATATTCAATTTTGGGATTAGGACACTCACCTTAACGATTAAATAGCAAAGAAAGGTCCTAGAGACTGATTTCTTGCACTACCCAGCTCAAATATAATCCTGTAGTTAATCCTACACATATTTTCGTAAACTCAATGTTACCAACCCATTTGGGTCACGTAAAATCTATCATTTAAATTAAAAATAAATTATACCAAAAGGTTGGGCTTACCCTCACGAGTCTGAATATGGCTTCGGTTCGCAAAATAGAGTTCGAACGTGTAACACCCGTACCCGGAGAACGGGTTAATTATTATGTTAATATGCATTAATTAGTATAATTAGTGTATAAACGGATTAAGGGGAGGCTTGGACTCACCCATGTAAAAAGTGTTCAGAGAGGGACACTAGTTGGAAAAGTCCCCAGTGAGGTGGGACAGGTATGGAAATGAAACCCAGCGAAGGGTAAATTGGTAATTTGCATTTTAAATTATTAAATGCTTTTTATGTGATTACATGAATATTTTCTTACATGCTTTTCATATTATATGTTAATGTATGTGTAGCATTTGAAATTAGTTTGGACACCCAAATAAGGGTATAAATGAAAAAGATTTAAAATTAGTACGTGCGATAGAAATTTCACAAAATATGTGAGACCCACGTTGGGACCCATGCGGGACTTAGACAAACACTCATTAAATAATTGGGTAGTTAATGGAATATTTGGGGATTTCATAATAAGAACTTAAGAAATTCCGGGGGTGTAAGTGAAAAAGGGGAAAATTGTAATCAAAACACCTCATGCTTATGCATGTATAGGTGTCTAAAGAGAGTTTGTAACACCCCAACCCGCCCCAGCAGATTAGGACACGTGTAACAAGAGTAACCGCACCCAAAACACACACTAATTAGAAAGAAAATGGAAATAAACCACTTTAAAGAACTCTATTGTGACAAAACAGCCCCCAAGGGCAAAATGGTCATTAAGAAAGTATGTAAAATTTTTATACCAAAAGTTAGATTTTTGAGTCCCGGTTCCAACGCAACAAACGGTGCGCAAATCCGAGTTTTTTAGAAAAAGTTATGCACGTTTCCGTAAAAGCGGACATGCTGTGAAAAATACAAGGCAGATCGATCCCTTCATAAATCGCGGATCGATCCATTTATATGAGTCTCTCGCAGAATGTTCCCTCAAAAGGGCGGATCGATCCCTTCATAAATCGCGGATCGATCCCTTCACAATTCTGCTGCTAAATTTTTGTGCTGTCAAAACAAGTTTTAACTTACCAAAACACAACCAAATCACATGGAAACATTATGAAACTTTGGGAAATCAATTCCAACACATTTTTAAACATGTATAAACTCAAGTTAAGCATGGATCATAGAATCATATTCACAATTTGATCAAATCCACTAAGAACTCATTTCATTTAAAATACAACGAACTTTTAAACTTTGAAACTCAATTCTCATTCAAAATTCATAAAACTTGTTGGGAATCAACTCAAGGTTGTAGCTAGCATTGTAAACACTAAGGAAACATGTTTAAAACACTAGTGACACATCTGAACTTGTCAAGATGGTCTTAATTACTATAACTTGCACCATTTGAGCAAAACAAAAGAGATTATACAAAGGTTCTACTTTTCACTTCCAAATACATAGTTATGATCCAAATTCACTTCCAACAACCCAAGTATGAACACCAACATAAAAGGAACCATAATTTACATCATTTTACAAGTTCAAAGGAAGTTTACAAGCATGGGGCACAAATCTCCCCCATCTCTCCCATCTCTCCCATCCACAAGTCAAGACTTTAATTCACAAGTCAAGGATACTAACCCACAAGTTATACGATATTACAAGTTATAAACATATATTACAAGACCCAAATATCTTTCCCAATCCCGAGCACGTCACCTTCTCTCTGGGTATTGCTCCGTACCTGCGGTGGTTGTTATGTACCACAACAGAAATAGGAAAATGGTTTTCTTAAGCAATTTGCTTAGTGAGCATTCTAAACATGATTGTATGTTTAATACGTGCAATGCTATGATTAACACATAAAAACACAACCGTAGTCGCCGATTCACCGGTTATATGGTTCATTCAGACCCGAAGACCTCCCTTGGTCCCGTGGCCACTTCTATTCCTTGGACTTCCGTATTTATCGGATTCTTCCTCTCCACCACCCTTATTACTCCCAACAATGAACCATTTCCCCGGTGCTCATTGACTACCACATAGACATATAAGCACATATACATGTATCAACACATAATTCTCATAAAATTGATATGAAATTATCAATTCAACAATATAATAGCTTTTAAACAAGGATTAATATCTCTAACACCACTTGAAGCCTTGAACACATTAAACACAATCATTTTTAGGCTAGAAAACTCACCTTAGCAAGATCTACCCAAATTCAAGCTAGAAATGAAGAATTCCTTCACAAATCTTGCTCAATTCTTACCCAAAGTAAATCCTACATGGTTTTGGTTCAACAAATATCATTTATCAAGAACGGTTACCGGAAAAACGTTGCCGAAAATGAAAACAAATTACGTGCATGTGATCCTCTTACCTCCACGAGTTCAAAAGTGGTCTCGGATCGTCAATCCGGCAAACGGCGATGACGGAATGGCGAAAAACGTCGTCGGTGACGGTCCGTCTTCTCTCTCGGAGCTCACTTCTTCTTTTCTTCTTTTAGTTCCAGCAAAATAAGAGTCTAACTCTCTTTAGACACCTATACATGCATAAGCATGAGGTGTTTTGATTGCAATTTTCCCCTTTTTCACTTACACCCCCAGAATTTCTTAAGTTCTTATTATAAAATCCCCCAAACATTCCATTAACTACCCAATTATTTAATGAGTGTTTGTCTAAGTCCCGCATGGGTCCCAATGTGGGTCCCACATATTTTGTGAAATTGCTATCGCACCTACTAATTTTAAATCTTTTTCATTTATACCCTTATTTGGGTGTCCAGACTAATTCCAAATGCTACACATACATTAACATATAATATGAAAGCATGTAAGCAAATATTCATGTAATCACATAAAATGCATTTAATCATTTAAAATGCAAATTACCAATTTACCCTTCGCTGGGTTTCATTTCCATACCTGTCCCACCTCACTGGGGACTTTTCCAACTAGTGTCCCTCTCTGAACACTTTTTACATGGGCGAGTCCAAGCCTCCCCTTAATCCGTTTATACACTAATTATACTAATTAATGCATATTAACATAATAATTAACCCGTTCTCCTGGTACGGGTGTTACAGAGTTAGACTCTCATTTTGCTGGAACTAAAAGAAGAAAAGAAGAAGTGAGCTCCTAGAGAGAAGACGGACCGTCACCGACGACGTTTTTCGCCGTTCCGTCATCGCCGTTTGCCGGATTGACGATCCGAGACCACTTTTGGACTCGTGGAGGTAAGAGGATCACATGCACGTAAATTGTTTTCATTTTCGGCAACGTTTTTCCGGTAACCGTTCTTGATAAATGATATTTGTTGAACCAAAACCATGCAGGATTTACTTTGGGTAAGAATTGAGCAAGATTTGTGAAGGAATTCTTCATTTCTAGCTTGAATTTGGGTAGATCTTGCTAAGGTGAGTTTTCTAGCCTAAAAATGATTGTGTTTAATGTGTTCAAGGCTTCAAATGGTGTTAGAGATATTAATCCTTGTTTAAAAGCTATTATATTGTTGAATTGATAATTTCATATCAATTTTATGAGAATTATGTGTTGATACATGTATATGTGCTTATATGTCTATGTGGTAGTCAATGAGCACCGGGGAAATGGTTCATTGTTGGGAGTAATAAGGGTGGTGGAGAGGAAGAATCCGATAAATACGGAAGTCCAAGGAATAGAAGTGGCCACGGGACCAAGGGAGGTCTTCGGGTCTGAATGAACCATATAACCGGTGAATCGGCGACTACGGTTGTGTTTTTATGTGTTAATCATAGCATTGCACGTATTAAACATACAATCATGTTTAGAATGCTCACTAAGCAAATTGCTTAAGAAAACCATTTTCCTATTTCTGTTGTGGTACATAACAACCACCGCAGGTACGGAGCAATACCCAGAGAGAAGGTGACGTGCTCGGGATTGGGAAAGATATTTGGGTCTTGTAATATATGTTTATAACTTGTAATATCGTATAACTTATGGGTTAGTATCCTTGACTTGTGAATTAAAGTCTTGACTTGTGGATGGGAGAGATGGGAGAGATGGGGGAGATTTGTGCCCCATGCTTGTAAACTTCCTTTGAACTTGTAAAATGATGTAAATTATGGTTCCTTTTATGTTGGTGTTCATACTTGGGTTGTTAGAAGTGAATTTGGATCATAACTATGTATTTGGAAGTGAAAAGTAGAACCTATGTATAATCTCTTTTGTTTTGCTCAAATGGTGCAAGTTATAGTAATTAAGACCATCTTGACAAGTTCGGATGTGTCACTAGTGTTTTAAACATGTTTCCTTAGTGTTTACAATGCTAGCTACAACCTTGAGTTGATTCCCAACAAGTTTTATGAATTTTGAATGAGAATTGAGTTTCAAAGTTTAAAAGTTCATTGTATTTTAAATGAAATGAGTTCTTAGTGGATTTGATCAAATTGTGAATATGATTCTGTGATCCATGCTTAACTTGAGTTTAGATATGTTTAAAAATGTGTTGGAATTGATTTCCCAAAGTTTCATAATGTTTCCATGTGATTTGGTTGTGTTTTGGTAAGTTAAAACTTGTTTTGACAGCACAAAAATTTAGCAGCAGAATTGTGAAGGGATCGATCCGCGATTTATGAAGGGATCGATCCGCCCTTTTGAGGGAACATTCTGCGAGAGACTCATATAAATGGATCGATCCGCGATTTATGAAGGGATCGATCCGCCTTGTATTTTTCACAGCATGTCCGCTTTTACGGAAACGTGCATAACTTTTTCTAGAAAACTCGGATTTGCGCACCGTTTGTTGTGTTGGAACCGGGACTCAAAAATCTCAAAAATCTAACTTTTGGTATAAAAATTTTACATACTTTCTTAATGACCATTTTGCCCTTGGGGGCTGTTTTGTCACAATAGAGTTCTTTAAAGTGGTTTATTTCTATTTTCTTTCTAATTAGTGTGTGTTTTGGGTGCGGTTACTCTTGTTACACGTGTCCTAATCTGCTGGGGCGGGTTGGGGTGTGACAGAACAGCGAAGAAACGGCGACGAACGGTGACGCGAAACTTTTTCTTTCTCAACTCTCCGAAGCTCTCTGTCTGATAGTCTAACCTTCTGTCTCTTTTTATTTTTATTATTATTATTCTTACTAACCGACTAACATTGTCATAAGATATGTAATAACTTTGCCATATTTCTGTTTACACCCCCATATGTTTCTTAACAATTATATTAATTACCCCAATATCTAAGTGGGTACGTGTCTATGTCACGCATGAGTCCCAAAAGTGGTCCCAAATATTTTATGAAGTTGCTAATCGGCCTACTAATTATGAACTATATTCCAATTCGCACTCACACGGGCACCCAAATTGACACCATAAAAGGTCATAACTAGCCATAAAATATTCAAAACAATTTAACAATTATTCGCTTAATCACATAAATGTAACTAAATGCAATTTATCCAATCTGGAACTCCCGTGGGTCCCATTTCACATCTGTCCAATTGTGCCCTTATCAAAGCACTTATCACATCGGGGTAACTGAAACTTACGTAAATATCACATGCAATTAATTATACTAATTAATACATGAAAAATAAATATAACTTCCATTTTCTGGGTACATGTATTACATCTCTCCCTCCCTTTTAGGAAGTTTGTCCTCAAACTTTTCTTACCTCAAGAATCAAATAGGTGAGGATATTTTTCTCGGATCTCATCTTCACGTTCCCAGGTTGCCTTCTCAATTGAATGATTACGCCATAACACCATAACTAGAGCAACGACTTTAGTTCTGAGCACCTGATCCTTCCTATCTAGGATTCGAACTGGATGTTCAACATAAGTCAAGTCTTCTCGAACCATCAACGGTTCAGGAGTTATATGGTGACTCAAATATGCTAAACAACGTCGCAACATAGAAACATGAAACACATTATGAACATTAACCAACTTTTGTGGCAATTCCAACCGATATGCAACTGGACCAACTCTATCCAAAATCAGATAAGGCCCTACAAACCTTGGACTTAACTTGCCCCACTTACCAAACCGTGTGATGCCTTTCGAAGGTGATACTTTCAAGTAAACATAATCACATACCTCGAATTCTAACGATCTTCTACCTGTATCCGCATAGCTTTTGTAACGACTTTGTGTTATTTGTAGTCGTTGTTTAACTAACTTAATTTTGTCGGTAGTGATTTGTAGAATTTCAGGCCCTATAAGTTGCTTTTTCCCAACTTCTGTCTAACACACCGGTGATCTACACTTTTGACCATACAATGCCTCGTAAGGCGCCATACCAATACTCATTTGAAAGCTATTATTGTAAGAGAATTCCACTAATGGCAAGTGGGCCTCCCAATCTGATTTGAAATCCATAACACAACCTCGAGCATATCTTCCAGAATCTGAATAACTCGCTTGGATTGGCCGTCTGTTTGAGGATGAAATGTTGTGCTAAAGTGAAAAGTTGTCCCCATTGCCTTTTGCAAACCTTCCCAATACCTAGACACAAATCGTGTGTCTTGATCTGACACAATGGATACCGGTACCCCGTGTAGCCTGATAACTTCTCTAACATAAAGCTCTGCTAACTTTGTCGGATCACGAGTCTTGATTGGCAAGAAATGAGCTGGTTTAGTTAACCGATCAACGATCACCCAAATACTATCATTAGACTTAGGAGACCGTGGCAAACCTGACACAAAGTTCATCGTGATATGCTCCCATTTCCATTATGGTATCTCCAATGGTTGCAATTCACTTGCGGGTCGTTGATGTTCCAATTTTACTTGTTGACAAGTTGTACACTTGGCCACAAACCCGGCGACTTCCCGTTTTATACCACTCCACCAATACACTTCCCGTAAATCTCTATACATTTTGGTACTCCCCGGATGTACGGAATATCTTGTATTGTGAGCCTTTTTCATGATTTTATCTTTCAACTCTTGAATATTCGGAACACATAATCGATTAATATACCTCAATACATTATTCTGAAAACTGAATTCCGGCCGTCTACCCTCAGGTAATTCTTCAACTATTTTCTTGAAATTTGGGTCCAAGAGTTGACTTACCTTGATTTCTTCAATCAAGCTCGGTTGTGCCATGATATCCGCCATTAAACCACCCTGGATTCTGGGAATTACTTCTAATTCTAGCTGTTCAAATTCTCTTACCAACGTTGCTTGAGCTGTTAAATAATACACCAAATTTTCTTGTGACTTTCGACTGATCGCATCGACAACCACGTTAGCTTTACCTAGATGATACTGGATCTTTAAATCATAATCCTTCATCAATTCAAGCCATCTTCTCTGTCTCATATTCAGTTCTCTCTGGGTAAACAGATATTTCAGACTCTTGTGGTCAGTGAATATCTCACACTTTTCCCCGTACAAGTAGTGATGCCAAATCTTTAACGCAAAGACCACCGCTGCCAATTTTAAATCATGAGTTGGATAATTCTTCTCGTGTGCCCTCAACTGCCTCAAAGCATAAGCTATAACTTTACCCTCCTGCATTAGAACACATCCCAGACCCTGATGAGAAGCATCACTGTATATACTGAAACCTCCAGTACCCGGCGGAATAGCTAATATTAGCGCTGAGGTCAATTTGTCTTTCAACTTCTGGAAACAGTCTTCACATTTTTTATTCCACACATATGGTACATCCTTTCTCATCAATTAAGTCACCGGAGTCGTAATTCTAGAGAAGTCTTGAACGAACCTTCTGTAGTAACTAGCTAACCCCAAGAAACTTCGAACTTCAGAAACATTTATCGGTCTCAACCAATTCTTAACAGCTTCAATCTTTTGTGGGTCCACAGAGACACCATCCTTAGAGATCACGTGTCCAAGAAAAGTAACATTTGTTAACCAGAATTCACTTTTCTTCAACTTCCCAAATAGTTGTTTTTCTCTAAGTCGTTGCAAAACCAATCTCAAGTGTCGTTCGTGTTCCTCCGGACTTCTAGAATATATTAAAATATCATCAATGAATACTATCACAAACTCATCTAGATAAGTCTTGAACACCCGATTCATCAAGTCCATAAAAGCGGCTGGTGCATTCATAACCCCAAATGGAATGACAAGAAATTCGTAGTGCCCGTACCGAGTCCTGAAAGCTATCTTCTCAACATCTTTAGCTTTTACCTTCGATTGGTGATACCCAGATCTCAAGTCAATCTTAGAAAAGACTTGTGCCCCTTGCAACTGATCAAACAAATCATCAATACGCAGCAACAGATACTTGTTCTTTATAGTCACCTTGTTGATTTCTTGATAGTCAATACACATTCTCATTGTTCTGTCCTTCTACTTAACAAACAAAATCGGTGCTCCCCACGGTGATACACTAGGCCGAATGAACCCCTTATCTAGTAAATCTTGCAGTTGAGTCTTCAACTCCTACAACTCTACTGGAGCCATTCTGTACGGTGCCCGTGAAATTGGTTGAGTTCCTATCATCACATCTATCCCAAACTCAATTTCCCTCTCAGTCAACACACTAGGTAAATCTTCTGGAAAGACGTCTGGAAATTCTTTTACCACTGGTATATCTTCTAATTTCAGTTCAGTACTTCTAGTGTCAAGTATACTACACAAGAATTCCCGACATCCCTTTTTCAACAAACGGCAAGCTCTGACAGCTGACACCATATAAGGCGGCGATGCTACACCTGTCCCTTGGAAACAAAATATATCCTGATTGGGCAATCGAAATATTACTCTTTTATTCTCACAATCAATAATGGCGTGATTTGCAGATAACCAATCCATCCCCAAAATGATGTCAAAATGTTGAATAACCAATGGCACTAAGTCAATAGTCAAACCTCTACCATTTACATCAATCCCACAAGCTTTAAAGACACCCGAACTTACTATTGGAGCTCCCGACGGAAGTGAAACAGACAAATCAAAATCTAGTAGTTCTAAGGGTTTGTCTAAATATTTTAACAAATGGGTGTGAAACAAAAGAGTGAGTTGATCCTGAATCCAACAATACTCTAGTAGGTCATGAACAAATAGAAAGTATACCTCAAACCACAGTATCAGCGGCAGTGGTCTCACCAGGCTTAAGCTGGAAGTACCTTCCTTGTTGTTGTTCCCTCCCTTGGGATTGTTGCTGAGATGGCCTCTGACTTGGTGCACTTCCCATAGATGAGCTAAAACTCCCGGGTCCTTTCTTGGGACAATCACGTTCCTGATGCCCCATATTACCACAAGCGAAACACCTTATTCGACTGTCACACCAGTAATGGCTTTTAATCCGTTTAGCTATAAACAATAGACCATAATGGAAAATTTTAACAGTCACAAAAAACATGTTTAAAAGAGACAACATTAACTCCACACAATAAAAACAATATTTTGTCTTTTTCATTAAAATAATACAACATATCCTGTCGTGTATGCATGTCATTTATACTCTCTCGCTCTTTCCTTGTCTTTTGTAGGGGTGTTCACGGGTCAGTCAGTTCGGGTTTAGACTGAACCTGATCACCCACCCGAATATGATCGGGTCTCACTTACAGCACCTGTTACGAACCGCATCAAGTGGAAAACCGAATGTGATCGGCTTGGGTCGGGTCACGAGTTTGATCCGATAAAAGTGTTCTGAACATTTAGGGTTTCTCATTTATCTTCCTCTAACCCCAAAATCAAAATCAAAATCGTAAAAAAAAATGTGATTATTACAAAAAAGGGTCAATTGATTGTCATCAAAAGATTCAAAACATATAGCATACATATATATAGCTATACAACACTTACAGTATAAAAACAGAAAATGTATAAAATAGTTGCAACAAAGGAGTTGTTGAATGTTTTTGTCTTCTATATGCTTTCTTCTTCTTTTCTTGAGTAAAGTCTTCTACATGTTTTTTGATAGAGGAGTTTACAGTTCTTTTGCCTTTGTTTTGAGGCTTGTTGTTGCATCTACTACATGTGAAGACTTCAAGAGAGGGTTTGAGGCACTATGGGTCGAAATCCCAGAGAGAGAGAGAGAGAGAGAGAGAGGGAGGGAGGGAGGGAGGGAGGGAGGGAGGGAGGGGGGATGAGGGAGTTGGATGGAATCATGAGTGTCCAACTAAAAAAATAAAAAGAAGAAGATAAGGGAAGTCTTAGGCGGCTGGGGAAATAAGATGGGCCTAGGATTTTTTGCCATTTTATGTAAGTGATCGGTTCGGTTCGGGTAAACCGACAAAAGAGAAGCGCAAAATCGTGAATCGAACCGAATCGTGAGATTTCAAAAGTTTAAACCGTGACTCGAACCGAACATAAAAGATACCGATTAAATTGCTATAAGTTGTGTTACACCCCGATTTTTGGAAAATCAAATATCCAATCAAGTACATACCCTGATCAATATTCAACTGTCCAAAACACGGGAGTGAAAATAACAACACCTTTTTAAAATAGTAAATTGTAGTGAAACACACCCATATATATTATTAACACACAAATACACAAATACTAAAAATCCCATTTTTTTTTTATCTTATGGGCTCACAAAAAGATATCATATGGGTCCTAAATGCAATACAAAATACTAAAATGAGTAGCTCAATGGGTACCCATAAGTCGAGTACTTAATCTGAACATTTATGGGCCTATAAATACTACTAAAAAAAATTAACACATCACTCTTCAATAACATGGCCAATTTAAGCTTTTACCACTTAACTCCACCACTTAACTTTACAAACTTCATACAGTAATTAATAACCAAAAAAAAAAAAAATACCCACAAATAAATAAATGACCATAAAAATATAAATGCACATAACCAATTAATAACACGTAAAAATTCAGATTACTTCCTTAACATATTCAAAAATGAATATTTATATATATATATATAATACGGGGTGTTACAGGTTGGGTCGGTTCGGTCGGTTCTCACCGATTAGCTATAATTATGAACAACCCTAGTCTTTTGTGTGCTTTACGTCTAAATACTTGTATTTTTTGTTTTGATTGTCTTAAAATTGAAATTCAGAAGTGGAACAAATTTTCCGGTAAGTAGAAGCTGTAACAATATCTTTGGATTGAGTCGCGGATCTCGCTCTTTGTAAGACGTTTCACGACTCTGCCCAAAATGTGCAAGTAGATCCTCAAAATTGCCATGTCGTCCCCAGAATAAAATAACTTTAAAAACACCTTTTTTGATTTGTTGCTCGGAAACAGAAGAAAAAGGTTTTTTTTTTTTTTTTATATATTTGTCTAAAGACTTTGGAATAGCAGGGAAAACTCAGTGAATTTTGCTGAAATTGTCTAAGACTCTGAAAAATGGGATGATCATAACTGGAGAAAAGGTTATAAAAGAAAATTTGAACGTTTGAGATTACATGTTGGAGTAAAAAAGCATGTGCGAAAATCTGAAATATTTTTATAATTATTTAGATTTTTAAATCCAATGTTATAATAGTATTTTTAGCAAACACCTGGACTGGAGCGGGTCGAGGACAAGATGCGTGCATGTATTTTTATGGATTGGGTACCCGTAAGGGTCCAACCCTTAGACAACATACATTTAGATACATGGCCTTTGAATTTCTCTAATTCTCCAATGTGGGGTAATAGTAAAAACTCTAGCTTAGCTTTGATTTTTTTAAAATGAGGCAAACAAAAAAGCTTTTAAAAATTTGAAACAAATATTTTTTTCCCTCTCTTTTTTCATTACACAAAGGTCCAAAGTACACTGGCGCGCCCAACAGTTTTATATTACGATGTGTAGATATATGTGTCATATAAAAAGTCATATTATTTTCAAACACAACATAAATGAAATAATACTTCCATAAGCGATCATCAGCTCCATCATACATTTATTTTTCTTTCAATCTGAGTCTTCCACATACGTACGTATATATATATATATATATATGTATATATGACATGATGAAGTACGTACATCATGCATGTATTTTTTGTAAGCTTCAGTAATACTGTAAACAAAGCGTGAACAATTTTAGAAGGAAGAAAACTGAACTCTTTATTCTGGTCAGACATCTGGGATGATAATTTGGGGTTAGGTATTTATAGGACTCAAATTTATATGGTCCATTTCTTTGTGGGCTTAAGCGGTACGTAGGACATAACGTGTTCAAGTATCCAAGGTGTAAATTTCATGAACCTTAATTGGATTGGACCCCCAACCTTATTCATATGATCCAGCGCATTGTCAATACACTATATATATATTTGCTGTCACTAGTTAAACTCCTCACAATTTCGCTACTTAGAGCAAATGGTAAAATTTGTGGGTTCTTTATAATTTGTTCACGTTGACATGTGAATCAGGTAATTAACATATAAGCAATTGTCTTGTTATTTATTTATTTATATTTATATTTATTTATATTTTTACTTTAGGCTTCGATATTTGAATGTAATGGCCATTGAATCTTTAAATTGTTTGTAAATTTACAAAAAATAAAATAAAAAATTAATAACTGTAAATAAATCACTATGCAATGCAATGAGAATGCTACATTTCCGGGAATTTAAGATTTTTAAAGCTAGTGAAACCTCCATCAACAACAAGGTTATGGCCTGTTACATACTTGGCTTCATCAGAAGCCAAGTACAAGGCAGCCCGAGCCACATCAATTTCTTCACACTTTGCCCCCTTCAGCTCTGATCCCAATCCGTTCACAATTTGTATAATCTGTTCATGCGTAGCATCGGGGAATAATTTAGCAAACTGGGCCACCACAAGCGGTGTCGGAATTGGAGCTGGTGATATGCAGTTTATTCGGACCCCATGAAGGCATAGCTCGCTGGCCGCGGACTTCACTATCCCTGGTACTGCAAATTTTGAAACTGTATATGGATGTGGACCAAGGCCACCCATTAGGCCACTGATACTACCGGTGCACAAAATGGAGCCTGTGCCCACTGGGATCATGACTCGGGCAGCATGCTTTATTCCTGCAATGACGCCCCGAACGTTGATCTTCATGACCCGGTCAAACTCGTCGAGGTCAAGGTCAGCAATGCTTGGTGGGATTGGCGTGCCGGCTATGCCGGCATTGTTGTACATTATATCAAGTTTTTCATGGAGGGCCACGGTAAGGTCCACAGCTGCTTCTACTTGGGACTCAACTGTGACATCACAGGGGATAAAATGGGCTTTGGGGCCCAGATTTTGGGCGAGTTGTGGGCCCAGTTGGGTGTCAATGTCAGCTATGATGACTCGGGCTCCATTTAGGATGAATTCGCGGGCTGTGGCCTCACCAAGCCCACTTGCTCCCCCAGTTATTAGGGCCACCTTGCCTTGTAGCCTGGAGTATCATATGATCTAACTGAACATTAATACTATATAATATAATCATGGAGTCTCGGAACAATATCAATCTGTACGTGATCGTCTCGATGAAGACAAAACGTATATAGTTCTCTCTAGCTAGCTAGCTAGCTTTCAGTTTCAAAAACATTTGAGTTTGTTCATTAATTATTTATGCAATGACTAATGCCTAGCTGTCTGTCTCTGTCTGACTGTCTGTCTGTCTGTCGACTGTTCCAAGTAAATTATTTTTGGTGGTTGACAATATGGTACTGTGGACCGACCACATCCACATATGCACTCCCCGGAGCCACTCAACTCAAAGAGTAGTACTAGTACGACTATATATGTGAGTTTTCTAAATTTTTCCAGGCAAAATTAATTAAAGAAGAGGAAAAAAGAAAAAGTACTGTACCAAATTAGAAATGTGACTTTGGGCTTGTTTAAGCGAAAATTTATTTAATACTCCATAACAGAAACGAAAATGTTAATTAAGTACACTTATTTTGTGCACCTAAATTATCTATCTGTTGATGTGTCATGGTATTTTTGAAATTAATTCGAACTTTGTTCGGCAATTTGAGAATAAGTTTAGAAATCTACAACAACAGGTGAATAGTTTAAGTGTCCGAGTGTACATAGCATATGAAACATAAACGTACAGTCATTAATTGAGATCGATCTGTTTTCATTATAAGAAAATAAATTGGGGTAATCCAGCAGATCTTGGGTTGCATGTGGCTCAATTAATGCACGCATCGATTGTACTGTATTTTATTTAGTGTTATGTATATTTGGTGGATTTATCCATATAGATCGATATACAAGTATTTTACACACAGAGAGAAACTAATATTTATATAGCTTAACTAATTATTAGGGTCAACGCAGAACTAAAGTAATAGCAATGTCCCTCATCATAAATGCAGTAATATGGTGTCAAATGATAGTAACTTTGGAAATCACATTGC
The DNA here is from genome assembly GCA_033977485.1 of Hydrangea macrophylla. Taxonomy (NCBI): domain Eukaryota; kingdom Viridiplantae; phylum Streptophyta; class Magnoliopsida; order Cornales; family Hydrangeaceae; genus Hydrangea; species Hydrangea macrophylla. The sequence goes on along the minus strand of CM066984.1, from coordinate 132,536,731 downwards.
TATTAAAAATTGCAAATTTTCAAATAGTATAATATTTTAACCCGAAATTACAACCTTTTAACTAGCTCCAATAGTACTAGAATGTATGATACATAACAAGTCAGTGTGATATTTCACAGAATTTTCCTTTATAGATAAAGAGTTTTGTCATATTTATTTATCAAATTCGATCGATTCACATAATATGGCGGTAATTCTCACTCCTATTCAACATCTAATTAATATGTGATTAATTCAAGAACTTGTATCGTGTTTCTACAACTTCATAAAAAGGAAATGTGATTTCAAATTCTTCTTCACGTCTCTTTTTCACGAGTAATGATACACCCACTCCCTCAGCCACATTCAGCATATTATGACCATTGATTGCCCTAAAACCTGGTGGGTTCCACATGAATCCCACATAGGATCCACTAGAATCATGGGACATGATCTACTGAATGTGGTTGAGGGTGTGGTTGAAGGAGTGGGTTTATCATTATTGCTTTTTCACTAAACATCTTGATAATATGCAACCAGAACAATAAAATGTAATATCCACGCGTATATAAAATTAAGTGTGTATTAATGGAGTAATTAAATGAGAGCCCCAATGTTAACCCAAGCCTCCCATTGATCAATGCAGTGAAACTCATGATTAAACACCATTAATTAAATCCTGAATCCCACTGTATTGACCAATAAGAGACTTGAGTGAGCATTGGTGTACCAAAAATTGGGTGAGCAAAAGTATTTTCGTAATTAAATAGGGATAAAGTAACATCTACATGTACAGAAAGTTAGCTGCATTCATATTTTCTTCTTAAATCCATCTTTCCTTTTAACATATTCATTACAAAGATTATATTAATGATAACAAAATATTACCACAAGTTAATAACTGATCACTATATCAATTGCATGCATATGATCTAATGATCTATCCTAATTTTATGAAAGCATGCATGCATATACTCACGTATGTATCATATCTATGTTTGCTTAGCCAAAGAAAGAATCATATCTATTTAATTTATGGGTCGAATACACTTATAACTCTTGTAGCTTAGCCGATTTGCACTTATCCCCTGTATTTTAAATTTAGGTACTAATGTACCCCTTGTGGTTCGGACTAAAGTGTAACTTTGACTTTTTTCATCCAAATTACTGATTTTACAATTGGGAGCCTAATTTGAAGGATAAAAATACTCTTTTGCCCCTAAAAGACATTTAAAGAAAAATAAGTCATAAATTATTTTCTTTGAGTCAAGGGCATGACATATACTAAAGAAAATTCCTAAAAGATGTCATAGATTATTTCTCATCCAATTCAAAACCAAATATTATCCTTAAACGAATTGATGTAAACATTTTTTTTTTCTTAATGCTTTTATGAAGACTTTGGGGGGTAATTTGATCATTTCAGCTTGCCCCGTTAGCACATTTTAATGATTGCACTTATCGTACACAGGGATATATTAGTGCCAAATTTTAAAATTAACGGAATAAATTGTCCCAAAAAAAAAAAAAAACCTTGTCCAAAACTGCTTATATAATATAGTAAGTTGAAACAAAATAATTGCTATAACCAAAATTAAACACATTCCAATTATGAATAAGTGAAGTGATTTGAGACATTCAGTTGATCAAGAACGAGATAGGAACGTTGTATCACTCGTACTACAACGATTATGTCACTTCAATCAGTTTTCAAAATACAGGATATGTTTTGGTTTCCCATTTAGGATAAAGATATTTGAACTAATTAATTAATGTGGGTTTGCAATCTCAATATCTGAAAAACACATTTAGATAAAAATATATATATATATATATATATATAGCAGATGAACTTACCTTTCACCACTACCACCATTGATAGAACAGTAGTTTCTCATGCCCTTGAGGAACAAATCATTGGAGATCAACTTCAATTTTCTGAAACAAATTAACAAATTAAAAAAAAAAAACTTTTCACATCTCATATATAAAAATGAGGACTTCTTTTGTTAACTGTATTAAATTAATTTCACAGAATGAAAATTGGATTCAAGGACTGTGAATAGAAGTACTCATTTTGTTGTAGAAAAATGCTAACTTATAGCACGGTGCCCTTTTAACAACAAAAAAAACACTTTTAATGACGAAATTTTTCATTGCCGAAGGTTGGAGATTTTAGTAAAATTATTTTTTATCGCTAAAAGTTGGTATACACAATGCGAATCTACGGCCACCATGTTGTAGGTTAGCAGTCTCATATAAATATATATATATATATATATATACGCACACAATAAATTATAACCTATATACGGGGGTTAAATAAAAATGTATTAATTTCTGATCGAGGTGGAAGATGTGCAGACCAGACCTGGTTAGCAATCTGAGCATGTCGGCGGACAAGAGATGGATGGATCGATCGATGGTAGGCAAACAGTAGGATATGTACCGGTGAATCTCAGAGCAATTTTGATCAGCTAATTACAATTACTATCACACAAGTATATATCTATAAATATATATATATATAGAGAGAGAGAGAGAGAGAGAGAGAGAGAGGGGAAAACAAATTAAATAGGAATTTAATTAGATGGGGAAGGGAGGAAACGTCTGCGCGGTGGTTGAAATCAGAGAAGAATCTCCATGCAAGAGAGAGAGAGAGAGAGAGAGAGAGAGAGAGAGGGGACTTAATTGAACAAGACTCAATAGCACCGCCCACCACCTTCACCTCCTCACCTTCTGAGCTGTGACCCCCATCCTATTTATTGATCCTTATTATTCCTTCCCTTGGGATTGTACGTCAAACGGAACGGAAAGGAAAGTAACGGAGTGGAAAGTGTGACGGTACGTAATATTCATTCATTCAGTCAGTAAGCAGCTGGGTCCCACAACTGCTAGTAGAGTAGGCCCACTGTTATGCCCTTCCTGCACCCCATGCTATCTACAACATTCTTCCTTTCGGTTTGGGTAACGCTTTCAAACTCCATATATATATATATATATATATATAATCAAAGCATGCACCACCTCCTCCTCCTACCCTCTATCCTACTTCCTCCTCCTAGCCACTTCTACCCGGTCCCCACAAATGACAAATAGCTTAGTGGACTCCAGTCCCGCATTATGTTTACATACAACAAAAATGACAACCAATAAAATTAAAATTAAAATTAAAGGGGAAAACAATAAACATAAAAGGAGAAAAACAGGTCCAAAAAGGTTTTTTTTTTTTTAACTTCTATTGTACTCGTGATCTGATTTCGATATTATGGGCACTTTTAAATTACATTTGTCGAAAACATTCTTGTGAAGATAAATTCTAATACGGAGTAAATTTTTTGCGTTTTCAAAAAAGTAATTCTTACTCAGACTTGCTTTGATCTGCTTTTAAGTTGGAGGATGTATTTCGTATATAAGAGTTGATGGTTCGAACCCTATAATACTCCACTTTTATAACAAATGTTTTGTCACACTCCAAATTTTGAACAACTAAATTCAGTTAAGAGCTTTATATCCGAACTGATATTCGTCACCCAAAAATCGAGCTGAGAAAATTATTAAAAATGGAATTGGTTTTTAATTTAAAATTCATCTCTGTCTCATAATATCAATTACTAAACTGTTTCATTTTCAAAACATTCTTTTAATTATAAACGAAATAAAAGTTCCATTACACATATTATATCATTTTCATTTACAAAAGAAATTTTATCTTTATTAAAAAAACTCTATTTACAGAGTTAAGCGAAAATAAAATAAATAAGAATAAAATCTATACATTCATTGGTCAGAGTAACTACAATGTTCCCAATACTCAATATGTAATCCTTATTACAATAATACAAACATGGCCCGTAATGCCAGAAACAAAATTAAATAAGATACAACTAATGCAAAGTATGATACTGCACAACTGCAACTCTAAGATATCAACAGCTACACATAAAATTCCCAAATACTAAACCTGCACAAATGCATTCGATTACATATCATTTAGAAACGCCCTCGAATGCATAACACACTCGGGTCAGTCACATGACTGGTATGAGTTAAACAAAACACAAGTTAGGGATCCAACTTGAACTCGTAGACTACAAATCACACTACAACATTCTTGGACCAAGACGTACAGGTAGTTCTACACACATATCTGGACAACAGAGTAGTTTTCATTTATGTGGTGGCAGGTAATTTCTTGACCAAATTAAAACAGCTAAATACTTACTTTTCTTAACTATAGTAGGCCGATACCTGCAAACTATTAGTTTGCCTACCATTCTGTACAAATAGAAATTAACATAATAATAGAAAACTAATAACAAGGTGCTATTAATTAAAATAAATTTATCTCCAACAAAGAGCTGGAATTAGACAAAACTTAAACACTAAAAACATCTAGAATAAATTTCCAAGGAAAGACTCGCATCCCCGTTCATTAATTCTAATAATTCAAAAATTAATAATTAAACTTCAGCTCTTAGATAGACGATGTTCAGCAGATTCTGAAAATCGATGAAAATCGTGTTAAGATGACGTTTTTAGGAAAAATGTAAAACACGAAAGTTGTTCGGGTCGTCATTTTACTTCAGTTTACGCAAAACGGCCATAAACTATGAATCTAAGTATCCAAAATATTCAATTTACTAATTTAATCCAGTTTATTATCAAATTACTACGTTCCCAAAAATAATACGTTATACATAGAAGGCTACGTTTTAAGCTAACGAATACACACAAAAGTTGTTTGATATGATGATTACTGAGCATCTATTAATTTCTAGGATTCGACTACAATAAGATATAATGAATTACAATACAACGTATAACTGCAAATTTAAACACCACAAATACTTTATTTAATTACATCTTATGTTCACCTCCTTGGCCACCCATCCATGGTTCAACCTACACATATATCCCAAGTCGATTCTCTTAGAGAACCCTTGTCCATTTCCCTCGTCCTCATATGCTCGTTTGCCTTGCTGCCTGACGACATCCTATTGACGCGTTTTCTTATCACACCCAAGTGTAGGTGATCGTACAAGTAATAAAGTTCTGGAAGTCTAGGTCGAACCCACAGGGAACGGAATAAAATTTTATAAAGTTAGGCAGATAACTTATTTTGTCACTAAAAAGAAAATAAAAGATGATGGATTTTTGTGGGGTTTTACTAAACTACTAATTTTTATAGTTTTGCAATAAGAGTAATTAAAGCTATATTTTTTTTTAACAGTTTATGGTAAAGATTTTAACAGTGCAAAATAAATTAACTAACATACTAGTAAGAAAAGGAATAAAAATATATAAAAGCTAAATTCTTATGAGATAAACTTTTTAGATAATAATATCGAAAGATGGAAATAATACAAATATGTAAGCAAAACTATTATAAAACAGGAAATATTAATTAACTAGGGGGAAATGATTTTAAGGAATTGGGAATATGCAAACCAACACTAGATCCCACAACTTTTGTGCATTTGAAAAGGATTTGGCATTTAAGACTGCAGAGTCATTCTTTATTTAAAAATAAACTTTCACTAGTCAGTGTCATATCAAGTGTGTCAGGTTTGATATGGAACGACATCGTTTGGTTTAAAGAAAAAAAAAAGGCAATTGGGCAGTAGCCAGGTTCGAACCGTGCCCCGCCGCGGACGTGGGTTATTCGGCGTCCAGTCCCCACCACTCTGCCACTACACAATTGCCTATCCATTATTGGATAGAAATATATATAAATACATATTTGAAATATTAACTTTGTCATATGAGTTGTTTGAGTATGCTAGGTGTTTTTTTATGACAAAAGGCATAGTTTGACAATCCACATAATTAGGCTTTTTATTTCAAATATGTACTATTTTGAGCCCAATATAGCCATAGTATATAAACAATTTAAATGGTCATAAACTATAGATACATAGATATTTTTGGCCATAAATGGAAAAACAACCCATCTAGATAAATTTGCCCATTTAAGATTAGTGCACAGAAGCTGTGGTTTCTAAGTTTTTATTACATATCCCCAATTAAAGTTTTAGCCTACCATTTTGGAATTGAAACGGTCTTCCAAATAAAATTTAAAAGATAAATTAAATAGGTGTAAACAGTGACTGCTCAATTAAAACTAAAGCTATAAAACTAAGGTAAAGGTGAAAACTAATATTATTATATTATTTTCTTTACTTAACATGAGCTGGGGTTGAATTTGTGGAATCTGCAAAATAAGAAAGTTTAGTACAACTATGCTAATAAAATATAAGTAAATGGAAATACTGAACCAAAAATAAAATACTAAACCTTTGACTTTGGATTCTTGTGGGGTCACAGTGGTTGAACTCCAAGAACACAAATAAGGCCAAACCAAATCCAAATATACTTTTGGAGTGGGATATGAATATGGTGTGCTTGGGGCTTTGGTAGGTGATTACAACAACTACGTGGCTAAGAAATCTGGTATTTAATTGCAAAATCTGTCTTTTAGTGAATGAAAATATTGCTATAAAAACTGGAAATTTGGGATTTCTAACTATTTTAGGGGGCAACTATAAGTACTACTATACTAGAAATATTAAATCTAATTTTAAATAGAACTATTTTTACTACTACAAAGTGACAAAGGTCATACAAGAAAACAAATATTTTAAATTTTAGAAATACAGTACACAAAGTTTTGCTACATATTTTTGAACATGAAATCATCAATTACATAAAAGTAAAATTTTACAACTACTAGAACTAGAAAAGGCAAAGAAAACTAAAGTTTCCTATTTCTAGGGACAATATAAAGTGTTCACATAATAACCTCCCCTAAACTATTCTCTCCCTAACAGCGATTGTTGCTTGTTGTGTGTTGCTTCTTGTGAACTGTTTGTGGTCTGTTCTCCCTGTTGCTTGTGATCTTCCCCCATTTTATAGACAAAGTGAATTATATACTTCGTCACTGCGTGCATCACTGGGTATTTCTTTTCTTCTTCTTCAGTCTCCATTTTCTCCAAATGCTCTGACATGTTTGAAAAATTGAATCTGCACAATTGTGTGTGTGTGTGTGTGTGTGTGTGTGAGAGAGAGAGAGAGAGGAAAGAATGAGGAAAGAAACAAAAACAATACATATATATATATATATTATAATGTCAACATCCAAGCAGTAGCTTGGATGTTGAAATCGTTGGCACTTTTTTTTTTTTTTTTTGAAAGTTTTTGAGTGAATGGGATATACTATGGTGTGGTTGTTATTTCTTTCATTCCCTTTATTTCACTTCATTTTTACCTAAACATATAAAATATGTAAAAAATAAATAATTACATGCATTTGAGTGACATCACAGTTAAATTATATTAATTCAAATATGCATTTAAAACTAGGAATTTGGGGGATTAAATGAGCATTATGTCTATTATATTGACACATAAATGTGCAATATTCAATATTTGTCACACCCCTCAACTAGCTTATTGCTAGTCCCTAGCAATGAAGTGAAAGAGAAATTGTTCTAAAAGTTTTATTAAACGGTAGGAGTAGACTAAGGAAATCAAAATTACCTAACTCACTGTCGCAGGAATCGCGATTGCATTTAGCGTATGCAACAAGCCGTTAAACCCCTAGGTTACCCCTAGTGGACGAGTGTTGTCTCGTGAGGGTTTGCAGTGAATATACCCACAAAATTCATTAAATTATTTTATTTTATTATTATTTTTTTTTTAAAATGTTAAAATAAAGTAAAATAAAAATCAAGGTAGATTTTCTACTTTTACAACAGATAAGATTAAATTTGGCAATAAATGAAATTTTCAAGTATGTAATAGTAATGCAATACATATACTCACAGTTTTGTCAATGGAAGCATTTTTTATACTCTTTAAACTTACAGTGTGTACTTGAAAAGTCAAGTAACTGATCTTTAACTTCAAAGTTTACATAACTATTAACAGTCATAAAACTTGTAGTTTTAACTCAAATCTCACTAGGATTTCACTCTTTTAAGGAGAAACTCTCATAAACCGGTGTAGAGAACATCTCACTTGGTAGGGAAGCAAAGATAGAGGAATTGCTTCCATTTTGATGACTCAATATATAGGCATTTGGAGTACAATAAGTCTCATGAAAGAATACTTAGCATTAGAAGAGCGATTGTCACACCCCTAACCCGCCCCCACGGATTAGGACACGTGTAACAAGACTATACGCACCCAAAATACACTCATAAGTAAGAACCATGTTAGTTATGAAGGTAAAACATGATTTGAAGTAGTTTAAAACTACTATGCTGAGATAAAATAGCCCAAGGGCAAAATGGTCATTAATAAAATATGACAAAATTTTACATCAAAAGATAGCTCTTTGAGTCCCGGTTCCAATTCAAAAAACGGCGCATGAATTCGAATTTTCTACAAAGAGTTATGCCCGTTTCCGTAAAAGTCGACGAAAAATACCTTTGAAATCACTGTCTTGTGCAGAGGGGCATTCGACCGGTCGAGCGGGTCAATTCGACCGGTCCAGATACCCTCTGAACCATATTTTCCCTTATTTAACATTCTAAGAAGTCCCCAAACACACAAGTCACTTGGGGCTACTTCCCAACCAACTTAGAACTACCGAAAAGTGCACAAAAGTATCGAAAACTTATCAAATCACGCAACTGTTGGAAGATTTCAACTCATTCCAATTGAATTTCAACAAGAAACTAACTCAAGTTCATTCTAAAACTAGCATATACATGAAAACATTTTGAGGAAGAGTTTGAAACTTTGTTTAAACAAGTTTGAGCCAAAGAACACGAGTATAACTTGTGTTGATTAAGAAATTCCGCGAAAAATACTTATCAACCTTTGGAACTAAAAGTAAAGTTTCTATAGGTCAATGGGACCCCAAAGGTACCCTCTTGGCCTTTTATAAGTTAAAACAAAACATAGGAACATTTAAAATCAAAGGGCTGGCAGTGGGTTTTTCGACCGGTCGAACGGGTCCCTTCGACCGGTCGAAAGCCCCTCTGCAGAACCATTTCTGCAGCAGCAACTTTCAACCTATTTACATGAAGTTTTGAAACCAAAAACTCACTCAAACACTTCGAAACCTTGTAAAACTTCTTAACCTTGATCCTAATACACATTGGGGTACCTTCAAACACTTTAGACTTGTACTTAAGCTTAATTAAATCAAATTAAGACATTAAAGCCCAAACCTTGCATAAACTTGTATGAACGTAGAATTTTACATAAAAAGAGTTCAAAAGTTTTACATTCAACTTAGTTACAACCAAACTTGCCCAAAATGGTTGTAACATACACCCGGACTTGCCGGGGTGGTCCAACTCAACGAACCCACAAAATCCATAATTTCAACAAAAGGATTTACATAGGTTCCACAAGATCTAACAACAACTCCTCCAACTAAAAACATTATGACTTAAGCACCACAAGTCCAAAACCATAATTTACATCATATTATACGATTGTAAACACATGCACGTAAGTCCTAGCCTTGCCCCAGTCCAAACTCGTTTCACCTCCTCTCCGAGCCTTGCTCCGAACCTGCGGTGGTTGTTATGTACCACAACAGAAATAGGAAAACGGTTTTCTTAAGCATTTCGCTTAGTGAATTGACTAACATGCTAATGATGTCATGAACATGTGTAATGCGGCAATTTAAGCACATAAACATATGTAATCGCAGAATTCATGGGCTAATGGTTCACTCCGACCCGAAGACCTTTCCCTTGGTCCCGCGGCCACTTCTATTCCTTGGACATCCGTTCTTAAAACGGATTTCTTCCTCTTCTCCTCCCTTATTCCACCATAATGAACCATTATTCCCAATCATTCATTGACCACTTAACACATAAGCACATAGTCACATATTCATGAATATTTCTTTACCAAATCAACATGTAATTCTAACTTTAACATGAATTTGACTACTAAATTCAGAATTATTATTTCTAACTAGAAATTGAAGCACATAACATGTACCCACATCAAAGCTTTAGTTAGAAAACTCACCAATTTCAGATTTTACCCCAAATTAAGCCTCTAGATGTTGATTTCCACCCAAAACCCAGCTCAATTTCTACTCCGGTGTAATCCTACAAGAATCCGGCAACCCGTGGTTCACCGATTGAATTAAGCCTCCAAAAACTGTCAATTAAAATAGAATTTAAAGACATGCAAATGACCGTCTCACCTCCACAAGTCCGAATATGGCTTCGGTTCGCGAATTGGACGACGAATGGCGACGGTACGACAAGATTACGGCGAACGGTGACTCTCGTCTTCCTCCCTATCTCGCCGGCTCTCTCTTTCTCATCCAATCTGTCTAATTTTTTGAGAGTTAACAAACTCTTGACACCCATGCATCCTCATGCATTGAGGTGTCAAGTAAGTTTCTTCCTTCTTTCATTTACACCCTCCAAATTTCCTAGGTTCTTTTACTGAAATCCCCCGAACATTTCATTAACTACCCAAATATTTAAATGGTGTTTGTCCAAGTTTCGTATGGGTCCCAATGTGGGTCCCACATATTTTGTGAAATTGCTATCGCACCTACTGATTATGAACTTTTTCAGTTATACCCTTATGGGAGTGTTTAAACTAACTCCAAATGCTAAACATATATCAACATATAATATGAAAGCATTTAAACAAATATTCGTATAATCACGTAAAAATGCATTTAATCATTTAAAATGCAATTTACCAATTTACCCTTTGTTGGGTTCCATTTCAATACTTGTCCCACCTCACTGGGGACTTTTCCATGGGCGAGTCCAAGCCTCTCCTTAACCCATTTTATACACTAATTACGTAAATTAATGCATATTAACACAATAATCAACCCGTTCTCCGGGTACGGGTGTTATATTTCTCCCTCCCTAAAAGGAAGTTTGGTCCCCAAACTTATTCTTACCTCAAGTGTCGAATAAGTGCGGGTACTTGGCTCGGATCTCATCCTCCCGTTCCCAAGTAGCCTCCTCCACTGAATGGCTTCGCCATTGAACCATCACCAAGGGAATCACTTTGGTCCTCAATACTTGATCCTTCCTATCAAGAATTTGCACTGGATGTTCCACATAAGTTAAATCTTCCCGAATCTCTAACGGTTCCGGAGTGATAACATGTTTGGAATCTGGCACATAACGTCGAAGCATCGACACGTGAAACACATTATGAACATTCTCTAATTCTTGTGGCAACTCTAACCGATAAGCTAATGGCCCAACTCGATTAAGAATCAAATACGGCCCAACATATCTCGGACTAAGCTTACCTCGCTTACCAAAACGTGCTATGCCTTTTGAAGGCGATACTTTCAAAAACACATAATCACCCACCTCAAATTCCAATGGTCTTCTACCCGTATCCGCATAGCTTTTATAACGACTCTGAGCAGTTTGCAATCGCTGTTTAATCAATTTGATCTTGTTAGTAGTAATTTGCACTATCTCTGGTCCCAAAAGTTGTTTCTCTCCAACTTCTGTCCAACACACCGGCGATCTACACTTTCTACCATACAGTGCCTCATAAGGCGCCATTCCAATGCTAGTTTGAAAGCTGTTGTTATAAGAGAACTCAATTAAAGACAAATGAGTCTCCCAATCGGCCTTGAAGTCCATTACACAAACTCTCAACATATCTTCCAGAATTTGAATCACCCTTTCGGACTGACCATCGGTCTGTGGATGAAAAGCAGTGCTAAAATGTAAAGTTGTCCCCATAGCCCTCTGTAAACTCTCCCAAAATCTTGATACAAATCGGGTATCACGGTCCGACACTATCGAAACCGGTGCTCCATGAAGCCGTATAATCTCTCTGATATAAATCTCAGCAAGTTTTGATGGATCTTTGGTCTTGATTGGTAAGAAATGGGCTGACTTAGTCAACCGGTCTACAATCACCCAGATGCTATCATTTGACTTTTGAGATTTTGGAAACCCCGATACAAAATCCATCGTAATATGCTCCCACTTCCACTCCGGTATCTCTAGCGGGTGTAGTTCTCCTCCGGGTCGTTGATGCTCTAGTTTCACTTTTTTTGGCATGTCATACATTTGGACACAAATTCTGCGATTTCTCTCTTCATACCACTCCACCAGTAAATTTCTCGCAAGTCTCGGTACATTTTGGTACTTCCCGGATGTACTGAATATCTGGTGTTGTGAGCTTCTTTCATAACTTTGTCTCTCAAATCACCAACTTTAGGAACACATAACCGATTGATGTATTTCAGAACACCATCTTGGAAACTGAATTCTGGCCTTCTCCCCTCTGGTAATTCATCCATAATCTTCTTGAATTCTGGGTCTAAAAGTTGATTAGATTTAATTTCACCAATAAGACTCGGCTGTGCCACGATTGCAGCCATTAAACCACCCTTAACTCTAGGGATTACTTCAAGTTCCAATTGTTCAAATTCTTCCACTAGCTTCTCCTGTGCTGTTAGGGTATAGGCTAAATTTTCCGACGACTTCCGGCTCAAGGCATCGGCAACGACATTCGCCTTCCCAGGGTGATATTGAATCTTCAAGTCATAATCTTTCATAAGCTCCAACCACCTTCTTTGTCTCATATTTAGATCCCTTTGGGTAAATAGATATTTCAGACTTTTATGATCGGTGAAGATTTCACAAGTCTCCCCGTATAGGTAATGTCTCCAAATCTTCAAAGCAAAGATTACCGCCGCTAACTCCAAATCATGTGTTGGGTAGTTCTTTTCGTGAGATCTCAGCTGTCTTGACGCATATGCTATTACCTTGTCATCTTGTGTTAGCACGCATCCCAAACCTTGATGAGAAGCATCACTATAAATTCTGAAATTCCCAGTGCTTGTCAGAATTGTAAGTATTGGTGCGGTTGTCAACTTTCCTTTCAATGCTAAAAAACAATCTTCACATTCCTTGTCCCACTCAAACGGTACATCCTTTCTCATCAACCTTGTCATTGGAGTCGCGATTCTGGAAAAGTCTTTGACAAATCTTCTGTAGTATCCAGCTAACCCCAAGAAACTTCGAATTTCAGACACATTTGTTGGCCTTGACCAATTCAACACAGCTTCTATTTTCTGTGGGTCTACAGAAATACCCTCCTTGGAGATCACATGCCCTAGAAAAGTGACCCTTGTTAACCAAAACTCACTTTTTTTCAATTTCCCGAATAACTGTTTCTCCCGAAGTCGCTGCAAGACCAATCTCAAGTGCTGCTCGTGTTCCTCCGGACTCTTGGAATAAATCAGAATGTCATCAATAAATACAATTACAAATTCATCTAAATAAGATTTAAAAACACGATTCATTAAGTCCATAAAGGCAGCTGGCGCATTAGTAACCCCAAACGGCATCACCAGGAATTCATAGTGTCCGTATCGGGTCCTAAAGGCTGTCTTTTCTACATCTTCTGCTTTAACTTTCAATTGGTGATATCCAGATCTCAAGTCAACCTTTGAAAACACCTGAGCCCCTTGAAGTTGATCGAATAAGTCATCAATACGTGGCAATGGATACTTATTCTTGATTGTTACTTTGTTGATTTCGCGGTAGTCAATACACATCCGCATTGTCCCATCCTTTTTCTTCACAAATAACACAGGTGCACCCCACGAAGACACACTAGGCTGAATAAAACCCTTGTCTAATAACTCTTACAATTGAATCTTTAACTCTTTCAACTCAACTGGTGCCATTCGATATGGTGCTCGTGAAATAGGTTGTGTCCCTGGGATAACATCAATACCAAACTCAATCTCTCGCTCAATCAACACACTTGGCAACTCCTCTGGGAATACATCCGAAAATTCTCTAACTATCGGAATATCTTCAAGTTTAGGACCATCATCCTTGGTATCAAGAATACTACACAAGAACCCATGACAACCCTTCTTTAACAAACGATAAGCTTCAATAGCTGACACGATATACGGTGGTGATACCACACCCTTGCCTTGGAAATAAAATACCTCTTGATCTGGAATACGAAAGACTACCCATTTATTGTTACAATCTATATTCGCATGGTTAGCCGCTAACCAATCCATACCCAATATAACATCAAAGTGTTGGATCACTAACGGTACCAAATCAACAGTTAACCCCTTACCGTTAATATTTATTCCACATCCTCTAAACACCCCTGAACTAACCAACGGAGCTCCCAATGGTATCGCAATAGATAAATCATAATCTAGGAATTCTAGTGGTTTATCTAAATGTTTAGCGAAGTGGTGTGATACGAATGAATGTGTGGATCCCGAATCGACAAGTACATTTGCTAAGTGTGAGCAAATGGGAACCATACCTGAGACAACGGTATCGGCAGAAGCATTCTCTCCCAGCCTGAGCTGAAATGATCGCGCCTGCCGTTGTTCCCTCCTCGGGGGTTGCTGAGTAGACCTTGGTGTGATGGCACTAGCTGCGGAAGAACCTGAGCCTGAAGTTCCTTGACGTTTGGTAGAACAATCTCTAGCTTGGTGCCCTAACTCTTTACAGATAAAACATCGACCTCTCATATCCAAGTTTTGGTTCGGACAATTTCTTGCTATATGCCCCGGTTGTCGGCATAGATTACACGTGTTCGCATTTGGGAGTTGATTATATCGTCCCCAATGAAACTTCTGACAAGTTTGACACCTCGGCTTATTTCCACTGGAACCACTACCACTACTCGCTGATGACCCTCCAAAACCCTGCCTCTTTGCACTACCTTGACCACTGAACTGACTTGATCCCGGTCGTTTACTTTGTTGACTTGATGGTGGTGGCATGTTTGAAGCATACCCGAGGTCTCTTTCAGCTATAGAGGCAATATTTAATGCCTTTGCAAACGTCTCTGGTCGGAACACGGTCACTCGTCCCCGAATATCACTTCGAAGGCCTGCCACAAATTTCCTTGCTTTCACTTTTTCACTGGTTATCAGATCCCCCGCAAACCTTCCCAAACTCGTAAATTGTGTTGAATATTCGCGGACTGACTTTCCTCCTTGCACCAACTCCATAAACTCTTGAGCCTTTTGATCTCCAAACGATTCTGGAAAGTATTGTTCGTTAAATATTTCCAGAAAATGATCCCATGTAGTCGGTTGACTCGGACCCAACTTAGTTCGCCACCAATATTGTGCCTCATCTTTTAATGTGTCAGCGGCAAATAGAACTTTCTGCTCCTCTGTACACGGTAATACCCTGAAGATCTTCTCCATATCAGAAATCCAAAAGTTTGCCTTCATTGGATCGGCTTCCCCACGGAATATTGTTGGCTTCTGTTTATGAAATTTTGAAATAGTAACAGTTTCCTCCCTTGGATTTGGATTCGGTTGTACCGGTCTTTCCTCGACCACGTGAGTTTCAGCCACTCGAACCAATCCCTCAATTGCTCTTTCAACTCGTTCCATTCGGTTTGAGGTGTCACCTCCAGACATAATGCCTGGCACCCACATTATTACACACACATACACGTTACTTTAAATAATTCAATAAAATGCTAATTAACATTAAAAGCATGCTAAGTAAACGTGTATGCATGGTTATGCAACTACGTGTCGTTGTGTGCACACCACGCGTCGTATACGTCCCTCGTCCCAAAGGCTCTAAACTATTGCTCTGATACCAAAAATTGTCACACCCCTAACCCGCCCCCACGGATTAGGACACGTGTAACAAGACTATACGCACCCAAAATACACTCATAAGTAAGAACCATGTTAGTTATGAAGGTAAAACATGATTTGAAGTAGTTTAAAACTACTATGCTGAGATAAAATAGCCCAAGGGCAAAATGGTCATTAATAAAATATGACAAAATTTTACATCAAAAGATAGCTCTTTGAGTCCCGGTTCCAATTCAAAAAACGGCGCATGAATTCGAATTTTCTACAAAGAGTTATGCCCATTTCCGTAAAAGTCGACGAAAAATACCTTTGAAATCACTGTCTTGTGCAGAGGGGCATTCGACCGGTCGAGCGGGTCAATTCGACCGGTCCAGATACCCTCTGAACCATATTTTCCCTTATTTAACATTCTAAGAAGTCCCCAAACACACAAGTCACTTGGGGCTACTTCCCAACCAACTTAGAACTACCGAAAAGTGCACAAAAGTATCGAAAACTTATCAAATCACGCAACCGTTGGAAGATTTCAACTCATTCCAATTGAATTTCAACAAGAAACTAACTCAAGTTCATTCTAAGAACTAGCATATACATGAAAACATTTTGAGGAAGAGTTTGAAGCTTTGTTTAAACAAGTTTGAGCCAAAGAACACGAGTATAACTTGTGTTGATTAAGAAATTCCGCGAAAAATACTTATCAACCTTTGGAACTAAAAGTAAAGTTTCTATAGGTCAATGGGACCCCAAAGTTACCCTCTTGGCCTTTTATAAGTTAAAACAAAACATAGGAACATTTAAAATCAAAGGGCTGGCAGTGGGTTTTTCGACCGGTCGAACGGGTCCCTTTGACCGGTCGAAAGCCCCTCTGCAGAACCATTTCTGCAGCAGCAATTTTCAACCTATTTACATGAAGTTTTGAAACCAAAAACTCACTCAAACACTTCGAAACCTTGTAAAACTTCTTAACCTTGATCCTAATACACATTGGGGTACCTTCAAACACTTTAGACTTGTACTTAAGCTTAATTAAATCAAATTAAGACATTAAAGCCCAAACCTTGCATAAACTTGTATGAACGTAGAATTTTACATAAAAAGAGTTCAAAAGTTTTACATTCAACTTAGTTACAACCAAACTTGCCCAAAATGGTTGTAACATACACCCGGACTTGCCGGGGTGGTCCAACTCAACGAACCCACAAAATCCATAATTTCAACAAAAGGATTTACATAGGTTCCACAAGATCTAACAACAACTCCTCCAACTAAAAACATTATGACTTAAGCACCACAAGTCCAAAACCATAATTTACATCATATTATACGATTGTAAACACATGCACGTAAGTCCTAGCCTTGCCCCAGTCCAAACTCGTTTCACCTCCTCTCCGAGCCTTACTCCGAACCTGCGGTGGTTGTTATGTACCACAACAGAAATAGGAAAACGGTTTTCTTAAGCATTTCGCTTAGTGAATTGACTAACATGCTAATGATGTCATGAACATGTGTAATGCGGCAATTTAAGCACATAAACATATGTAATCGCAGAATTCATGGGCTAATGGTTCACTCCGACCCGAAGACCTTTCCCTTGGTCCCGCGGCCACTTCTATTCCTTGGACATCCGTTCTTAAAACGGATTTCTTCCTCTTCTCCTCCCTTATTCCACCATAATGAACCATTATTCCCAATCATTCATTGACCACTTAACACATAAGCACATAGTCACATATTCATGAATATTTCTTTACCAAATCAACATGTAATTCTAACTTTAACATGAATTTGACTACTAAATTCAGAATTATTATTTCTAACTAGAAATTGAAGCACATAACATGTACCCACATCAAAGCTTTAGTTAGAAAACTCACCAATTTCAGATTTTACCCCAAATTAAGCCTCTAGATGTTGATTTCCACCCAAAACCCAGCTCAATTTCTACTCCGGTGTAATCCTACAAGAATCCGGCAACCCGTGGTTCACCGATTGAATTAAGCCTCCAAAAACTGTCAATTAAAATAGAATTTAAAGACATGCAAATGACCGTCTCACCTCCACGAGTCCGAATATGGCTTCGGTTCGCGAATTGGACGACGAATGGCGACGGTACGACAAGATTACGGCGAACGGTGACTCTCGTCTTCCTCCCTATCTCGCCGGCTCTCTCTTTCTCATCCAATCTGTCTAATTTTTTGAGAGTTAACAAACTCTTGACACCCATGCATCCTCATGCATTGAGGTGTCAAGTAAGTTTTTTCCTTCTTTCATTTACACCCTCCAAATTTCCTAGGTTCTTTTACTGAAATCCCCCGAACATTTCATTAACTACCCAAATATTTAAATGGTGTTTGTCCAAGTTTCGTATGGGTCCCAATGTGGGTCCCACATATTTTGTGAAATTGCTATCGCACCTACTGATTATGAACTTTTTCAGTTATACCCTTATGGGAGTGTTTAAACTAACTCCAAATGCTAAACATATATCAACATATAATATGAAAGCATTTAAACAAATATTCGTATAATCACGTAAAAATGCATTTAATCATTTAAAATGCAATTTACCAATTTACCCTTTGTTGGGTTCCATTTCAATACTTGTCCCACCTCACTGGGGACTTTTCCATGGGCGAGTCCAAGCCTCTCCTTAACCCATTTTATACACTAATTACGTAAATTAATGCATATTAACACAATAATCAACCCGTTCTCCGGGTACGGGTGTTACAGCGATCTACCGTGGAGAACATCCTTATCACTTAAATTTAAAAATTATTTTCTTTTAAATCATTAGGACTTTGACTGGTAGGTTAGAAATTAAGATGAGTAGGAGATTTGGGATGTATTTGTTCTAAGCATGTGATTGGAGTGTTTGCGCAATTCATTCCTACCTCTTCTTTTTCTTCTCCTTTTTATCATATGTACATTTTTTTTTAATTTCTCATTTTTTTTTTGAAATCAACTCCTTTCTTTCTTTACCACTTCTTACAATATTAATACAGTCCAATCACATACCTAAATATAGAAGTGAGGTTTGTACTACCAGGTGGAGCAAGGTATGATTTAGATAGAACTAAGAATAAGGTAATATTAGGTGAAGGGGGGTGCATTTGAAAGAAGGGGCAAATACACTTTGGTACCCTATACTTTCACCGAAATTTCATTTTGGGCCCTGTACTTCCAATTGTAACACTTAGGGCCCTCTAGTTTCACTTTTGTTTCAATCAAGGACGATTACTAACACCGTTAGCCCAAATGGACGGAAAACCCCACGTGGGGACCACGTGAGCCCATTTAGGCGCCAATTGTAACACTTAGGGCCCTATAGTTTCACTTTTGTTTCAATCAAGGACGATTACTAACACCATTAGCCCAAATGGACTGAAAACCCCACGTGGGGACCACGTGAGCCCATTTAGGCGCCAAATCACCTCAGCTTCTTAATCACTTTCCCTTTTTAACCTAAAATTAGGGCTTGTCATGGTGAAAACTCCCAACTCAGAAGACAAAATGGCGAAATTGATGATGAATATCGAGAGAAATAGTCACCAACATATTCCTCAACCTTAGATAGGTACCTTTTTCGGAACTCCTCTCACTCTCTTTCTCTCTCTAAAACTCTCTCACTCTTAATTCCCCTCTCTCTCTCTCTCTCTCTCTCTCTCTCTCTCTCTCTTCGTCCTCTGTGAGAAGTTTGGGGCTTTGATGAGAGAAAGGAAGAAGAAGAATAAGATGGGACGTTCACGCCGCCAGTTAAAAGCGATGCTTCGCAAGAGCTGGCTTCTTAAGATTCGTCATCCTTTTGCTTACTTGTGTTGAGGTTCATGTTATATATATAGATATATAATTTTCATATGTGGTTTCATGTGGAGTGTAATTGTGATATTAATCTGTTTTTCTTTTATTTATTTATTTTTTATGTTTTCTTGTATCATGTGATCCATATGTGTATGTATGGGTGAGGATTCTCACATGGACCAAAGATTATTAAAAGCCTACCTTGGTTAGTTGAATTTCGCAAATTAAGTAATGAATTGCAAAATTTAACAGATAAAAGTGATTATTTTGTAAAATGCAAGTGTTTGGTTAGCTTAATTGTTCAGCGATTTGCGGATTTTAAGAAATAAAAGTGACTATTTTGTAAAATAGAAAAAGTAGATTGTTTGAAACAAACAATCACTTCAAGTGTTAAATTTTAAGGAAATTTTTAAGAGATTGAATTCGCAATACTAAAAACAGTATTTCAAGTAATGAAATAAACTATTTTTCAGTAAAAAAAAAAAATTCACTTACAGTTTTTAGTGAATTTTTGATTGTTTTTTAATTAAGTAGTGCATTATCAAACACCTAACAACTTTTTAAATATCTCTTAATAAATAAAAGCAATCATTTGGTAAGAGGTAGGTCCCACATTACAACAAATCTAAATTACAGGGACCAAAGTGTATGAAATAATAATCTAGGGCCCAAAGTGAAACTTCGCCAAAACTATAGGGTACCAATATGGAATTAATAAGTAGACATGTGCATTGCACGTGATTTTTCCGTCCAAGTGCACTAACGGTGTTAGTGGCAGGGCCGACATTGCAACGAAATTGAAACTACAGGGCCTTAAGTGTTACAATTGGAAGTACAGGGCCCAAAATGAAATTTCGGTGAAAGTATAGGGTACTAAAGTGTATTTGCCCCTTTGAAAGAAAAGATGGCCTAAATCATTTTAAAAATAGATTGACTTTGTTCATTTAAGCAATTTAGACGTTCTAATGGTAAATCCTGAACGTTCTCTTCTAATAATCAGTTAAAGAAAAAGAAAATAATGAGACTCTCAACGAGTGATATGATAAAGATAATAAAATGAGACTGAAAAGAAATAGTAACCCTCATAAAGGAAGATTGGCACAAAAGCTCACATGGGTTAATTAGTTTCCACTACTTGTTTTTAAACTGCATAGTTTATGCTTACTCATCCATTTAGATTCAGTAAATATTTTCACACTGTTTCAAAATATTTAAAGTTTAAAGAGTTTCTAGCATTTGAAAATAGTAAAACATGTGACAATGTGTTGTATGCTATTAACATACCCAAAATAACATTAACGTGTCAAATTTATCTTATATAAAGTAAAAGAAAAACTTCTGAAAAATCCTAAGCATATCCACTAAGTTGGATACATATATGGTGCAACTAGTATCCTCTGCACCTATACAAAAGAGGCTACGCAATCCGGAGCGTCCAAGTTGTCATGATTACCCATCCACCTCTACTAAAAGAGATGAGTCTAGAACCACTAGCAAGCTAAAACATCAGTAAGAGGCTAGGAGATAACTCTGGCTTTACTTAGTTTTTCGCTACCTCTAGGGACATTCACCGCACTAGACATATCTGGTGATGCTTGGATCATGCAAATTACTCCTATTGAACCAGCTAATGAAAGCCAGATGTACACGTAGGATCATTTTAAAGTCTGACCTGACTGAAAATTATTGACTGTACAAAAATAAAAAATAAAAATAAAAAGAAATGAGGGATGGGAAAACAAAATTTATTTGGGTATCAAAGGATCCAGTCCTCTTTCTCAACCAAAATTTTCTTTTGTTTTGATTTGAATTGTCTTTTGTAACAGTAGTATACTTTAAAAGATGTGCCATTATGAGCAATTAAACCAGGATATTCTTCTCTATAACAATTCAAACACCATCCTAACCTTTTAGTTTTCCTTTTGATGGCATAAAGGCTAGTGCCAGCAAAGGGTTTCTCCTGCTCAGAAACAAGTGAGCGACCAATTAACGTCTGGTCATCGACTATTGGATCCATTTTTTATACTCTTAGCCAACAAGAGAGGCTAGACTTAACCCTCCACTCCTTCCAACTATCAACTAAGATCTAATTAAAGAGAGCTTAGAGGGGGTGGGTGGGAATTTTATTTAAAAACTAAAAATATTTATATATAAAAATATATATATAAATATATACATTCAGAAACTAAATTTTTTATTTTTTAAACAAAAAACTAGAAAACTACATTTTCTCCCTTTTTTTTTTTTTTTAGAAAAGTCCAAGACAGCGTATCATTACAATAACAATAATAAGGAAAATTATGGTATAAACTTCGAAAATCATAAGAGCGGTGACATGTTCGTCATTCAATTTTTTTTTTTTTTAATTAAAAGAAACAGAAAACTTGGATTTTTTTTTAACAAGGACAACGCAACATTATCATCACAGCAATTAAGAAAATGATAAGGTAAAGTTCAAAATACATAAGACCAATAGCTATCGCGTCGTCCATTTTTTTTTAACAAAGAAATGGAAAAATATCACCTGTCACTTGAAAATCTGAAAACCTGGTAGGGTCGTGGATCGAGTGATATTTCCAAGCTTCTTTGGTGCGTGGGTACCTACAACTTATGGATATTATTTTTGTTAGATAATGGAAAAGAGAGAAAATAAAAATCTAAAAAAAAAAAACTAAAAATTTAAGATTTAAGCTGAAATCGAAAAAAATAGAGAATAAAATCAAAATCAAGCTTTTATCTGGATTATAGATCTTACCTTTAGTGATTAGTAGAGTGGATCTTGATTTTAGATCGAAGAAAATTAAAAAAAAATGAAAAGAAAATGAGAGAGGGAGATCGGGTCGAGAGAGTGAGAGAGTTGCAGAGAATGAGAGAGAGAGAGATCGCGGCGAGAGAGGAGAGGAAGAAGAAAAAGAAAGGAAAAAGAGAGATAGGGAAAAGTTTTTAGGGTTCAAAGCCCTATATAAAGCCATTTTCTCTTTTTCAGTTTATCTCTCTCTAAAAAGATTAATTTTTTTTATGAAATAAAGATAAAATAAACAAACATGTGTTAATCGTGAAATCGTCCCCCTCCAACTGAGTCTGACATTGTCCTCAATGAGTGAGATGAGAAAAAGAAGCTGAGGATAACACCTGTAATAAAAAGAAATACAAAAAGAAAAGATAATAATAATGACAAAATTAACTTATATATATATAAAGTAAAAGTACTATCACTGTTTTGAGATAAAGTTATCAAGAATTACTATACAATTGATCTTTTGAACTGCAGTTTCAAAGGATCGATCTTGTATTCAAATTTTGCTATCTAGCAGTTTCAGCAACATGGTTTTTAAACCACAATACTTCTGGTATGCCTTTTTATTTTGGACTGTAATGGGATAGTTTAAACATACAATTTACTACAATTATTAGATAGCAATACTTGAGATTTGTAAGACTTGATAAAAATCAGAACTCATAAAATAATAAGTGCAAGTGATTCTGATACTAAAAACACAGTGATGATTTTTTTTTTTTAATTTTTTTTTATTTATATATAAAAGAAAAGTACAATTACAATAAAAATAAAGACATGAATTTTATTTTAACATATCTAGACGTTGACTGGGATTATTGCTCATGAAAGATGATCATTTCGAGGTCTAGGACAATAGACTCGAAACCTTAAATAGGTGTCAGAGCTATATCTTTCAGGATCATCATAGAGTGTTATTTCCATGAATATATCATATCTGACAATGACTCTTTCAGGCATGAATTGTTCAATGAAGACAGGGATTAGAGATGTCCCCCATTCGAGTAGGAAAAAGAACCAGTCCCTTTGAAAGGCGTACCTTAACATTTTCCCGTTAACAACTCTAGTTAACAAACGTCCCCATCCAAAAATATTGTCATTATCATCATAAATGGGGAATTGTACTAGGGATGTTAAGTATCGCTCCGATTCATTTTCTTCATATTCATGATATAGTTCTTGGAACACCTCATATTGAGCTTATTCCCACTCATCGTAGTTTGTGCTAATGTTCTGCCAGTCATCTAATCCATCAAATATTGGCTCACCATCACACTCCCTAGGTTGGTCAGGTTCCACTAAATAATCAATTTCTTCATCAGTGTCGTAAATTCTATCGACACACCTAGCGTAGAACATTTCATCCTCGTCAGAGTCCATGAGATATTCAAATCTTGGGGGTGTATCATCATCTGACGAAGTTCTATCCTCTGGAGGATAGTTGTTATTGTTAGACGAACTGGCATGGTTTATACTCATCCTTGCAGTTCTGCGATGATTAGATGGGTTCATATCTCTTTGTTACCTGTAACATCAGATAATATGTTATAATTCCTGAAAAATATTAAATAGTAAGAAAAAAATAAAAATAAAAAAAATAAAAATAAAATTCCTACTATGTACAATTCTCATCACGATTTATGAATTTAAGAGGTATCACAGTTGGGGTCCTCCAAAGGAAAGGACTCCAATTCAGTTTCAAAATCTCCTAAGAATGGTTTTAATTTATGCCTACGGACTTTAAATGTATTACCATCTTTAGGGTCTTCAATCACGATAGTTCCATAAGGATAAATATTTTTTACAATATATGGACCAGTCCATCGAGATTTCATTTTTCTTTTAATAAGATGCAGTTTTGAGTTATATAATAGAACTTTTTGCGCGGGGGTAAATCTTTGATAAACAGGAGTATTAAGACATTTTTCTGTAGAGTACCCCATCATATGACATGTATTGCAAAGTTATAATTTATTTTTAGATAGAGGAGGATTAGTTTTCTCCAGTTTAACAGATATTAGCTTGCGAGTTAATTCTTCAATTTTTATGACTAGTTCATCTTCAGTTTGTGATTGCTGTGATTTTTTAGCCTTTTCTTTCCTAGCATTTTCTTCTTTTTCCCTTTGTGGAGCGTCTTTGCTAAGCCAATCAAAATATGATTCAGCTTCGTCAGCATTTTTAAAAAATTCCCCTTGATACATGGCTTCAATTATTTCCCTTGACTCTGGATCTAATGTTTCATAGAAGTAATTAATTATACGCCATTTTTTAAATCCATGATTTGGACAGGTTTGTAGGAGATCTACAAAAAATTCACAGTCTTTAATGCATGGTTCTTTCTCTTTTTCAGTGAAAAGTTTATATTCTCGCATCAAGCAATAAGTTAAATTCATTTGATAGAATTTATTTAGAAATGCTTGATTCATATCTGGCCATGAAGTTATAGATCCAGGATGGAGAGATAAAAGCTAAGATTCAGCTTCATCTTTTAAAGAAAAAGGAAAAAGTTTGAGATAGATTATCTCGATAGGACAAGTTTGATCAGCAAACGTTTCACAAACTTCTTCAAATTCACGAGTATGGACATAAGCATATTCTTTCTTAATTCCGTGGTAAGTTGGTAAGCATGGTAGCATGTTATATTTAAAATGAAAATTTCCTGTATGTCTAGGTAGTGTGATGCAAGAAGGAGTGATGATTTGTTCTGCCATAAATATACCACGTAAAGATCATGATAAAACAGGTTGTGGTATATTATTCCCATGATCATTATGAGTATCATCAGTTATTCCTTCCATGCCTTCTATTTCAGTCATGATTCTAGAAAAATGTATACTAAATGAATCAGTAGAAATATTAGAATTATGTGGTACTTGATATAAAGCTTCAGTAGTATCTAAGGACATAAGAAGTAAGTGAAAACTAATTGATAATAATATTATTATGATTATTATTATTATTATTATTATTATTAGCTAAGTAAAAATCAAACTCTTTTTTTTATTTTATATTTTTTATATATTTATTTTTTAGAAGATAGGCTTATATATGTATATAAATGTTTTTTTAAAAGATGCACAAGTACATATCTATAAATATATATATTTATATATATTTCATAAGGAAAGAAATTATACATAGTTTTTTTTTTAATTTAATATTTTTTTTTATGTTATCATTTTTTTTAAAAAAAAAACTAGAATATTCATAAAGTAGAATATGTATATATATAGATATAGATATAGTAGGATAAAATAGTTTTAAACCTAACTTATTTATTTATTTATTATTAACCGTTCCCCGGCAACGGCGCCAAAA